>JALRMC010000043.1:0-384617 GCA_026120085.1 Cadophora luteo-olivacea | reverse complement strand
TATACCCACCGACTTCCTTTGGCCTTGGAAACGCAGTACAAATGCCCTTGGTCGGCAAACTATTTTCCGACAAATGATTTGTGTGCAAAAAAATTTAGGGGCCGGCCGGGGGGGGGGGGGGTTCGTCGCTTCTCAATTTGACTGAATGAAACTGACCTCTGGACCAGCCACGGATGGGTCTGGATAGCTGAATACGTTGGTACGAAGTGGGAAGTATATCGCGGATATTTATAGTGGCCTCTAGACAGGTCGTCCCCTTTCCACGTACGCATACCTTTGATTTCACGCTCGAAGATCAGCTCCTTCATAAGAACATCTCTTTGGTGACTGTGTCCCCCGAACTTATCTTTGCAATTGCTTTAGCCATGTGTATGTGTGAGATACGGGGAGGAGGGTAAACCGACTGAATTGTGTGAATTCCGTCTTGATTATTCCCATTCTGAGCATGAGTCTGCTGTCTCTACCGAATAGCTTGTAGATATCGTCGAATAGCCAGTTCAAGCGGAGGGGCGATGACGGTCGAAAGAGTGCCGAGTATAAAGTGACCAGCATGTCATACATGTGGCGAGCTAGCTGGGGTAAGCCTTTCTTCTCGTGTTGAGGAGAAGACCAGGCATCAATGGTTTCACGGTAAGTGAGAAGGAGCAGCCATAAACAGGTCCAGATTGGGAGCATGTTGTCTTTACCAGGTCCCTTGGGTGCCAGTATAAGTTTTTCCAAAGCTGAGAGCAGGTCGATCTCAAGATCCATAATACCCTTGTTGATGATTATTGCCAATTGAATGTGAACAGCTTCAGGTACCGGTTCCATTGCCTGAGAGTTCTCGACTAAGGTCCGGCGCCAGACTCCATGAAGAGTCGTGAGCCTCACAGCCTTGTGTACCAGATCTTTCTGGGCAAGTCAGCGCACTCTATTTCGCTATACATCATCTTCTTTGATGAAAATGAAATGAAATCATCTCACGTGGGGTAATTCCTTTATGCTGACAAGGTAAGCTCGTGCAAGATTGACGAAAGCAGAGCGAAAGAACCCAAGACTTGGATGTAATATATCGTTCTCAAGAGACGTTTTGTAGACTGCTGCTGCCCATGCCTCGATTTGCCCCAAGCCTGGGAGTAAATTGAAGGGCACGGCGTATCCACGACACAGCGTTACGTCTGGAGAATTAATACAGCCGTGTTGCATTTTAGGTGCACTAGAGAAATGCTGGACGTCTAGTTCGAGAAGTGCGATTTTGGTTCGGACTTGGCTCGGATCATAGGTCCAGTTGGACAGCTCTTCATCGCTAAGCTGGTGATTTGTGCTGAGTTCAACATGAGCATCCAGCGAGACTTGGATTGCCCTTGTTGGACCGTTGAAACATGTGAGTTCCTGTTTCAACCAAAGAATATCTGCGTCTCGGTTCTAGAGATCTGACGATGTCAGTTACAAGAAGTGGCAGCCACGAAAAGCTCATACCAAGTGCAAATCTTTCTTTGACCAGACTACTCCTTGTGCAAATCGTCTTTCCCAATGTCGGGTTACCGCATAACTTGATGCAAGATCGGCACGGAAGACTCAGCTGACACTGCTAAATGTTATGACTAGTCTGGAGTTTACCACCACATTATTTCTTACTGGTGACTTAGTGAGCCTGCATCGTAGACATGCTCCAACTTTTTGTAGATGCTCAACTTGTTTCCGCCGCTCGGGAGAAAACTGCTTTCGCTTTCTTTTCGAAAGCACAGTGCTTGGGTCAGCAACGAACTCGTGCAAATACCCTTGAAGTATGGGATCGTCTGACTGCGATGAAAATGTTTTTCTATCGATCGAACCAGGAGGACGTTCTTGATCACGATGTTCAAGACGGGTATCGTCGGTCTGGCTCAACGTCTGAGCATCGTAGCCAAGGTGAGAAATTTGGAGATGATCAGAGCCTCCAAGTGTGGTTGCAGGAGCCAACGAGTGCAATTCTGTATACACCTGGGAGTCTGTGTTGTCCTGGATATTGTGGAGTTCTGCGGCATCGAGTAATGGAAATGGATCGGGTAATGATAACATTTCTGTCATGTTGATATCGAGGTGGTCTTCCAAAGGCGAACAAAAGGGCACAAAGCTAGACTGCAGAACATTAGAGTCCCAGAAAATGAAATCGGAAAAGGGGTCGTTGCTAATATCCGACATAGCGTTCGAGATTATCGCTGCTTGGACAATTTAGACCAATGTACCATATATAGGCGACACGGAGGGGCTCCAAGTGTCTGCTCAGAACTTTTGAAAATGCTAGGTATGAAGTTCTTGAACAGAAGGAGCTGGAAAAATGGTCCTTCAAATTCCACAGTCTCATCACGACAAACTCCGGTGGACCCAAAGGGGAAAGAATGAGGCGAGAGGACAAGGCAGCGAGTCGGACATCGAAGAAAGATGCAGGCTAAACGCCACAAAAACTCCGGTGAACTCGAAGTAGAAGCAAACCACATGCTGGCCAGATAGGACCAGTAACGCACAGACAAAGAATGATATCAAAAACAACAGTCCAATACATACCGAGGGCGGGATTACCTACGAGCAATCAGATTTTTAGGCATGCGGGTTCCAGGCTCGTATCTTGGTAGCTAGCCTTGTAGTTTCTTCAAGTAAGAATGGCATAGAATGCCTACCTCTCCATACTTATGTTGTTAGCATAGCAGACAGATAAGTCCTTAAAGATAAAGCTATAGATGTGATCGATATTGCCACACTTCAACGTTACTTGTAGCTTGCGAAGCTGTAGTAGCTGGAGCGACACGCTTTAGCATCAAATCAACATGGGTCAAGATTGTTCCGTATAGCACACAGAGCGAGAAATTAGAGATCTGACGACACACCATGGTTCGAAGTGTCCATCGTCCGAGTATCGTAATTTGGAAAACGGAAATACTTCGAGGAAGAAATGGAGATACATAGAAAGCCCGAGCAAAAAACGTGACTGCGCGAGCTGCAAGCACGTCCCACGCGTTTGACCTTAATTAGGCGACAACCCTATCTCGACTTTCTTCGAACAACAAACACTAGACTCACGGAGACTATTTACCTCACCCTGGAGATTGCATTGAAACGAAGTCTTCGGAGGTATCTTGTCACCATGGCAAGCCCTCCAAACCCCCCAAAGAGAAAGCTCGACCATAATGCCCCCATCTCCCCTCCTCCTTTGCGACGCAAGCTCCAGTCCAACACAACACGTGCGTTCCTCCAAAGGCTCTGGACCCCATATGGCTAAACTGACAACCTACTGATAGAAACCGCTGTCGCATCATTCTTCACCCCATCTTCCCAGAAGCCACCCGAGAAAATCACATGGCAGGAGAGAGCCCCGAATGATGATGCACCAGAGAGTCTCATCGTTGGCAGATATGAGCCAGCCAAGGATGCCGCAAAGGACCAACAACCCACCAGTGGAGATGCCAAACGTCGCAAAATAGCAGCGTTCGACTTCGTAAGCCTGATCTTCATCCTTCAAATGGCATTCAGAGGACATCATCTGACGTGTCTTACAACACACAGGACTCGACTCTCATTCAGACTTCATCAGGCAAGAAGTTCGCTACTGAGGCTAAGGACTGGAAGTGGTGGCATTCATCTGTGCCTGCCACACTCCGAAAATTGTACCTTGAAGATGGGTATGTCGACATATATCCCCTTATCAAAGCAGCATGTCACTCACGATTACACAGTTTCAGAGTTGTGGTAGTCAGCAACCAAGCTGGTATCTCTTTGAAGCCAGATGCTAAAGGCCCGCGAGCTAATGTGTCCAAACTTACCACGTTCAAGACCAAAGTATTAGCCGTTTTCGGTCAGCTGGACATCCCGATAAGCATATACGCAGCTACAGGTAAAGACATCTATCGGAAGCCAAGGACGGGAATGTGGACGGAACTCCTTGACGACTACGGCATCAGTCCGGAAAGTCTCGACCTCGAGAACTCGATTTTCGTTGGTGATGCTGCAGGTCGTGAAGCGTTGAACGGCCAGCCGAAGGACTTCTCGTGTTCTGATCGGTTCGTCTCATACTCAGACAATACGCACGGCATGCACTAACACGAAGCAGTAACTTTGCGCACAATGTTGGCATCAAATTCTACACCCCAGAGGAATACTTCCTTGGCGAAGCATCACGCCCATTTACACGGACTTTCGATCCCAATGAATACCTGAAATTATCTGCAGATGAAGGTGCGTTGAAAATTGAAGTTCATGATCAACACGAATCGTGGCTCAACTCCATCTAGTCCTCGAGCCCTACAGCAAGAAGAATCCTTGCGACATTGTCCTATTCTGTGGCAGCCCGGCTGCAGGAAAATCGACATTCTACTGGAAGAATCTAGAGCCTCTAGGATATGCAAGAATCAACCAAGATATTCTAAAGTCGGTAAGTTGCACAATATGCACGCTTCCGGCAAAATCATCTGATATCTGAGGAGCGAGAAAAGTGTCTTAAGGTCGCCGCAGAGTACCTTGAGGATGGCAAGGCTGTTGCAATCGGTACGTAACTACTGACAGCCTTGTACTACACTCTGACGTGTGCATTGACTTACTGCAAAATATAGATAATACGAACGCAGATCCCGAAGTGCGAAAGAAATGGATAGAACTGGCTGCTAAGCATTCTGTCCCAATTCGCTGCGTGCTATTCACAGCAGGATCTCAGATTTGTGAGCACAATGATGCCGTGCGAGCACTCAACAACACAGTATGCATTCCCCTGTTGCCCAACCAATGCATTTGACGAGGGCAAACTGTTGTGTTGCCATTGCCCAAATTAGAACTTGGCATGTGAACCGACTGCTAATTGCCAGAGCAGATGAACCCTGAAAAACGTACGATACTTCCCGGCATAGCCTTCAAGAGCTTTGCTACCAGGTACAAACGCCCACAAATGAGCGAGGGTTTCCAGGATATCACAGAAGTAGCATTCAAGGTACGCTCGAGCCATGCAGTCATCATTCAATTCGAACAGATTCATACTGAACCATGCAGTTTCTCGGGGACGAGGTTGAACAAAAGACTTGGACTCGACACTGGACTTGACAAATCACAGATCGCCTACGCGAGTTACACGAGAATGGGTGTTGTAAATTAAGATACCATGTGCTCTGCATGCTTATCATAGCTGAATCGAATCCGGGCATTCTCAATGGCTTGCAGTGTTGCACCCGCAAAATCATGTGCAGGGACTGGAATTGACAAGTGACAACATGCTTCCTATCTTTGCCAAGTGGACCCTACTTCCGGGTTTGTTACAATTCCAACATTCTCTGGATAGTACTGCGGCTGAATGAGGCCGTTGTCAAAAGTTCTTCTGCACTCCGAAGAGTGCCAACACGGCCTCGGCAAATTGAGTCAGTACGTCGACGTATTTGATGACCTGCATATCGAAGGAACAAGTCCGCAGGAGTCCAGTCGGAAAATTATCAAGTGTAAGTGATGCAATGTGTAATGCTTCAACTTGACTAGGAGGCTTGTCACGGATTCAAAATACAGCCAATTATGTACATCTTAAGTATATCCTCTGACATACACATCTGTCGATCACAAGTTCGCATCTCCCGAATCGGATTGACACGCAGTGGGGGTATACAACGTCACAATAACTCTCGACAATCCAAAAAGCTTGGCTGGAGCCTTTCAACAAAGATCCGTTGCGCGATCATTAATTTCGAAAGCAATTGGCGAACGGCAATAGTAGTGGCAGTTCGAGTTTTCATCTCGCGTTGTTTGTTATTCATCGGCATGACTTTTTCAAAGGCAATAGAGTCATAGATCTGCAGTATTGACGGATGGGGGGATCCACGACCGAATCGTGATTCAGTGGGACCGTTCCAGTCCGTCGGTGGACCAAAGTTCTACAGGCTGTTCTGGACCTCCTGATCAGCATGTGGGCCGACAACCAAACTCACCTTGGGGCGACGCCGTGAGAACTCCGAGCCCCCCACAGTTGTATCGACGTCGCAGTCACGCTATTGACATGCTCGGACTGACGCTCTGTCAGTCTTTCCAGACAACAGACTTTCGTAGAAACAATGGTGGGTGTTTGGCTTTCTGTGAACCTTCAACCTCCTGAGCAGCGCAGCACAGCCAGGTGGCTGATCGCTGAGTTGAAAGTGTGGAGCGAGGAATTCTTCAGCGCCAGCAGTGCCTTGAGGAGAAAGGCGAAGCGGATCCCAACACAAATTGCATTTAATCATGAGAACTGCAGAAGGGTCGCCATGCAGAGCACAATGCCCAAGTAGACCACTTATGATTGAGGCCATCCAAATCATACCATGTTCGGCAATTCCTGGACTACTCTGCAGCATGTGCGATGTTTCTTTCGTTCGTCTTTTCCTGGCCATGCTCACTGGGCAACCGGCGCAGATGGGGCTTCGTCCTCAACTCTCAGGCATGAACTGAGCCCATTATCATTTTGTTCCTGGCAGGCCAGGATGGCCCGGGCAAACCTTGCCCCAGGAAAACAGGCACAATCCAATCAAGACCCGCCGTCGGGACGTTCAGATGCAGCTTCCGCGGGCCTTAGACCACGGCGAAAAGAAGTGCTCGAGTGCTTCAGGGTTTTCAGCACACCCTCTCTCGATCCTCCCATGATGTGCGATGAAGTCATCCCTTGTGCATTTCGTCGCATTTTTCTATCATAGCTACCAGTCGTAGTGACATTTGTGAGATGTGACTCTTGGTCACCAAAACAAAGCAGCGGGAGGCTTTTTTCTATGGGTGTGAAACAACCAGAACCAGCCCAATTATTGGGTCGCGAACAGATCGTCGGAATCTCTCAGGCAGGTGCAGGTACCCGGCGGATGTCTCAGACGGTGCCCGTGACTTTTACGGCTCTTCGCTGTGCTCATGTTCCTCCCAACCCTCTTCAGGCTTTGGTATCCCTCGGGTCTTGACTTTCTTCAGCATGCTCCACAGGTCCACAGAAAAGGTCCACAGCCTGGGAACTGGAATCTTGTCGAAGACTTTCGGCAAATTCCTTCTTTCGGCGCCTCTCCTCCTTAGGTCCTAGTTCGTCTCCTCCTCTTGTCTTGAGCCAGTTGAGCTTGCGTTTGCTCCGAAGCTGGCAGGCTGGCTTGGTCGGCAGGACATGTGGCACTGAATGACTGAGGCAGGTAGGTACAGGCAACGCAGGCTTGAGATAGGCTCGGTAAGCATACCACAGTTTGTGCCAGCCATCACCATCACACAGCATGAGGAGGAAGCTTTAGGCGCTAGAGTGACGGAATTCAGCCATAAACGGCGCGGATATGGACCAGGGAGCTTATCGACCAGTCGTTTCGTCGTGCAGGGGCCTGATGGAAGGTCCTCAGCGAAGAAGGAACCCTTGCCCCCGAGCCCTGGTCCCCCTCCCTTCCCCCCAGCGCTGGGATTTCTGGAGCTTCTTTCTGCAGGCTCTTTCTGGGTCATGATCAGGGCAAAGCAAGCAGGGGGGAAGCTATCTGTCTTCCAACCACCCACCACCATAATTGAATGGATGGGCGTAAATTCGCCGCAAGAGAAAGATATGGAATTCGGGGTGCAGCTTGTGATAAGTCCCCTTACTGAAATCGTACACCACATATCACGACCTTCCTAAATGCGTGTTGGGAAGGCGGAAAGCTCTTTGGCTTTCAGGGACCACCACTGCCACCAGTGCACCCAACGATTTAGCTCGCCCTCGCCATCGCAAGGATTCGCGTTGCTCGAGCAGGGGCAACGTGCCAAGGACATGGGATAAAGATGGGAAGGCCAGGGAGAGGAGGAGGAAGCTCTCGGAGTCTAACCAGCCTAGGTCGACTAGGGGAAGTTCTCCCGTGCTTGGGCTCCCCCATCGATGGACTAAGCTGGCGTGAGGGCATGGGAGGTGCTTTTGCGGTACCGTACCGTAGTAGCCCAACGGTTACGGTCGAGGATGGATCACAACAGAGCAGCAGCAGTGCAGAGTGCTGCACGCACAAAATCAGTGCCCATCCCCAACCCACTTCCATCTGCCCTCTGCTCCCAATTCTCTCTTCGCTGTCCCTCCCTCACACTCTCTCCCTCCCTATCACGTCGCATCACGTCGTCCACAGCTTCATTTGCCATTCGTCCAACACTGCAGTGGAAATCCGACGTCCAGTGCTGTAAGTGGTGCTCCAAAACAAAACCCTGCCCACCCTGTTTTTACGCGAAGCAAAGTCTGATTGGCGAAAAAAAGTCCTCGCAGCATCACATCGACAACGACACCCATTGAACTGCCTCCTACGTGGACAATTCGAAATCGAGCGACTGATTCCAGCAGACCGTGACCACGTATACTGCGAACACTCGTACCAGCACCTGACTCAATTACAAGATACCAGATATTCCACGATGCCTGTACTCGCGTTATAAGGATGCGACCAGCCACACTTTTCTTCCAACATCAAAGTCACCAAATCAGAACACAACAATTATGAGCCCCAAGCTTAAGCCACTTCTGCTTCCGCAGTTGGTAGAGGAGCGGAGGAAGAGAGAGAGCATGTCGGACGCAGAAATTGACCTCGCATCTTCATCATTCTACACGCAGAATTCTTCGGCATCCGACATTCCATCTCCAGTAACACCAACCTTTTCAACGCGGGGGCATATGCGATACCCTAGCTCCACATCCTCAGTGGAGTCTTCATTCCACAACTCGACAACCGACAGCCCATCTTCTCCCACCTTCATTGGGACAAAAGCCAGCAAGCGATCGTTACCAGATGTTCAAGAGGAGCCGCAAGAAAGAGAGGAGGATTTCGACATGTTCGATGATGAGGATGATCTCTACGATTGTTTGTGTAAGTTGAAACATTGCGGGGTTTGTCAACAATCATTGTTTTGATCCGAGAGCTAATGCTTGTCAATAATTTCAGGCGATAATTATCAGTGCGCGCATCAATCAGGGAACATGGCTCAAAGTTCAGTGCAATTGTCCACAAAAGCGGAGTTCGATTATGACCTAGCCGACGGCTTTTTCAGCGATGGTGACTACTCGACAAGTCCACGGAATAAGAAGCGAAGAGGTGGTGAGTCGCCGCTTACTGGCCTTGCGACGAGGTTTGGGACGAGATTTCCTTCCTTTTCGCGAAAGTGGAGAATCAGAAAAGGATCAAGCGCCGCTTCAATCAACTCAGAAGCCCAGAGAGATAATGCTGCTTCCCGCGGCGCATCGAGTCGCTCGTCGTCCGTCTCGAACTCAGCACGACAAGCGATCGACAAGTCTTTCGAGGTTCAAATGCCTCCAACTCCGACCAAGAGTATTTTCGATGGTCGAGATGAGATACCAATGTCGATGGCCGCTCCAATTGACATCGAGAAAGCTAACAGAGAGGGTTCGGATCACGAGGAGGGCTTCGCTACTACGCCACTTCTTCCTCCTTTGATGATGGATGCATCGGCCAACACGAAGCAAATATCGATGCAATCACCACTGCAATCGCCTTCTGTAGCTGAAAGCCACGATCCATTTTCTGGATCCGTTACACCAATTGATGCGATAGCCACTCCGCAACTACCAGGAATGCCCTCACCACCTCTTAGCACCAAACCATCCATCTCTTCGTTTCACCGGAGCACCGTGAGCCGCCCAGGTCATCTAGTGCCATCATCCGAAATTCCACCCATTGTCATTGCTGATCCCAACGACGAATGGGCCAACAAGCTCGGCCACGCAAACTTTACGATCTACCCTGAACCCTACATCCCCGAGAGCTTTGACCTCGAAGCCTGTCGACAGCTACGCGCAAACTGGGACCTTGCTCGTTGCAACTACACGAAGCATCTCGTCCGAACTGGCGAGCACTATGGCGTTACCTCGAAGACGTACAAGCTCACAGAACAAAAGTGGGCAGCCATCGATGCAGCCTGGAGAAACAACAACGAGATCACCATTACCAATACTGTAGAGAGCGGCAGCGACGCATTTGCGACGCTAAAGCACACTACTCTTGGTGATGGAAGAAGCAAAAACATCATGACCAAAATCCCATCACTAAATGACCCTCGAAGCGAGGGCAAATTCCCTCAACTAGGCGACGAAGACATCGTCGGACCCATGGTGCAAGTCGCCGCACAACTTCAACGCAGCCCATCCAAGAAAGCGAAGCTCTTCAAATTCTTCGCCGAGAAATTTCCTGTCGGATTGGGGCGTTCCTAGAATTTCGCGAATCGCTTTTCGCGTCGCCTCACGGCCAACGACTGTTTTCATTTTTCGTTATTAATTGCGAAACAAAAAGCTTTCTGTTACTGTTGTTCTTGGGGACCTTGTAACAACGAACAGAACCTTTACGAACTTTACGGCCATTCTGCTTTTTTTCTTGCGTCAAAGAATTCGACTTCGGAAAGAGAGAAAGAAAGATACCCCACGCTCCTTAGCACGCTAGCCTCGATACACTCCTTGCAAGTTTTTGATTTTTATTTTCTTTTGGATTCTCGGTTCGTAACGTTTGCGTCACGAGCACATACATCTCTCTCCTTGGAGGGCAGATCACCTTATTGTCTATTTTATAAATTTTATTTTGTATTGTGTTCTTTTGCTCTTGGTGTTTGGAAATGGAAAGGAAACAGCCCCGGAGCCTGGTCTAGATTGGCTGGGTTTGGCTCTTAGACAAGGATACTGGGAAAAGATACAGGACCGGCGCTTCAGGACTTTTGGAGCGAAAGAGAAGAGAAAGACAAGAGTCAAGAAGACAGGAGACGTGTATATATTATTGGTCGGGAGGAGAGAAGGAGAGGAGAAGAACTGGGGAGGTCGAACTGTGAATATGGCGGCTGTTACCTGAGATGCCAATATGGGTCGTAGGGGAGAGCGCAGTCTAGCGAATGAAGTGATGACAGTGTAGATATGGTGCGTCACTGGAGTAGAGAAGACAGACAGTAGAGGAGAGGCGGAAGATATCAAGAATAAATCATTAAAAATCATCTCCTTCGTTTCCTTGTGATTTCCAGTGTCTCGGGCATCTCACATCGAGATCACCAGTGAAGTACTGAAGTATCCCCCAGGTACCTCGAGGTACTGGTCTACCATTATCACATGATCCCCTGTTCCCCTCGCTTCCCTCCCAAACGAATCTCCCTTCGTACCCCCTCACTCCGGAACCAGCGCTCCCATCTCCCTCCAAAACTCACATCTCTTCCCTCTCCCACCTTCCCAATCATACGCATCAACCAACCTAATATCATTTCTCAACCCCGGGCCCTGATGCTCCCTTGCAAAGATAAGCTTATCCAGAAATCCACCTGTCAGAGCCGAGAACTCCTGTCCTCCTGTCTCATTCAGGTTGATCTGAATTGGTTGGTCGAGAGTATAGCGGGGCCATTTTGCGATCGGGTTGGGTTTGCTTCTTGTGGTATTCGCGTGGTCTCCGTAGGCGATCGAGGAGGAGATTGAGGGATCGCCTGTCGTGATGAAGTTTCCATAGATTGCTGGGACATTGTGAGTCCACTCGTTTCAAGCTTTCTACTTTGTTTTCTGTGTACTGGGAGAGAGAGTTAGGAACATACTCATAAAAGCCTTCATGAAATCCGGCCCGATATTAGGCTGCGAGCCTCCAAAATAAGCCGTTTCTTCCGTGCTGTGGATAGCTGCTGGAACGGAGTACTGATATTTGTATGCGCCGTGGCCTGCACCACTGAAGCCTTCTGCTAGCCAGTAAGATGGACAGACGAATGTGGTTTCAGCGTAGATATTCTGGTTCTGATTCAATCTTGACCATTCATCCTGACCTTGAGGTGGTAGATACTTACATTGGCACGCTGCTGCTGTCCTGTGGCGACGGCACTTTGGTAGAGTGCCGTTGGACCGCTGTCTCCGAGAGTAGCGAAGTTGACACCTACAGCATTCGCCATTTTCGAAGGATAAGCTTGAAGAATCTTGGAGATGTCATCTTTTGAGAACAGTGGGAACGTGTCGGTGAGGTAATCCACAAGCTGTGCTTCCGTCGTGATGTTCTGGGGAACGAAATTTGAGCCTTCTTCCGCATTATTCTATGATAGATCATTAGCTAGTCTTTGTGAACCCTGGCTAGATAGTACTCACTCCCGATAGAACACGTTGCCCGTTAACCTGCCGCTTCTTGAACTGCACACTCGGTCTCTGCATTAGATAATCACGATCCGTGACCGGTGCGAATCCATAGGTACCGTAGTTTCCAGATGAGGCTACGATGGCACTAGCGTTACGAATGGTATCGGTGCTCTGCTCAAGGAGGCATTTGAAGATATCGCCTTGCCCTGAGGGGCTTCCGACTGCGACACCAGGAAAGCATCCAGCCGCAAGTGCGAAAGCGTAATAAGATTGCGTTGGAATGTAGGAGTTGTAATCGTGCTGCATCGGCAAATATGGTGATGCAGCAATAACCTGATGGTATTAGCTTTGCTATCTAGAGGGCGCCAGCGAAATCCATGATTTCTTCGAGATTGCCAATGCTGGTTTTCAAGCAGTCTTTGTTGTCTCGCTAAGCCGACCTCAAAAACAAAGCGAGAATTTCAGGGGTTAAGCGACCTACATTTTTGAACAATGAAGTCCCAAGATTACCATCATAAATGATCGACTGAAGCATCACACTTCCCGCCCCAGCCGACTCCCCAAATATTGTCACTTCTCTCGGATTTCCTCCGAAAAGTCGGATATACTTCTGCAACCACCTTAGCGCAAACGTCTGGTCTTTAAGTCCTGCATTCACAGTCCCATACCGATCGACCTCATCAGAAGAAAGGAAGCCAAGTGCACCAAGCCGATATTGGATCGTGACACCAATGAAAGCCTTGTTGTTCGCCAGTATGAGATCAGTGAGGTTCTGGTTGCCGTTCCCGAGACCGTAGCCCCCGCCGTGGATCCAGACTACAACAGGCAGATTCCGGGCGTTGGGAGGCGCGTACACACTGAGGTACAGACAATCCTCGGAGCCTATTCCTCCCAAAGGATGATTGGCGTAATCTAGCCCAGAGCCAGGGACATCAGTGTTGCTTCCTGCTTGAAGACATTGATTGGGGACGCCGTTTGCTTGAATGACTTTGCGGTCTGTGACTGGCGGCTGAGGAGCTTGCCAGCGCTCAGGCGGGGCGGCATATCTGATGCCTTGCCAGACATTGAGACCTGATTGGAGGGATCCTTCGTAGATGGAATACCCAAGATCGACTTGAACCGCAGAGGCAGTGAGGGCGAAGAAGAGAAGCTTCATTTTGACAAGGAGATATGTGTAGAGAGGTTCAAAGAGCGTGTGGTACTCTAACAGGAAATTGACATATCGTGACAACGTAGACAAACGATGTCCAGGCATCGTGTCGGATGGATATGATATAGGCGTCGCCATCATTGTGTCAAATCCGAAGGTCCGGTCTGAAAGCAGCGGCGATCGGCGCAGGGAGTATTGTACGTATATCCTCATCTTCTTGAGGTCACAACCAGCACAAGCTCAAATAAAAGAGTCATTCCTCCGTACATGGCCAGAGAGGGAAAAAGAAAGTCGGTAGCTTTGAGGCTCTTGTGACTTGAAACACGCTTGGACATGATGAGGAAGGACCCTGATTGCTCACATCAAGTCAGCTCGCTCTGTAATGAAATCATACGCTGGAAGAGAATCTGGTATCTTAAGCTATTCCAGCACAAAATTACTTGCCCGTCTATGTATCCGTACTGTACATATTATATACAGCTCATCCAGGCCTATTCTATCATCTTACTGTACAATAATCCATACATGGATTTATCCTAAAAACATGTCGCGACGTCTGGCGACCAAGTCCGGACCGTCCAGAACCGATCTTAAGTTCCCTAGCACGAAATCGAGCTCTTCTTCAGTAGGATCCGACCACTTCTCTCTGAGCTCCTCCCAAGCAGCCATCGTTCTTGCCTTTCCTGCGCACTTTCCAAAAGCCCAAAGAGCCCAAGAGATCAGCCATTTCGACAATTGTACGTCTTCGGCTTGGTCATCAATGCACTTGAGCAAGGAGTTCCAAACAGATTCCAGGCGTGGTTCATCCCATTCTGTATAGCGTATTCCACCGTGAGTAGCAAAGCCTCTGAAGACAGCCAGAAAAAGAGCCCCGTGCAGATGAATCTCGAAAATTTTCATTTCGTCAAGAAGTCGGACAGTCATCTGGAGGTCGCCGGCTTTGACAGCGGAATAGTTGATCAAAATCCGGTAGGTGTGCAGATCAGGGGCCACTGTGGACTCGCTCTGAAAACTTTCCCGCAGCTCGATGTCTTTTCTAGATAATTGACCCATTGATTTTAATGTAAGGTTGACTGCCCGCCGCTTTTTCCAATCTCTTTGCGGCAGCTTAGGATGCTTTTGCCCGAAATGCATTTTCTTCATACGTTCGTAAACATTTTCTGCTGCGGCTGGTTCCGATGATCGAATGAGAGCCGAAATCATGGCGTTCAAAACCACTGTGTCCACGATTTCGCCGGCCTCCACAAGTGCTTTGTATGCTGCCCGAGCCTCATCGCCGTTCTTCTTAAGACCGTGGAAGAAAATGAGGCTCACATAGTGGAAGCGATCCATTGAAAACCCACGGTTTTTCATCTCATTGTAGATCATCTCGGCCAGAATGAACTTGCCAGCCTTGCATGCTGCGTCGAAGAGGACATTGAAAGTAGCTTCATTTCCCTTCACACCTGATACGTGCTCCATTTCTCTCCACATCTGCAGTGCAGCCTCGACCTCGACTTCTGTGATCTTATTGACATAACTGGCGACGAAAGAGATAGCACTGGTCCATTCAGAGACGAGCAATGGGATAGCGCATCGCTTCATGTCATCAACCACGGATAGATAACGAAGCATAGAATGCTCGTCCTTCTTCTCCACAACTGACAAGTAATGAAGCATGGCATGCCGCATTTTGGCCGGGAGATATACAGCCCGCGGAGTAGGCAGAGCTCTGTACAAGTGATATATCTCTTGAGGATCTTTGTCTTCGACTTCTTTAAGATATGTGTCAAGCTCATCAAGTCTTATATTCGTGTCCGCATCTGCCGGCCAGGTGTAATGCGGAGGAGGCCATTCATCTTCAGGCTTGTCAGAGACTGTGATATTTGGCCCATCTCTAGGCGGATAGCGAGGTGGTGGCTCGAGTACTGGAAGCTGGTCCGTATTTTGTATCCCTTCATATTGGTCTACCAATTCCAAAAGCTCTTCTCTCGTTCGATTTGGTTCTGGAGGCAGCTCTTCCATGGGGCTTTTGCCTCTGTCAACAGCTTCCTCCTGCGGATCCTCCTCGACACCAACCTGAGTGTGCTGATTTCTCTGAAGTGATACAATATGTGACTCCCGCTTCTTCAAAGGTATCCGTGGTCGATTGGCTGTGAAAAAGGCACTTGACTGTAAAGATTTTCGAGGTTGTTTGTGACAGTTGCCCGCGTCTGCCAGAGATTTGATGAACCATGCTTCGAATCTAATTGGAGCTGATGCAATTGAAGCGCGAGATCGGCGTTGCTCCCTCTTGACTTGAGAATTCGTATCTCTGGAAAGCTCGATGGGATACAGGAAGGAAAGGACATGTCGAGGAGCTAGCTTTGACAAAATCGGCCTGCTCGTCGAAGGGGAGGAGCTGCAAAAGAGGGACATGAGCGTCCTGACATATTGAATCTGATGATCACTGTCCCTGCAGAGGCATTGGAGGTAACAATACCACAAATTCCTGTTCCCTTGGTGTTGGTCGTTGATGGGGGCGAATGGAGAATTGCCATTCGGAGATCTAAGTCGCGACTTGGTGTATATTATTTTTGACGGCATTTGCCGAGCCCGGGTCTACAGTAAAATAACCAGAACGTTCACCAAGCACCGGACCTCAATCTCCACCCAGACACAGTGAGTATACACGCCACGAGCGCTTCCATAATACTAATATATTGCAGAGACGTTGAAGTGTCCGGCATAATGAGGGGACTCAACTTAAAGCCCTCACGGGTTTACCAAACGGCATCGCAACTGCTCGAGACGGGGAGTATATCTCAAGCACCGCCGTGGTTCAAGACGATTGGATCAATCCCTCCATCAGAGATTTTGACTCGAACACAGCCTGTCCAGCACCGAGAAGTCACCCGCAAATCCAAGACTCGTAAGCCCAGCAAAATGTTCAGGCCACAACCGATCGTGTATGAGGAGGACAAACTACGGCTGGAATTCTATGGAGATCACCCCTGGGAGCTGGCAAGACCGCGGGTGGTATTGGAAAATGATGGAAAGGATGGCCAGAGATGTGATTGGAGCCGGATACAGCAGCCTGGGAGACAGCTGAATGGAGAGAGGTTAGTTTTGGATAGCTTCAATTGGTACATTCAGATTCTAACAGGAGACCAGTGTTATTCAAAGACAGCTGTGGCTCATTAACAACCAAGGTATGAGCAGTAATCAAGCATACGACGTAGCTCGGAAGGAGTTCTACGCTCTACGGCACGAGGAGGAGGTCGAGCGCAAGATACAGCATGAGGAAGCATTGTGGACAGGAGCATACTTCGGCAAGGGAGCTATCGAGGTCGGAATGGAGCTTGAAGACAAAGCGTACGAGTCCTGGAAAGCATGGGCTCTGAAGGAGGTCGAGACTATGACGATACAGAGAGATTCAGCCTACACCGGGGTTGGGGCAGAGGATGAGGGTAGCGCTGTAGTTTCCGATGAGGAGGAGCCAGCCGTTCTTGTATGATCATTGTTCGATAGATGATGTGTGGATGATAGAGTGTACAACATTCAGACTTGCCTATGTATATACAAACTTGTATTTGCGGCAAGTCTCTCAGTTCCGGTCCTCTATGTGACATGATGCTCTGCTCCAAATACAAGGCTGTCATCAATGTCACTCACCATTCTTCCAGACTTGCAACCTTGATGCCAGTCCCAATGATCGCTTTCAGATTAGCCGCAGCTACAAGAAAATTCCACAAGGGGCACTGCAGCTGGATTTGACATCTCATTGCAACACTACTCAACCAGAAATCCCACCCACTCAACCTGCCCCCTCCTTCCATTCCCCTCCCCATTGATCCTCCTAGCTAATGCCTCCCACTGCACCAAAAACCTGTCACAAATTCCCATTCTTAAGAGCACTTTCCCACTCAAACTCAGCGTCTTGACCCTCGCCCAACTCTCCACGTAAATAGTCTTCATCTTGTCCACCGGCGCCACACCCATAAACTTCAAGAACATAGCAGCCAAAAGTACCATCACCGCCGTAGCTGGTCCATTCGTGATAATCACATCCGGGTACTCGAAAGGTGTAGCTTTAGATGTCCGCGCTGTCTCGACCAGCGCACGTAGACACCCAATGAAGCACCACAAGGATGAGAATGGCGTGGTGTATAACGGCTGATGAATCTTCCGTGCTCGCGGTACGGTCTTGACGTCCCAAGTTCCAGTTTTCGGGCTCGTCTCTCCAGCTCTCGTCGGTTCCTCTTCCTGCCCATCGTGGTCTGGCGCCGTTGGCTTGTGTTTCCCTTGTATGACTCGCTCAATTTCCAGCGCTTTACCAGTCGAGAAGCTGTCGCCTGAAGACACGATATACGTTCTATGTGTATATCGTCTGGGATCTATGTCTCGCAGAAGCGACATCATCTCTGCTGTGTGTCCACCTGAACCCAGAACCACAACCATGTGCGAAACAGCTGAGCGGACGGACTTCGAACGCTGTGGCGAGGTCGAGGGAAGGATGTATAGAAGTCTAAGCTGTCTAGTATTGGCACTTACGCTTCAAGAGTGTGATGTGGAACCTACGAAAGCTGTGGGAACCAGAATGAGGAGCGCTGCAACTAGCAGGCGCAAGGCTGGAAGAATCATGGTGGGCAGCTTGTGCGAGCAATTGTGTCTTGTGATGTTTTGGCCGTTGGATTAGATGATACAGATGGAAGAATTACCATTGGTACTATGGCAGAGCTTGAGAAAAATCTAGTGAACGAGACATTGTGAGGTGGTGTATTTGTTCGAAGTTCGTCGAGCTCTTTGGGAAACGAAAAGTGTCAAGTCCCGGAGCTGTCACCGATAAGACAGCCGATAAGAAGAATTACTTGAAAGAGCATTTTCATGAATTTCTATTAAGATCATGTTCAAGAGACCAGCTTGAAAACATTCGTATATCGCTCTATTGTAGCATGATCCCAAACATTAAGTATCTAGTAAGTTGTGGTCGAGGTGCAGTCGCGAGGCTGTGGCTTGACAAGGCTGAGATTCGGAAACTGTCCGACATTTTTCACCATAACACTTTTGACAATAGTGACATTTGTGGTCCAACAACATCAGAACAAGAATTCTCTCAGGTGACTAGCCAGACAGGACCACACTCAACGATATATAAGACTGTGAGGTGCCTATCGATATCAAGACATGTTAAGAACGGTTCCGTGTTGGTAGGCATGAGATGAATGCATTCTCTATTATGATGATACGGAATGACGACCTAAGAAAGCCCTTTCAATCGTCAATCAAAGCCTCACCACCCTTCCAACGATGCTTGCTTGAAAATGCCCAACGCCATGCTACATTCTGAAACATAGATTCCCCAACTAGTACAGAGAATGAGAGGGCGAAGTAAGAGATGAGTTGACGCTGGATCTAACTAGTAACTCCTCGAAACACCCATACTATCCAGCCGCCTACAGCTCTTCATCTCCATCTTCCGCGCCCGTGCCATCATCTCGCCGTCCTGGTAGAACCAGCCTTGCGCTTGGTTGACCAGATCCTGGCGTGCGGCTTCTTCTTGTTGGCATTCCATGTTTAGTCTTTGCACGAAGTTGATTTCTGCTGACTGGTCGAGTTTTGAAAATTGAGATGGCGTGTAGTTTTCTACTTCTGTGGGATTCAGGAAATAGTCAACCTTCCATTTCCGTGTATGGCGGTGCATGGTATGCGGTGGAACGGCACTGTCGAATCGCATTGATGGGCCTGGAGCCGTTGTTCCAGAGAATAATGACGAGAGAAGAGGTAATATCAGGATAAACAGTAAAGGTAGCAATCCCATAAGTGTCTGCTGAAGTGACGCTGGTGGTGGCTCCGGCGCATTTGGATCTCTTGGTCTTCTTCTCGGTCTTGCTCCTCCAAATTGATGAACTCTGATTCCAGGCCCGCCTCCCATGTTAAATACGAATCCTGGCCCATTGTCGAATCCTCCGCCTGAAAATTGTCAGTACTATGCCACGAGTATCAATCTGCAAAGACCTACCACCAAAAGGACCAAATCCGCCTCCAAGTCCACCACCACCAAAGAATCTACTGAACATCTCCTCCGGACTTATCTCCTCTTCCCACATCGACCCTCCACCACCACTCGCTCTCGGCGTTCCCCTCGAGAATCCAGAAAATGGACTTTGCTGCGGCGCACCCCCTCCAAACCTACTATCCGGATCCCCACCATGCCTATCAAACTTCGCCCTCTTCTCCTTGTCCCCTAGAATTCCAAAAGCCCTACTAACCATCTTAAAGCACTCATCCGCATGTTCATGGCCATTCTTATCCGGATGTGTCAAAAGACTGATCTTTCTGTATGCCTTCTTGATATCCGTGTCCGTACACGTCGTCTTCACAGCCTCCAAATTTAAGATGTCGTAAAAGGCCAGCGGGTTGCATTTCCGTATCCGCAAGATTTCGCGCCTGTGCTCCTCCTTCACTTCCTTGTCTTGGTTTCCTTGCTTGTGTTCTCGAGAGCGCGCGGAGCCATTGGGATTCGCATCGGCGCCGGAGGCTGTTGCTGCGGGCATTGCGCAGCGATATTATGGTGATTTCTCAGGAATCGAGATATCAAAGAGGAGCTGGATGTGTGAGAGATCGGGGAATACAATCGTATGTTTGTCGGCGTTGCAGGGGATATTTTTTGTTATGGCCAGATGCACAGGCTGATGGCCTTCCTGATTTGATGGGTACGGCTTGCACTGATCGATAACTACGGTCACATGTTACTTACCCTAGTCAATACAAAAGCGGCCAGAGAAGCTGTCAAGCCTTGAGGGATCGATCTTCACTTGAAGTAATCACATTGAATGGTTTGCAGACTTTCAAGCCTCGGGCTCTCAAGCTTACGAAGCTTGATTCCTATTTCGCAAGTTGCTCTCCAAAGCTAGGTCTCACTTCCGGATGTGGCATGCTGTGAATTTTACACTGCAGGGTAGCTTCCATCATCGCCGCTTTTTGAGCTACCTAGCTATGGGCCTAACGAGGCTCAATGACGATGTTTAGTTTACTTTCTCCAACTTGACATTTCTACATCTTCAACATTCAACCTGAAACCAAATCAATCGTAACAACAGCCCATCATGTCGTCCGAAGTCCCCGACAAAGAAGAAGTAAAAAAAGCTTCCATATCCTACGCAATGGATTGGGGCAGTAAGTGCATCTTTCTCAGCCTTCTCCCATCCACCATCCACCCTCTGAAATTCCCCTCAACCCCCTCAGAACCCATAACTTCAACGCACCTCGATTAATCAGAACTCAACTAACGCCCTCCCTAGAATCACCCCTTCCCCCAACCCTCCTCGCAACCCTCATAACCGCGCTGCACGCCCGCCCCTTCCAACCCCTGCCAATGCTCTTCCCGCCCGTCCTCCTCTTCAGCACCTACCTCAACCTCTCATCCTACAAAGTCGACTCCGCCGGTCTCACAGCCGCCTGGTCCGGACTGTATCTCCTGCTCGCACGAAGGAGGAAGGTCGCTGGCTCGAGCTTTAGTTCCAGGATTGGGAATAAGTTTGGGGCCAGGGGATTGACGAGGGGTTCAGCGATGGTGTTGGCGGGTGCTAATGTGCTGGGATGTGGTGTTACTTATGCTTTTGGGAGGAGGAGCGTGGAGGGGAGGGCGCCGTAGAGAGAAGTTCGGCTTCGAGCTTGGAGGTGAGGATGGTGTCTGGGTGGGGTTTGGTTTGATGTGTATGATCATGTGTATCCTGGCGATGGAGGAGAAAGAGGCTTCGTATGCGTGTAAAATATTAGACCACATGGTCATGAAAAGAAGATGAAGCAGGGTGAACGATTGCATTGTTTAATAACAAATGTTGACGCCAGAAATATGTGTTTATTAGAGGTACTGTGGAAGTGAAATGCTGTGCCCGTCTTTCAAACAATCTCGTATGAAAGAAGAAAGTATGCCTTGTTTGCTTCTGATCACTTTAGCAGTTGACCAATTCTATGAACTTTGCCCTCCATCTCATCCCATAAGCTAACATTACTATACTTGCGAAAGCCCCTTGGGAGCGTCAAAAATCCAGATCCAGCCCCGGTGGCTGGATGCTTCTTGAATCCAATTATGTGCTTACCTTGATGCCACTTTTGCCATTACGAAGGGAGACGACAAAGCATGAGAGTGACTGTACCCGTACGACATCTCTCAATTATTCTGAGGTTATGACAGCCGAAAGATCCCACCTCTATATGCATTGTAGTCATTTGGAACTGAGCAGAAGACTGTCCTTACCTGGAGACCTCTTGAGCCTTTCCGAGAATCAGTGCCAACCCTGAGCGTAATTGCCAATCAGCTCAGACTAGCTCCCAGAACGATGTTGAATTCAAAAGCCCGGAACATTGAATATAACCTGAGCCCTGGAGTCGAAGAGCTAGCAAGGAACCCAGCTCGTGGTGTTCTTCTATTGCTCTGAGAGTGCCCTGGCAGTCGGAGTCTCTCAAAAATACGGGCAGACTTAAACCATTGAACAGTTAGGATAAATTGTATGCCGAGTTGTAGTCCCTACTGTGTAGGTCGGCCGTATGCTTTCTGCGTTCCATAGACCTTTGAGAGTGACCGTCAGAACTAGTATAACCAGTCAGTATTTGGACCAGCCTTGAAGGGGTTCTGAAGAAGTAGGAAGTAGAAGCGGTGGTCATCAAGCATCTTAGATGTGATATCACCGTGGGACCTAGACCGGAGAACTTGTTGTCAATTTGAACCAGTGAAGAACGTCAGAAAAGAGGTCTGTGTTAGCCTTAGCCACAACATCACCCTTCACAACGCACGCATGCACACGAGCCAAAGCTCAGGAGGCAATATCTCTTTTTGTACTCGAACAAGCTCCCTTCACGACTTGCCAAAGAGGCGAGCCAAATGCAGCGACAAATGAAAGAGAAGTAGGCAAGTCTATGCCGCCCGCGGACTCTCTCCACCCAAACTCCGTGCGTCTTGCAAGACATCCGTAGACCGCCGACGACTTTCTAAACCCAGGGATCTTGGTACTGTTGGTAACACCCTTCAACCATAGCAAGCAAAGCAAGTTATATTTGCAAACACCATCACACCATGCTTTATGACCTTTCCCAATATTCCATATAAACGCCGTTGCTTTTTTTTTGCGCGTGAAATCAAAATTCAGGTGGCCAAGCCCCTGTGACTAGCCCAACAGAGACTTCCGATCCAAATTGTTAGCACAATGGCTGCCAGCACGAAGTATTTGAGGATTTTGCGGTCTCGGTCGGTAATGCTGCTGCTGGATGTGGTTGGTCTGGTGAAGAGATTCTGGAGACTCGAGACTTCGTAGCTGGTGATGTACTTCACATCACAGTCTCGGACCTTTGGTTCCGCATATCCTCGATACTCTTCGATGATAGCTATTATCATGTCAGCACCGATCTGCTTCCAACGTGCTCTGAGCTGCCATGCATGGGAGCTTGCAACGAGGCATATTCCAATGTAATCAAGTCTCAAAGCATAGGAATCAGAGAAGGCTAGCTGCATACCTTCAACATCCCAGCGAGCAACATGTCGAATAACGCCGACAGCACAACCAGTTCGATGCTTGATGCCAGTCAGCTTTGGTCAGGAGCGTCAAGAAGCCTCGCAGTACCTTTCCATGATTACAATGAATGAGTATTGGATGATTTGCTTCATCGAGGACAACTTCCATGATCGATTGCATAAGCTCCTGGGTGATGTCGACCTTCTTGGTGCCAGGCATATCAATGACCTTGTGCTGGATCTGATTGTTCTTGAGAAAGCCCTTGAACTCGGGGGTTAAGTCCTTCTTGACTAGAGAGCTGTCACGAGTATCAGCAATCAATCCAGCACGGTTGGTTAGACGACTTACATGACTGTCTTCAATTGGAGTGTTCCCAGGTACTGGAAGTCTTCGACCATTGGCCAGCTGCTCCGGTATATCTTGCCGGGAACAACAACGCCGAAATTGACCGGGCGGCCGTCTTCTTTTGCCTTGGTGGAGACTCTGGCAGCTTGGAGACTCTCGGTGACTGCTTGAATATTAGCAAAGGTGCACGTAAAATAGCTGTGTGCTTTGAAATAGACAGAGTTGAATTGACACTGCAACTTCCGTAGAAGTTCCGGCTTTGGGTAAATGGAAGGCAGGAATAGCAAGACAAAGGCCTAGAGAGATGAGAGAACTTACTGTGTAGGTTAATATCTTCCGAAGTAATCGGGAATATGTCGAGACTCCTCCCTACATTAACCATTGCTTGTTGCGAAATATCACCACCAGCAATTGTGCTCTTTGACTTGGATTGGTGTGCCGCCTTCTCATTATCATCCACACTGCTCTCTCTTGAGCTCGCCGACATCGTGATATTGGACCTGTCAACGAGCTCCTGCTCCTCTACAAACATCCTAGTTGATCTTCTCGACATCTCGCTTCTGATCTCCGTCAAACTCATCATATCCTTGTCTAGACACCCTCTCGTAGTTGTGATCGATCGAACGCAGTCGTCGTCTTTCAAGCTGGAATTGCGACCGGTCGAACCCCGTTCCAAGGCAGGAATCTGCTTGGGTGGAATCTCTTAAAGGAGACCGCGGGTAACGCGTTGCATATTGGATTGGATTGAAGGCATGGTGGAATGTCTTCTTGTCCGGAGGAGGTTGATGTGGTTGGAGGGTGTTGAGTTGAAGGGAAGAGCTCTCAGGCAGAGATTCGAGGATTTGCCTTTGGTGTGTGATTTCATAGCATTTCTCGACTTGCGGTGCCAGATTTTGAAAAGTGAGGTTCGGGATGTTCGCTCGAAGTCTAAGAAAGCCGGATGGTCGCAAGCGGCAGCCTAGGGCCTCACACCACCACCATAATGACCTGCAGCTGCACAATTGCCGTTAGATGAGCTTTGCTGGTTTATCAAGTCTTGGAGAAGAGCGGAGAGAGGAGAGA
Source organism: Cadophora luteo-olivacea (assembly GCA_026120085.1). Lineage (NCBI taxonomy): Eukaryota > Fungi > Ascomycota > Leotiomycetes > Helotiales > Ploettnerulaceae > Cadophora > Cadophora luteo-olivacea. The sequence goes on along the minus strand of JALRMC010000043.1, from coordinate 360,571 downwards.
GGAGATTTGACTGATTGATTGACAGTGTCAAGTCAATGGGGGCGTTTGGGAGATAGCAAGGATGAGGATGAGGATGACTTGACTGGACGGCCTCCACAGTCACGGTGTCAAAGAGACGAGGCTGACAACTGCCACGAGCTGAGGTGTGGCGACAAAGCTGCTGGCGATTTTGGCGGACTTAGCGGACCCCAATTAGCCTGCCCTGGCGGCGTTGCTGGTAGATGGAGCCTTGTGAGGTATCACTACATCACCATGCATGAGTTTATGCAGTATTTATGCAGGGGATTGTGCATTTCAAGGTCTGGGCTTCAACAGCCAAGAATAAACCATGCGAAGACTCCGAAATGATGGGATTCAAAGCACGCTCATGTCTGCCAATCGCCGGAGTCTTGCAATATGATGCAAAGCAGTCATTCCTTTGTTTCCATATATCATGAGGCTGACATTTACCCTGAGTGCGGAGTCATGAGCACGTCCTGTTGTTGTCCATCACCTAGTCAAGCATCTCAACTTTTATTTCTTCCTTAGGATCATTCTTATGATGCACCTTGCAAAAGTTTAGTCACATAACAGCGGTCAAAACTCGTGGGAAAATATCAATTCGTTCGGTATGACGCTTTACTGCTGTTTGTGGGCACATTGTCCCACCCTGCTATGGTTAGGTGGACATGCCTCCATTTTGGCCACAGCTATGCAAGAATTTCCCAAGAACGCCACAACGCACCAACTCCGTCATACCATGCCGTTTTCATCATCTATTATTCCGTAGTTTCCATTGCAGTGGTCTCTGGTGCCGCGGCTTGAGTAGCTTGAAGTCTCGCTGCTCTTGCCGCTCTCGCCGCTGCTCGCGCCTGTGCTCTCCACGCCTCTATTCTCGCTTGTAGCTCAGGCTGGGGAATCACATCTTCGATTCTAAGTGGCGCACGACTGTAAGGATCGTTGGGATCGCTGAGGAGATGGCTGCGAATCGTACTCCGGTCCAAGACGGTTCTGCTAACAGGCAGCATTACAGGATCCGTCATCAGCGTTGCCATCAGTGGATCCATGAACTCCTCAGGAGGTTCGCCCATGTCCTCCTCTTCCTGGTCATCGTTCGATCTTGCAATCTTGAAGCGTTCCTTGAGCTTCTCGAATGCAGCGATATCCTCGCCAGATCTGAGGCTGTATCGAGTGATGATGCGCGTGGCCGCATCGAAGTTCTCTGGCTTGTAAGACCGACCATCACGGGCAACCGCCACAATGAATGCCTCTGACACCGAAAGATTGAGATATATGTCGAAGAACTCACCCAAAAGAGTCTTTGGTTGGAATGCGTACTTTTTGGGATCATCGACTTTCAGGTTTGCTGACTTGTGACCAACCAGAGTGTCGAGTGTGTAGTTAAGCATAGCAGCTACACGATCCACAATTTCCGGCATCGTGAACGATGCGCTCAAGGTCTTGGTGAACAGCTTCATCATGGACACCGTTTCGTTGGTCAGCTGCATGTATGACTGTGCTTGACTTTCTGCTGATGCGAGTTCCTCCTCTTTGGTGGTTCGCTCCTCAGCAGTCAAGCCAGAGTGAGGGTTTCTCAGCTCTTCTTGCAGGTCATGGATCTTTGGGAACTTTGTGAGGGCTTCATCTAAAACGTAGGTAACATCGTTCAACAGTAGATTAACAAATCGGAGGAAGAAGTCAATATTGGTTCTGTAAAATGGTTAGACGGACAATTCTAGTCTCATTTCAACATCGACTTGCCTGCTTTCCTGAGTCAACCGCTGTTGGTAGACATCGTTAGTCCAGATACACTTGATAACTTGAAAGATCTCATAGCGGATATTGAACTTGTCATAAAATTGCGTATGCGCTCCTGTAGACTCGACCTCTGTGGGATTGTCAGTAAGAAGAACCTATGGATAACTGGAGATACGCACCGATGTAAAATTTCATCAAAGCATGTAGCAAGTGATCGTTGGCGAACTTTAGGCCAATCAACGAATCCCCCAGGACGCCTTTGGTTCGGTGATAAACGGGCCAGGTCCCATTGAAGAGAAGTGACACCAGTTTTGCCTTGAGGTATGGATTCTTGATATAGTCGGAATTGGTCAGAAAAGTAATACAGAGCGCGATGAGCTCGTCTCCCACTGCCGAGATCATAACATCGGGAATGTATCTATCAAGTCAATAAAAAGCTCAATGTCCTGAGAGTCAAGGAGTCTAACCTAAACACGAAGTTGAAATTCCCAACAATATCCTCAAGGACATATTCGGGCAAGTACTTGAAGGCATCTGGCTGTTCGTCTGATAGAGGTAGTCTGCGCCTTATTAGAATCCTCAATCTAAGTCTTGATGTGCGAAGCTCACTGGATGGTCTTGTCTGGGGTATAGTTTGAAGAAGTCGCAACTCTCAGAAGCCAGACAGTCACAACTCTCATGAACATCAGAGACTTTGCTTGCATGACCTTGTCAAAAAGTACACCTTCGATGGCAAATTTGAGAGACATTGACTTGTCCAGAACCTCGTTAAATCTTCTCAATTGCTCTTCAAACCGGGCCATATTCATTGGTGACTAGTCCTCGTCAGCTTACTTCTCAAACGAATTGTTATGAATCTCACATTGGCAAATTTAGGTCGCTCTGCTTCCAGTTCTGCTACTTTGCCTGTTAAGTACTTGATATCCTTGTCAAGAGTCTTGAGCATGCTATTTGTAGCCTCACTGCCGTAATGATGTGCAGCAAGAGTCAGGAAGAAGACCTCGGATATGAAGTTCGACGTGCCAGAGACCTCAACATCGTAATACTCATCAGAGGCAGTTTGGTCGGCGTTCAGCTTCGTCTCTTCCTTGATATCGACTCGTGGCTTCCTTCTTAGGTACTCGACATCAATTCGGTCAACCTTGGAGAACATGGTATCCATGAAGGGTTCACACAGTCCATCGAGAACGACTGTAACGTTCATCAAGAAACCGTCTGTAGACAACTGCGTAGCATCTGGTCGAATAGCCCGGCGCTTGTGATTGGAGTTTACAATGTACGCAAACCACTGTAAGGTCTGGTTCTTTGCTTCAGGGCTAGCACGCACAAGCTGGTTGACGATATCAAGCAGATCTCTTTGATGAGCTTGTAGAGTCAATCTCAACGCTTCTTGTGAATTATGGATATGTCTCTTATCCATGGTCTTTGGACCAGCAAAGTATTCCTTGGTCACTTCAGGCTGAAGAGGGGAGATTCGGAAGAACGGGCCCAAAAGAGTATGCTTCTCAATACCAGGTGCTGAAGTAGCCATCTGGAACAAGGGATCCAGCGCAATCGCGGTAGCAATCGGCTTGAACTGGCAAAGTCCTTTCAGTGCCTGCGAAAGCTTGATTAGTCCTTTTATCGTGCCTCAAGATTGCGACTTAAACCTACATTGACATGAGGCTTATAGTTGTCGTTCATAGTCATATTTGAAAGCTGCAGACTGATTCCCGAGACTGCCTTGGTAATCATTGGCTTCACGGTTTCATCTTCCTCAAATCTGCTCACTAACTCAGTCAAGAAATCGGGACAGATGCCCATATCTTCTCCGCCCTCGAATAGCAAATACGGAGTCAGAGAGTCAGTCGCGGCATTGGGATTACGACTGCAAAATGTTAGCTTAGCAACTCATCTAGGACTTTCAGAAATATTGGCATAACTGACCCATATAATTCTGGCATCTCTACAGCAAATATGCAGTAGCTCATGCACAACCGTTTTGCCTCCTTCAATATCGCATCCTTCGCACCGGCATATCCTCTAAGTCCCTTACTTGCTTTCACAACTCTCTTCCAACAAGGTAGCAGGTAATCCAATATCGACTTGTTGTGCTGGATTGTCGAACCAGCCTCTAGAAGAGCAGAGTCAAGCCGATCCTTTGTCAGCAGAATCGGGGCCTCCTCATCTATCAATTCTTGTCTCAAGTTCGACAACAAGATGAGCTTGTGGGATCCGTCCGTCTTCTGCTGCGGGTCTAACGTGAACCGAAAGATGGTACTTAGGGTCCTATTCTCCCATTGCTCGATGGGCTCGTCCGCGGCTGGTGTAGTCGAGGTTCGGGGCGGCCGAGGGCTTGTCTGCGAGTCGAGTTCAGCTCGCTTTCTCTTTGATGTCGAAGCAGCCGTATCAGGAGTTCTTACTGTAGATGGAGCAGAAGTCAAGCTCGCAGCACGAGCTTGCGCGCCCATTTTCGTGAATGGATTAGAAGTGTCAGCTACTTTTGACGGCACTGCCTTCGAAATCTGGATCTTTTTCGATGGAGCTTGTGCAGAGTCCACAGAGGGGGTAGTATCCGGCGCAGGTGGTGAAGACGACGAAGAGATGCTCGCTTTCTCTCCTTCGGGTTTGGGATTCGGGGTTCCTGAGAGCTTCTCCATGCGTCTCTTCCTGATCTGTAATCAACAAAGTTAGCCACTTCGAAGGTCTCCACCCGGTTGCCAATCAACATAATCCATACCTGGTCAATCTTCTCCTTGTCTGGCGCCTCTGGCACATTAGCAGGAGGTTGAGGATCGTTCTCCATGATGGGCGAATATGCAATGATGTTGGGAATCGAACTGGCGACTTTGTTGGAAGTCGAAGAAGTAGAGTCGTTCTACGGGAGCATGGTAGCCTTATGGGCTTGTTGTGACGTTGAAGCGAAGGCGGTAGAAGCGATAAGCTAATCGCAACTGCAGTGCAGCTACAGGGATTCAGTCAGAAGGCGGGCGGGCTGGCTGAGGCTGGCAGGCAGGCTGGCTGGCTGGCTCGAGAAATTCACTGGGCTTGGCTTGTTTTCATTGGTGAGGCTGAACCTTTGACCTTTGACCTTTGACTTGACTTCACTTGACTGGAACCAGCAACAATCCCGAGTCTTTGTTCTCTTTGCGCATCCATTGTCTTCGCCGATATTGACAATCCCTTTTCCTTCTTTCCTGGGACCTTGCAGAACATCATGTTCCAATGGCTCCAGTGCGCGGCCGTCGCAAGCAACTCATTTGCTTCTATTGCAATACTCGTTCCGGCATCAGATACAACGGCAACAGACAATGGGAGTGTGCATACTGCGACGCACAGAATTACCTCGACGAAGTAAGTACTATGCCTATATCAATTAAACGACATACTGATCATATACTTCAGAATGGCGACATCACCGATCCCCCGGTAGCAACAGATCTGGCGGCTCCAGCCAACTTACAGTACTCGACGCGCCCAGTTTCGCCTGAACTCCTAGAGAACGATGTATTTTGCGCAACATGCCTGAAAAATCAACACATTGTGGCTACGGCTATCGCTGAATATCCCTTCGATACAGATACGCGTCGTCCTGGCTACCAGCAAGATGAGCGCGAGTACCTCAAATACAAAGAAGGGCTCGAACATCGATTTCCTCAAGTCTGTGGAGATTGCGAGCCCAAAGTCCTGTCGCAGATGCGACAGGCTGGCAAAACTGCCAAAACAGACCATTTGCGGCGGATGATGGAGAAATCTCGAGAAGCAAGATCAGCACCAGCTCATGGCATATCATGGTTTGGGATCGTTCTGTTCTTTACTCGGGTAGTCTGGTATATGAGCATTATCGGGCAAGTCTTCTGGAACGTCGCTCACATTATGGATTGGGTTCTGACCGAGAATCCCTGGGATGCTCGACTACCTCGTTCGACAGCGCCCGTATTGCCAGCTCTTATGGCTTTCGTCTTCGTCTGTAGTACCAAAGCTTGGGCTCGATATAGCTTGATCTGTGGCTTCGCATCAGCTTGGTGGAATCCACAATTCGACCCGGTAACCAGAACTTTCAATAAGCGCCTGAAGGGTTTCGACGTTTGGTATACTCGTCAAACTATACTCATCCTTTTACGATCACTTCTCTACTATATCATAGTAAAGGGTATGATAGGTGGTCAAGATGCACCACTAACAATATTAGCACACTTCTGCTCTTTAATTGCAGTCGTAATCGTACGTCTATAGATGCTCCTTCCACAAGTTGTTGCTAAAATTTGCAGTTTTATTTCACGGCAAATCGCGCCTTCAAACTCGACAGGGCGCCTCTGTGGGCTAACACACCAGAGAAACTTGCCAATACCGGACCCAGCCGAATATCAGGCTCTCCAAACCCTCCCAGGGGTATAGAGTCTCTGGGAGACCTCCTCGATGAAATATCACGAGATGTTCGCCCCCCGCGTTCTGTATCGCCCGAGCTCGACGATATTCCTGGCTCATCTCCACGAATCAGTCCTCCAGCAGGATCCCAGACACGCACTCCGGCGCGCCTGCAACATTTCAACCCTCAACAAAACAGCCCACAAGTGAGGATACCATATGGAAACGACGAGATGGAGTGGTTGCCGACGGTACCTCAAACCTCCTCCTTCCGCGTTTTTACCCCTCCAACACAGCCGCAAACGGCTCAAAAATTCAATGAATCACCTGTGGGCGACAAAACATCGCCATTCTGGTATAAAGTCCCACCAGCACCCATCACACCAGCACAGAGACTTCGCAACCCACCGAACAGGCCAACATTCGTATCTCAACAGGTAAAAGAAAATTTCTTCACTACCAAACCATCAACAAAATTCAGCATCGACCCCGGGAGAAGTGGCATGGACATGAGGCAGCAGTCGCTCTTCGTTCCTGACAAGCCGAGTCCAGAGGGGGATTTGCTCTCGGGTATGATGGGTTCAATATCTATAAGCGAGGGAGACGCTCCAAGGAAGAAAGAGGTCACGCATAGGATTGGCGTGGCTATGTTAGGAGTCGCGGCGGCGGGATTCGCATCATGGTGTGTGTACCAGTTTTGAGTTTTTGAAGATCAGGGTATACATTTTATTGTATTGCATTGGATGGGTAGAATCTGTTCATAGATGATGAATTACGCTTTACCAAAAACATGACTTGATTTTGGTTGCTTACTTGAGGGCTTGCATAATCACACAGGATCGGCAACTTCTACTAGAACATACATCCTCTGAGCGATGAGGTATTACAAACACGAGTATGAAGTGCCAGCTGCCCAGTAAACCCTAGCACAGCTTGAAATACATTGCTTTGAAATCAGAGGAATTAGCCCGAACACCATAGAGTTTTAGACATTGCCCATCTCCTAGCATCCAACATCAACAAGTTTGTGTTTAGAGCCAGTCAAGGGCGATGTTCGAGCACTAATCCTCTGGATCTTCCTACATCTATTCTCGCGTCAACGTCGCTGACTACATACATGCCTTGTGTTTCGCTGCCACCAGGATAGGTACTGGCGAGATATCTCCAAAGCCAGTTTATACCTCTAGTGTGCTTGGAAAGCATTTTCCTTCCCATGAGGCGGCATGTCTCCAAACAGCGAAGGTTTATAGTCAGAAAAGTGATTCGTCTTGATGTCCTACTTATAGTCCTGTAGCGCAACCATCTCAAGCGGGCTATAGAATCGTTGAAAGATATGTAGTGCCTCTGCTTAAAAAGAGGAGGCTAGCTTGCCATGATGTTCGCTCATGCATCAGAGTGCTTTGAAAAAGAGAATTGTAATCTCTCGGATTCAGTGGTGCTCGCGTGGAAAGACAGGAGCAAAAGAACACGGGGGCGGAACAGTTCTGGAAAGTTTGTACGAACCTGCTTACTTGTTGTTGATGGTCCCCGCCATGTGAAAGCAATTGAGGAGGAAAGCTTCGGAACACAGTCATGCTTTGATAGCCTGACCATTCTAGCTAAGTGCATAAACACAAGTGAACAATATAATGCAGCAGCCCTTATACTGGAGCGACGGAAATCTAGAGATCCTATCTCACGACCTTTCTTGAAATTTCATATTGGAGAAGCCATAATCTACATGTTTGGAAGCCCTATTCGCAATAGCCCTCTAAACCAAAAAGAAACAGGAAAAAGCCGCCCACAGGGTATGTGCAGCTACACTAGTGAGATTAATCTCAAGTTATAATCTGTAGCATTCAACTAGAACCTTCTCTCAGCTTTGCATGCGACCTAGACAATACCACCAATCTACACGCTCGGTACGCTAGCCTAGCCGTAGACCTATACAAAATTTTACCACCTAGATATAATCAATTAAGCATTACCTCAACATGAACAGCAGCAGGTAGCCCTCTATGGTCGAGCGGTCAGGGCAAACTGTGTTCATGGGGTTGGAGATCTTACGGATCATAGCGTGGACCGATGGCGATATGGGCGAATTCGACAAAAAATCAACAAACCATAAAAAAGTAAAACCCCTAGATCGGCAGGGCTTTTCTTTCCTCTCTGGGTTTCTTTTGCTACTTTTTTTGTCTGATTTGGTTTTGCTTTTAGGAGGTTTTGGGTCTGAGAAATGCCCACTGGTAATGTGTTGACAATTTTTTTTGGTTCGGTTTTGGCAAACTGTTTGTTTACAAACCTATTTCTCCGCTAGGCGAGTTGTTCGGTACTTGTCTAGGCTTCAACGGCGACAGGTCGCGATCATGATGATTTCACAATAATAAACTAGCTATGTCAGGTTCCATTTAAAGGGTCTGGAAAGGTTTACTGGAATCTGATTCTCAGTATTCTGTAGTTAGTGCTTTTACGCAGCGTTGCTCACATCTGATTCCATGTTTTGGCGCAGGGATGAATGCCATTATCCGCGGACGTCTCAAAATAAAAATTGTGAGATGTAGATGTAGATGTTTACATATCAATCTATATATCTGAAATGGCATCGTATATGCGGCAACTTAGCTCTTCATACTTGCGTTCATGGCCGTCTTCTTGTTCTCCCACAATCGAGAAAGAGCTAGCTGAACAGTGTATCAAAAGTGTTGGATCTCATGACCCCACCAGACCAATCTCAGATGCCTGTGAAACCTAAATGCAGCGTCGGTGTCTCCCATCGGTCTCCAAGGCCCAAATATTGTTGTTGTTGTCTCGCTTAAGCCCGAAATTATACTGAAAGGGGCTCGGTTAGATCTCGTCCGAAACCCGAGTCGATGGTGGGGTGGAGAAAGAGAGGGGCAAGGAGCAGCACATGCAAGAGCCCAGAGAGCTTCGCAACCAAGAAACACTGCTGATTCGTATTGACGCCCTTATTACAACTGGTACTTCACGAGAAAATCCAAACAGCAGTCAACTCAGCTCCAAGTCTCCTACCAACCTCCCTTGTCAGCAGCGTACCCCGCCTTTCGACCCCTAAAGTGCCGCTTTTGCACAGCATTCATGATGCATGGCCCTTTGGAAGTCGAGCAGACTTCCCCAGTCACTTCTGAAAAGGTCTCAAATGCCCCTCGTTATGATCCATCAATCTATTCTACTCCTTTCTCCCAACTCCCAAACCCCAAGCGGGTCTGGCTTGGGTCACCGTCCTCCTCACTGGAAGGTCTAGGTACAAATTTTAGATCTATCCGCCCTCACCACGCGTATCATCCAATCATCTGTGCCACGTCAAAAGCCTCAAACCCATATTATGTAAATATGCTAACATACTCAAGGTCGCCTCTCACTGTTGACTCCAGAAGTTGTCTCAGCAGCGGCAGCTTCCGAGATCAAGACCGGTAAACGGGTTGGTCTAGGCTGGGACATGACCAAGCTTGAGTACTCTCAATTCGGGAGACAGAAGTGTGGCCATACCGTTATCCCCCTCCTCGTTCCTGGTGGACCTGGCCTGGGTGCTTGTTTTGATGATGCGTACTCTATGAATCCTCGTGAGTGACATGTCTTTACATTTTAGGCGACCGCGCTTTCGACCAAAACGGGATCCCCTTGACGAAAACCAGACTATTTCTTTGACAGAGTGCTGATGATGAGATAGAGCAAAGCAGTCAGTGGGACGGGTTCAGACACTACTCACAACCTAGAGACCCTAAAGGATCCTCGAATACCCCAGATAGAGTTTTCTATGGTGGAACGACCAAAGAGGAGATCATGGACACCAGTAATCACAGAATTGGTCTTCAGCATTGGGCTAGTGAGGGGATTGCCGGTGAGTCTTGGTCAGCCTTTCGTAAAGTTAAGCTTTTGTGGCACATGAATTGCAAATGAGCAGCCATCGGCCGCGCTCCATTGTGATATCCCTCTTCAAACTCCACAGTATTGTATCTTGCAAGCTGTGGATATGTAACAGATGATAGTTCATCCATGCAGATGATTTTCTGGAATTGGACTCTAGCAAACACATTCGAAAACAGACTCCTTTGCGAACCCAAGCATACTCTGCTCTATATCATGTCCAAGCCAATCTAGATCTACTCGAGGACTTTCTAGCCTTATGGGTAGCTTCGAAGCCGCATGAGAGTCGTCAACTGACCATGCTAGGCCGTGGAATTCTTCTAGACTACCAACTTTGGGCAGCCTCACAGAGTCCTCCAATAACCTACTCCAACTTCTCCACCCACGCGATTCCTTTCACGACAATCCTAGCCATGTGCAAAGCTTTCAATGTGACACCACAAAAAGGCGATGTTCTCTTCATCCGCATGGGCGTGATCCCAGAATGGGATAAATACACATCGACTCAGAAACAAGATTATGCTGCACAAAAGGAGCCAGAACATGCAGGTGTAGAAGCCTGTGTCGAGGTTTTGGAATGGCTTTGGGACAGCGGTATCTCGGCTGTGGCTGGAGATGCTATCTCTTGGGAGGTATGTTGAATAGTCTCTATGATGTTTACCATTGTCAATGGAGCCGTGCCGTCATTTGACGTACGGAATGTTTGACATGCCGGAGCTATCGATGCTGACAGGAACACCCTACCGCCACAGGTCTACCCAACCCCAGGCGCAATCTCAGTGCACGAATATCTGCTAGCTGGATGGGGTATGCCAATAGGTAATAACGTTCCTCATTTCCTCCTCTTTCCTCTCTCCGACCCTCCGAGTTCCCGCTTCGCTTCCGTCAAGACATTGTCAACAGTGAGACGATGCGCAATATCAGACCTTTGTGAGGCAGTAACGACGTAAAAAGTAAGATAAGGCTAATTCCTTCATCTGCAGGCGAGCTCTTCGACCTCGAAGCACTGTCAAAAACTTGCCAAGAGCTGAACCGCTATTCCTTCTTCATCACATCCATGCCGCTCAATATGCCCGGCGGCGTGAGCAGCCCACCCAACGCTATGGCCATCTTTTAGACAATAGCAAGACAAGTAGTTCAACAATCCATCTATCTAGCCAACTAGAACCATTTATTCCTGAAACTTTGTACCACCTAGCCATGCTGAAGTCGCATGGCACTTCGAGCTTTCCATGACGTTAAGACACGGGACCGGGAAGCTCGGACTCAGTCCCACGTTCAGACCAGCCAGGCGTATTCGTAAAATGCCCTAGCGGAATCCCATGCAGCGGCAGGAGAGCAAACAGAGTTCAGCCTTGCATGCGACATTGCAGCCAAGTGAGGGGTGATCGGGGACCAAGCCATCCCACAACAGGAAAACCTCTGCGAATTACCCATAGGGCTGTCTATATGCGCCAAGAAAAGGTTGAAGCTAGTGACATGTAAGTCATCCGAAACGGCAACAAAGAGACTTTCTTCGTCCAAGAAAAACCCTGAGCGCATAAAGTCTATTAGATAAATGATACAAATCTGGAATTTGGGATCTACCTGCAGATCTAGTCTTGGCTGGCATTTTGGTCCCTTGACCCCGCGTCTGGGTCCTTTACATTCGGCAAGAGATGGTCGACAAAAGCCCAAGACAGTTGCGCGTTTGCATCCTGGAACCGGTATGATGAAGGATCATCTGTTTCTACAGAGCGTCTTTCTGATCGGATGTAAGTCTCTCCTTGCCGTCAAAAGCTGCCTTGTGGGATGAAAAACTTTCTCCCCTTGATTCTTTCAAAGGACCTGGTGAAGTCAAAACCTAGAGCGGTGGAACAAATCCAGAAGGATGCGCGCAGGCACCAACGCCCATGCTGCGTGGACCCGGAACCACATTCAGCGGACTTAAGAGAAGGACAACAAGGCGAAGCGAGACTGCTCGCAGCTCCTGAAGGCCGATGCACCGAGACCATGGTAAATACCTACGTAAAGCACTTAGATGATATCGAAAGGCAAGCCCTAATTGTCGGATTGTGCCATTCCACTAGCCTTTCACAGCCCGAAAGAGAGGCTCGGATGCATCTTTCCTCGATTCCGTCCTACAGGCCAAGAGTAGCTGTGCACTAACTAACTGTGCCACTCGTCCATGACCAAAAAGTTAAAACATGATAACACGCAGGAGTCAAAGTATGACCGGCTGAGTGATCATGACCGACTCGCTGCCGTCAAAGTCGAAATCACCGAAAATAATGAAAGGAAAGATGTGAAGATGTTTGGGGGGCTGCGTGATTTCATCACGTTGGTGTCGTATCTCTTTTTCATTATCTTAATTTCAATAGGCAGATCTCTGATCGATTTTGATCAGTGAACGCACAATATGCAAGCAGGCCAGCAGCCGGCAGGAACGTGATGCGTGTGAAAACAAATGTAGCAGGCCAGTTGCTACACGATGTGAGGTTGACTACCCCTCCGAATACTCGAAGTCTAGACTCCGTTTGTGGAACCGTCCCAGTGCCGTCCCGTTCCCTTATATCCCCTTCCACCGAGCAAAAAATCAGGTCGTTTTGCCGGATGTAACAAATCATCAACCATGCGCCTATGCAGTCCTGCGATGCAGCCTTTCCTCCGTTTTCGTGAAGGTATATAGAATGTTTCGAAAAATGCGGAAAAATGCGAAATGCGAACTGCGGAATGCAAATGTATGTCGTCCTATCAAGTCACAATATAATGTGACAAGCAATGCAAGCAATGCATGAGAACCGTAAACCGGGTATCTTGTGTATGGCCGTTGAACAATGTCGTCTCTTCTCTTTCATGGTTCTTTTGTAATTCCCTCGAATTCGAAGCGCGCTTCCTCCACCACCTCCCATTTCAAAGAATCTCATCCTCTTCACTAATCCTACCAACTCTGGCACCACCAGGGCTTACCCTCTCGGGACCCCGGATCGGCTCAGGAAGTGGCTCGTCTTTCATACATGCATTTTCTAGCATGTTGGTCCATTTTCCGCTGGTGCCTGCGTGACTGTGCTTCAAATGCTGCCTAAAGTGATCCGCTCTAAAAAACTTCTTCGCGTGGTTGCACTCTCCAAATTTGTGCATTTCCTGGAGATGGCCAATCCGAACTTCCCAGTCGTGATCAGTTGCAACAGCAATCGCTGGCCCGGATATCGAAGGGGACGAGATGCCCGATCGCGGAAAATCCTCTCCACAATAGCCACATGTGTCAGCTTCGTTAGGCCGGTTTGGAGAATTATGAAATGCCGCGGAATAGCCTGATAATGCTGCACAAGACCACGAGTGACGCCTGAGATGCAACGAATTTTGATGTCGTTCAGCCTCATTCTTGTTCTTGAAACGGTTGCGACAATATGCACACTCGTACTGCTTTTCTTGCTCATGTGCGCTATATCTTGTCAGCATTTGGAGAGAATTGTGGACGAGAAATATTACTTCAGTTCTTCCTGTGAATCGAACTTCTTTGGCTTCTTTGGGCAGCACTCGCACATGTAAACACCGTGCATATTGGGAGGGCTATCATGCTTAGAAGTTCCAAGACTCTCGGATAGCTTCCGAGAAGTCATCAAAGGACGTGACTCTGATAAAGCCCGACTATGATTCGTTCTCGACAAGGACCCCCGCGGACTCGGGTTCAATGACAACGAGGTCACATATGGTGAATCTGACATGTCCGAGCCAGGATTTGAAATACCACCAGGAGAAATGCCACCAGGTGATAGCCGCCCATATGAGCTCATGCTCGTGATGCTGCTTGCAGTAACCGACAGAGTGGATGCATATGAGTTGTTCCTTGGTGCGGAAGCTGTTGATGACACTGAACCAGAGTTCGAGTGGAACCGCGGAGTGGGGGAAGCTCGAGATGCAGATTCTCTTCTTCTGTAAAGATCACTTGCGCTACCAACAGTGTGGAGAGATGGACCATCATCCCCTGGTGGAGAGGAGGCACGTCTTTTCTGACCAACATTTGCTCCAGGCGAATATCCTTCGTGGCGATTCGAGTAATCATCGATGTGTAACCGTCTGAATCCGGTGTCCTCCATAGGGAAATCGTCGTGGTCTGGGGTGGCCCTCTGATCATAACTCTCCCTAGATCTGCTCGTTACACTAGAGGCGTCGTCGTTCATCACCGAATTACTTCCTGCGCGCCTTATGTATGGAAGTGGAGATCTGTCGGGATCCGCATCATTGGGTGATCTATGGTCGAAATGACTCTGCATGCCAAATCGTGGGTATGGGTTGCCAGGCGAAATGGCAGAAGAAAGTGGTGTATCGGCCCATCTACTCAGCGGGCTTTCAACAAGCCCCGGTCTTCCTGGAAGAATCGGAAGGGACAGAGGCTTCAATTGACTTGGGTATCTGTGCTCATGGTGGACTCGGGTTGTTGGGGATACGTCGTTGACAGATGAGCTAAAGCCAGGTTTCGAGTATCCTCTGGGAGGTGTTGTGTTATCGGTTCCTCTCCTAGCATCCAGCTTCTGTAGTTGAGTTCTGTCAAATGCTTGAGCAGTACTCTGGTATTTCTCGTGTACTGAACTTTGAAAACTCTGAAAGCTTGGTAGAGACTCCTGGTTTTTCGATCTAGCATAAAATCGTTAGTGAAAAATGTCCACTTGGTGTTGGGTACCCAGAAAGAAGATCCATTCTCCAGAGTTAGTCTTCTGCCATTGGCAAGACTTCTCCAACTCGAGAAAGCATGAAAGAATGTGAAGAGCCGGCTGGAGTGGTAGGAACATCCAAGGCTGTTGAAAGAGATTGCAAAACTGACTTGTTCGACCACACACTTGCTCCCAGACTCTCGTATCCTTCATCTCTTTGATATGGGCCATCTCTTGAGTCTGATTTTATAGTTGAAATAGAACTTCCGCGGCGTTGGAAGTCTAGTTGTTCGTCCAGGGTACCCTTTCTGCCCATGTAACTACCAGTCCCGCCATGTAAGCTGGACCCTTGTGGAATTGATGCTGTTGCCCTGCCCCAATCTCTGCTTTCTGTGTGCGAGTTGTTCCCCCATTTCCATGCGATATCAGGCCCATTGTGTCCACCGTCTGCGATATCTGCTATATGTCGTGGTGGGGGAAGAGGTGGAGGGACGCATTCTCGAGCGTTCGGTATTGACATTGGGATCGAAGACAGACCTGGAGATGCCGCTAAATTGTACGAGTTTGACCTGCTCGACTTCCGGTACATCTCAGATGGATCGTGTATTTGAATTTGAGGCAGGCTTCCCATAGGCCTTGCTCCTCGATTGGGGTTGGGTATCTCCATGTTGAAAGGGATTGCGTTGCTTGCCACTAGCTGAAAGAGGAGGCCAGTGGTATCGGTAAACACTCTAGGCCACGAGCTCCTAGAAACTTTCGGTCCGCAAGTGGCGACAGTCCTTCGGGAGATCCGATTTGAACGAGAAAATGGAGGCAAACATAGATATCGATTCCAACAAGCAATATACAACTAAGAAAGTGAGAAGACCGCCGGTTGAGTCGAGGAAAGCTATGTCATCGGAGAATTATAAGAAGCAGAAAGTCTCGCGAGATCGACCTGTTCTGGGAGATGGAGTCAGATCGGCTGAGAGGGTAGGGCAAGTAGCGTGGTCGTGGTTCGTGTGGGAGGAGGAGGAGGAGGATGAGGGAGGTAGCGTATATCGTTTGGTTCCAGGTGAGGTAAAGCAGGCTGGAGGAGCCTATTGACGACTGATAGTCGACGGGACTTCGGACTTTACAAATGTCTTGGAAGGCTGATGGTTGGTGGGACTAGTCATGTAGTAGTGATAGCTATAAAGTGGTCCAGCTGGGTAAGGATTTGAAGGCGGCGACTTGCAATAGCGCTGGTCTGGTGTTGGCCAGGGCGACGCGAGGATGTGCTGAACTGAACGGATGTGAAAGGGAGAGTAGGTTCAAAAGGTCTGGCAATTTGGCGAGTGGCGTCGAAGATAGGAGCAGTTCTGGTACGTGAATCTACTTGAAATAGATGGTATCTGTGGAGCTCGGAGGCGTGAAGTGGACTGGAACTGGTAGAGTTTCGGTGGAGAGCGGTAGTTAGATGTTGGTTGGCTGCAAGAGGAGGTAGAAAAGAAGGAGGGTCAGAAGAACCTGAGGGTTTTGCGGGTAGGGCTAAGTAGGTAGGGAAGGTAAGGTAGCTCATGAATAAAGGCGGCGACAAGGACAAGGGCCAGGGCCAGGACGATGAGAATGACTGCCCAGTGCCCACAGTGCCCAGCCAGGTAGGTAAAGAACAATAATGAGAATATCTCGAGTACCTAGGTATGTTATAAACTAGCCGGCGCTGGCGTCGACGATGCGTGCTCACTGCTGACTGCTCACTGCACGTCTCAGAGAAAGCCCTGTTCTGCCCGGCGGGACTTGTTCCTTGGGTCGGGCAGGTAGGTAGAGACTGTGTATGTTCAAGGTACCTTAGACAGCTACAAAGGTTACAGAGTAGGCAGGGGACTGACTTCCGGCGGTATGTAGATGAAATTAGATCGTCTAGCTGTGTTCTAGCTGTTTTGTCGTTGCACAGCCTTCCATGTGCCCACTTATTAGACATTATGTTTTTGATATTCTGCCCAGTCAAGTCTAGTCTTCCAACCCACTTTCTATTCATGCTGTCCACACATAAACCTTGTCTCGTCTCCCTTCCCTTCCTTTCCTCTCCATCCTATCGCATCCCTACCTTTCTCCCCTGCTCCAGAGATCTCTTTCCGCAGTGGCCCGCACCCTGCCTGACCCATGCTACCATGTTCATCGTCTTATGTGTTGCCAAGGCTATAGGGCAAGAAGGTGGGATCGTCAAAGTCAGGTAGGGTGATGTTGTGCGGTGTGAGAGAGGGGACTCAGGAGGAGAAAGGCCGACGCTCTTATAATCATTTCTATGTCAGCCATACGGTGAACAACTTAGCCTCCATGATTACTACTTGTGCATGGCTGGCTGGCTGTCTTTGACAATGGTCGGTATAAAATAGAGCATGTAGGTGATAGTTCCCAGGCTCTCATGTTCAAGCGGATGAGATCATTACGCCAGGTACTGGCTGGAGCTGGAGGACTGAGTTCTGTCATTCCATTACTTCAACTGCAGTTCAGTGCTTGCTTCAGTGCGTATCGTCTAATCCATCCCTAGATTAGCGACCCTCTTGTTCTCATTTATCCAAGCCTCCTTCATATAGTGCGTAGGTAGTTCTACGCTTCGGAAGTCGAGAACACACACTTGCTCGTTGCAGGTCTCAGTCAATCGTCACGAGCATACAAACCTGACTCTAGAAGGAGAACTCAGAGCAGAGCCCCTAAAATATACTGTCTTCTTCTCAAGGACAACTGTACATATCATATGCTGGGCGTACGCGATGTTCAGCAATCTTGTTGCTAAAGGACGACTGTTGGACTCGAACCCAAGAATCAGAGGCTTCGGCTTCACTCTTGCTTGTCTCTTGTCCTTCCCCACGCTTTGTCAAGCGGGCCTCATCTTGGGACGGCATTCTGCAGTCCAGGGGTGTGCCGAGGTGGCCAATTATCAGGGGTTCCTAGTATTTCTCGCGGGGTTTGAAAAGGATGGCGGTCAGTGTGTCTTTGCAGGGAACTTCATGCAGGGATTGATGGACTCGATCCCAGCCATTCAATCAAGTTGGCTCTTCAGCCCTATCTAGCTCCAAGCCATTTTCTTGTGTCCATCGCAAGGCAGGACAAGGAAGCGCGTAGAGGATGTGGGATCTTGAGGTCGTACCCAGCTTCACTGTCGCTCTCACTCTCACCACCCACTCATTGAAGTTTCCGAGGCTCATCCTCGCCTCATTCTCGCATCACTACTACGTGAGTACTGTGCTGGGCTGGGCTTCACTTCGCACATTAGCGATCCACCGAATATTAAATTGAACCTCAGTCATGCTCAGTAAATATGACAGTCCTGAGATTGCTTGATGACTGATGCTAAACGACAATTGATCCGGCACACTGCAGCGGTTAGCTGTCCACTCTCTGTGCTTGCCACCTCCTTGGATACGACAGCCAAATTCGAGTCCAATAGCTCCAGTAGTTGGACTGCAGTGAAATTCTCAAGGGATGGAAAAAGAGAAGTGAGGAACAAACAGCCGGTTCCATATTCACAGGCCCAGAAAGAGGATCATTTAGCTTATAATGAGATGTGTGTCTTGACGTCCCTTATCGTCCAATTGGCTATATTACGACTGGCCAATGGACCAGTCTGCTACAAATTACAACCTGCAGGTGTGCAGCCTTCCAAAGAGCCTGCTGGTGATGCTGCAGCCAACGACTCGCCTCGCCTCAAGGCCTGTCTTGGTCTCCTGCTGCGCCACCGAAGACCTTTCATAAATTGAGAATGCCAGGAAAATGGAACCGAATTACGCATCAAGGGCGATTATCTACCGTTTCATTTGTGCCAAGTTGATTCACATTTTGCTTTGGAAAAACTACTGCCTTTCATTTGCCTGAGACGATATCCGTATCTAGCTTTGGTGCCATCCAAACTTCCGCGGGGAATTTCCGGCAGCTGTATTTATGTCAATTAAGTTCCCTTTGTTTACTCGTTTCCCTGGTCATGTCCTCAATCCTTCAATCTCAATCCAGTAATTGACGATGCTGATTAAGAAGAAGCGCCTCTTTACTGCATGAGGCACAGTTGATAGTGCCTAGTACCTGGTGCCTAGTGATAGGTCTAAAAACTACTCGGAATTTGCCATCTCTAAAGTCCTCAAATTCACATGGCCACTTGAGGATCAACACAGCGTGCAGACTATCCGATAGTTCGTTGGAGATATGGTCATGGAAGCTACCATATCTTACTTCTAAGAAAGTATGCTCTGGCGTTGGATTGAAATCGTTAGTTACGGGACTTTTCTCGGCATATATTTGATATTTCAAATTCTGGACGAACTTTCGGAGTTTAGATATTGCTATCCTTACAGTAGCAACTGGTCCCCGCAGCAAGCCCACCGCATCTCTGCTTCTTAGCCCCAAGTCCAAGCGACTATCTCGTTCGGCATTCACTAGGCCTAGCATTCACTAAGCATTCCCAGCATCGTTTGCCCTGGGAAGCAACGTCAACAAATTATTCACAGGGCCAGTAGTACGAGCGAAAATCTTAAATACAGAAGATTTTACTCGCGCGCCTATGGTCACGCTGATCCAGGAACTATCTAAAGAAGTCTAGACGCCACGAGGCAAGCACTTGACAAGACACTAGATCGCACCTTCTGTTTTCTGGAAAGATCAGTTATACAGTAGTGGCACTTAGTGGCTTGCCCTCATTCTAGGACTGCCGGGCGAGATCGTCACCATCGGATAGAAGGCGAAAAGCATGGCGATGGACGGCGACGAGGCCTCACGCTAATGACTCGAGGCTACTAGAGTTTGGACTCGGATTTCGACCTTCGACCTCGACGTCGCCCAAGAAATCCCAGCAAGAAGCAAGCATGGATCGCGAGATACCCTGCTCCGCCCTCGGTAAGAGAGAAATCTTGATCTTGATCAGATGCATGTGCAACAGTAACGGTCGTGGCTGCGAAGCCCACAGCCAATCGTTATACGGAAGAGATGATGTCGTGGCTGGCGACATTGGTGGCTGGAGTTCAATATTTCGTTCAATATACCAAGATGAGAGCCAGCAAGCGAGGCTCTGGCATTGCGTGGATCATTCATCTCTCGGAGACTCTCAACGACTCGATCCTTAGCTGAATCAATTCTTCCCGGCTGCAGACTGGAGGCAAGCAAAATGAGTCCCAGCCTATGAAGTCGGGCTCCCACACGTTCGGAACCTCGTCTCCATTGCTCCAATAATGGGCTTTCGTCACCACGATTTGCCCTGCTCTAAACCAGATCTGGGTTAAGTCAGCACGGCTGGCCTTGCAGGCTGTGACACTACTGTATACACTACTGTACGGTAGCTAGCCAAGCATGGCACGATGGACGGCTTCAGCCTGAGCCTGCGGGAGGGCAGGGCAGGGCAAGGGAAGGGAAGGGAAGGGAAGGGAAGGAAGTGTCCGCGATGCACATAGAGTCATGGTCTCATGGACCCAAAGCTCCCTGTTCAAACGAGTTAGAGCCTGTACCCGCCCTGAGCCCTTGATGATCGTCGCTCGTCAGCCCTGAGTAGTGAACACGAGCACACAACCCACACAACCTCGGGACCCGGCTAGCACTCGAAATGGGGCTTGAGCAGGCTGGCTGGCGGGCTCTTCAAGTTCTCAGCCTTCTCTGACACCACGGAGATTGGCCTTGTCCAGAAGGGGACGCAGCTTCCAAAAGCGGCTTCTTGAGAGGACACTTTCTCTTTGCAGCTTCCCAAAACAGTCCTCTGTTATATTGATAATGTATGGTTCGACGTCCGAGACGAGACGAGACGAGACGAGACTATTTGGACATCAAGCCCTAATTATAGCAAGGCAGCGGTGAAAAACAAAGAAGTGCTCATTATTCTCACACATGCATCCAGCTGCATCCATCTGCCCTACGATATCCGTGCAAGAATGCACGCTGTGGGGGTATTGCAGCCACTGTGTGAAACGGACGTCCTTACCAAGCAACATGTAAGCTGCATACTAAAAACTGCCAATCACAAATTGCATGTCCAGCGAGGTTGGGATAGAACATGTTGTTGTACGAAGCCCTGATTCGAGGCCACGGCAGAGCCTGAAGCGCACCCTGGCGCCTTCTGCATCGTGCAGCTCAGCTCAAGGTACCCCTCCTCAGCTCCCGAGGGGTACAATACTTCTTCAGCGCAAGAGATGTACCTGATGCGCGAGATCTTTCCGCCACCGACCCCAAAGCCAATTCAATCGCATGATCTTATCTGCTGTTACCAGTCCACCGGATACGAGCACTATATGTAATTCCAGAAATGTGATCATGCAGATGGTCTAGAGCAGCGAGAGACTTCAGCTTCCCCCCTATTGAAATTTAGGCGAGGATGGTGGGCAGGAACGACACTTTCTCTACCGTAGCTCAACACCACCATCCATGAGTGACGACTGACGACTCGCCTACTCGCTCCTAATCGAACACCAATCCCCAACTCAGCCTCCTGCCCAGCCAGGCCGACGCATGCAAGCAACATGCAGCGATTGCGGGCCGAAGGTATGTATGGTACGCATCCGAGAGAACGCCGGCGACGGTTCTGATTGACTGAAGCTGGTGAACCACTGCGTGCTTCCCGGATAGGGACCCTTGACGGGCAGGACCAACGCAAGGCCGAATGCTTTTTTCTGCTGGAGTGTTATTTTGGTCTGCAAATGCCTTGTAAGAGGCCTGTGACATAAAATCTATCTTTGTTCGAAAGGCACAGCGCAACTGCGGACAAGAATAGAGTCGGTGAGATGTCTCGAGGTTCAACTGCCGCGCGCGCAAGTGCATAGGGCTCAGATCTCACCAATCCCATATTAGTCACCATGTCACGAGCCTATCCAAGTCGAGACGCCCTATCATGATGTATTCCTTAGCTGGAGAGGCTGACTGATTAGTTCCTACAAACCATCGCATGCACATACTAGGGGACTAATTGCGAAAAGTCAACTAATTGACAGACTAACGGTATTTTCCTGACATCTACACTTTGTGGCATTTTTAAGGACCCACCATTATTCGCCTCAGTACGCGTCTTCAGTTTGATTGCAAGTCTCGACGTCGTACCGACTCACCTACCGATCTACAGTCGCCATCCAGTGACATCCCAAATCCTGGTTCCGATGAGCATAGTTTGCAAAGAAAAAGTCTTGGAAGATCTGCACGTCATGGTTGGAAGCCAGGAAACTGGCAGGGCGTTTCGCTGGTAGCCAAGGTCATCGAATCAAGGCTATCTTGAGCCGTAACACAAAGGGACATTAAATCTCTAAGTGGACATACTGGCCCACAAATGACATTCAGGGTCCTATTCATTGGGAGCATGTTCATAGGTTAGTCACAATTCGTTTCTGCCGATATCTTGCAGCCTCGGCGCTCGACACATATCTACACCGTAGAAGGGGCAAACCACCATGGCATATCAAGGAGCGAATCAAAGTATCTTGCAGCCGAATAATGACCCGATCACGGTGACAGTCCCAAATCTTGAGAAGACGTTAAGCCATGGCAAGGCTGACCTCTCAATCGGCTTAGTATCTCCGAGCCGTGTCAGGTTTCACTCCCGGTGATAGAGGAAAGCCGGCAAAAGGACCTTACTACTGACTTAGACAAGCCTTGCCTCAAATCAGGCCAAACCAAAGACAGCTTGGTAGTTATACTGACCAGTCCTTTGGGATCACGCTTGCAACTCAGGTCGGCGATTACATGCTGACCAGCAGCTGGAATGATCACCAGATGACTGGGAAATATGATGTTATCATGCTCAAAGATCCAGGGGTCCAAGATTCAAAGATTTCAATGACACATCTTCCAGCCTTGCTGTTGTGTGGCCGCATAATGGACGCAGATGCAGACGCTAAAAGCCGGTCTTGAGTAGCTTAGGAAGTTGGACAGAACTGCAGATGACGGAAGTGAAGGTTTTCAGCTGGGAAAGCCACCTGCTCTGCCAAAGCTCGGCCACGTGTGACACAAAGTTTCGCTTCCTCGGATGATGTATTGACGCCACTGGTAAAAGCCAAAATGGATAATACTGGAAATATGCCAGACTCCTTGACACGAGTTTTTGTGTAACCTCGTAAAGTGTTCCATTTCTTTTTCCCAATTGAGCAACACAGGAGGCATGTTCTTGCTCCACAACTGAGGCCCATTTAACCAGTAACCGGCTTATACTTCCAGACTTACTGATACTAGTGAACTTTGTGTCAGCCTTGTAAGCCATGTAGGATGAAGTGTTGATCGTGCTTCGTAACTTCACAACCCAACAACAAGTATCGTCGGTGTAACTTTCCTGAGAATCCACTTTCACAAAGTGTAAGGCCGTCCAGCCGCGCAACGTTGTATGAAAACTGCAAATATATCCCCAGGACGACCAGGACATGCTCGTCGTCCCGTTCCCCACGGTCCACGGATGACTCGGAAATTTCCCATTCATTAAATCACCGATGGTGACGACTCGGATGACAGGAACTGACAGGAACTGGGCTCAACGGCTAGGGCGTGTAGGGACTGAAGCGCGCCAGGGACGGAGAACAAGGTTGGTTTGGGGAGGTGGATAGGCTTCCTCGTGGAGCAGCAGGCATTATTGTTACAGTGCGGCAGTCAGAGCCCACGGCAGATCACCAAGGTCTATCGCCATCGATCGTGTTTCATAAGATTTGATAACCTTCTCCGAAACGAACGGCCGAAATAAATATGGACTTCTGCCTCAGGCATAAAGCTACTAGCCGACTTGGGAGACAAGCCCTAAATCATTGCCAGTCGAGTCGACAAGGATTTCCAAATCGAAAGCGGGATAAACAAAAGTGCACAAAGGACATCTGAGATATCATTACGAAACGATACAACTGCTGACCTATCATTACCTGATCGTTCAAGCCCCCTATTGACCTCTTTCTGGAGAACCGAGAGACCGAGGCTGTTTGAGCGACGATCAGGCACCTGTGGGCAAGAAGTCAAGGACGAAGGGACGCAACGAGGGCTTTGGCCACCAGGAGCAGCATCAAACTGAGACTACCAAGAAGACAAGCAAAGTGGATTACAGGCCGCCTCCGTTAAACATGGCGCTCTCACGAGTCCCAGGGGACGATGACTTGTTCGTTGGTGGGTAGGTACAATATCCCTATTCTATTTGCCACTTCGGCCTCATTCTCCTCAAAATATCTGCTACACGTGATGGTCCCATTCAATTCCTTCTCTAGGTGGTATTGCAAAATGAATGCGCAGCATCATTGAAACGCTTCGAATCGAATGTCGAGAATGGGGACATCAGCGCTAACCAAGCTGACAGCATCTTCACCTTGCGCCGGAAGTCCGCTCTCGAAGAGAAGGGAATCACTCACATAGTCTCGGTCCTCAAGTACGATTTCAAGGACTTCGAGCACTGGGAGCAGTATCAGCATCTGAGCATCGAGGTCGATGATGTCGATGATGAGGATCTGTTGGTGGAATTTGAGAGGACGGGAAAGTTCATCGAGGAAGGCTTGAAGAGTGAGAAAGATGGCAAGAAAGGAGGTGTACTGGTTCATTGGTGAGTTAGTGCGTTTCCCTCTCGGATTCTCGGGACTCATGTTCATGACTTTGTTTGTGGGAACTGGTCAGATTGATAGTGGGAATGTATGAAGTAGCAAGGAGCAAGGAGTAAACGCCTGACACTGCGCAAAATCGGGAAGAAAGACTCATGGTTATCTACATTAGAATGTGGTAAACTGTTTCTTTTCCAAATTATGGGGAGCGGCGAAATCCCGTTCTGGGGCAAGATCCAAAAGCTGCTCATTGTTTTCATGCAAGTCGATCTCGCTAACCCTTTTTCCAGTGCGATGGGCAAGTCTCGCTCTGTCACCGTCACAATTGCCTATCTCCTTCGCAAATATCCACATCACACAGTCAAGTCTGCTCTTGAGCTCATACGAGAGTCGAGACCCATCGCGGAACCCAATGATGGCTTCATGGCTCAGCTCCAGCTCTACAAGGAGATGGGCTGTCCACGTGATATAGAGGCACACCCAAAATATCAGAGGTGGCTCTATGATCAAGAAGTGGGACTTGCTCTTGCCGCCGGCATGGCACCAGAACGCGTTCGCTTCAGAGATGAAGAAGAACAGGTTGAGAGGGAGAGCGGGGGAAAGGAGGTTGAGTTACGTTGTAGGAAATGTCGGTACGTAGTATCCGTTCAGCATGATGCTGCACAAATCAAGGCCAACCTCATCCCGTTCATGGGCGAAGCCTTGGAGTATTCAGTACAAGCAACGCATAAGTGTTATTCTTCTCTACTCTTGAAAATGGACTAATCATATCATTTCAGTCGCACATTAGCGACAACTCCATACCTCGTCGATCACATCCCCACGCCAGCCAAAACTCAAGCGTTATCAACAGATGGGCCTATATCCTCACTCAACCCGTCTCTACCGCCTCCCCCGCTCCATAGTGCGTGTACTCATCACTTCCTGCATCCTGTATCCTGGATGCGGCCTGCTCTCGAGCAAGGATTACTGAGCGGCCGCTTGGAGTGTCCGAACCCAAAATGCGGAGGTCAACTTGGACGCTATGCATGGCAGGGTATGCGATGTAGCTGCGGGGTATGGGTATGTCCAGCCTTCAGTCTGCAAAAGGGGCGCGTCGACGAAGTCACCAAGAAGATTGAGCACGGTACAAGCAAATCGGGGAATGTGGGGGATAGGGCCGAAGTAGGAACAGGGCATGGGATTAGGCTACCGCCGGGAATGAAGGGAAAGGAGAATCTGTAGGAACTGGAGGGGGTGGGGGAACCATATTGAATAGTCGAAGCCTTCACAGAAGTGCATGAAGTAGAAGGAGCCTAATTTGTGGCTTCACGGCACGGCATGGGTTATCATTGGACTCATGCAGGTCAGGTCAGCACGTTCTCGACCGGCACGCGCCGCTGTCGCCCGGTATCGAGTGTACATGGAAACATTCGATGCCGTCGAGGGCCCTTCCAGAATAGATCACGATAGCTGGCAATTGATAGGTGCTCATGTATGGATAAGTACGACCAGCGCACTCGCAGTATGCGTCTGCATCATTCGGAAGCGGCACGGTGAGACACACATGAGGAACCACGGTGCGAATTCCTGATTTGATGATCAATCACTGCTCGTGATAGCTTCCTGTTTCTCATTCCCGCGGTAAGCCTTAAATGATTCGTAGATTATCAACAAACAAGGTATCCATACACCGCAACGTTAACTTGCATGATACAAAACACGGAAAGACCAGACTGCTGGAATTCCGTCAGCCAAATACGCCGTACTCTACTGAAAGTCCGAGAAGCGCTCAGAACATTTGGCGCAGGAGGTTTCTCGAGTAGCACCGAAAGATTATGATTAGATATAATTTTGCACCGCACGGTAACGCCAGATGCGGATAGTGCTCGCTCTCCCGTCCTATGGGATCTCATGCTTTGCTGACACAGGATGACTAGAGAAACATTATGAGATATTGACTTGACGATGCTAGCGAGGATACAAGAAGTGTGCGCTGTTCTTCGGTTTCCAGGCTGTCATCATTACTCACAACGTGAAATAGAGAAGCATCAGGGTCAATCCGGACGACTGTCAGATTCCCCGGCCGCAACATGCAGCTCCATCGAGCACGGATTCTCTTCAAGCCGCTTCCACGTCCTAAGCCGCCGTTGCCGATGTATCTGGAAATATCAAGCGAACTTGCTGACAAGCGGGGTTCCTTGTTGGCTTTCCATCACCTAAAGTCCCCTAAATCTCAGAGAGGGGTAGAAAGACTCATATCGATTCAAGGAAATGTGGCTGATGTCAAGGATGGTAAAGGCTGAAGAGTAAGCACTAGCACGAGAGGTCCTCAAAACTGCAAGCGAACTCAACACCCCACCCCTATTTTCAAGGCTGGAAGGCCCCACGAGACCCCATTCACCTGGGCTCGGATTCATCTGCTTGAAAGAGCTTTTCGTAATTCTCGTCATCTCAAGCCAAGCTGGAATATCTAGAAGACGTAGCTTGGCAGAGATAGTGCGTTGCACATTTCCAAGACGTCGGCCGCCCTCCAGAGAGCGCGATTCAGCCTGGTGACTGCCGTGTAAGCGATCGATCATCATTGATTTGTCTACCAGGATAAGATACAAGGGTTTATGGTCAGAGCCTGGTCAGAGCCAATACATCCTTGTTGTATTTCATGCACATGGCAGGACGGACTGACGGGTCGATCATCTCAGGGATGCATCTCATCGGCCCTCTTGCTCGTCGATGATATGATTCAAATTCCCACAGTAATGACGTGTCTCGAAGAATTCAGCCTACTGGAGCTCAGACTGAAGAGACATTGTTCGCGTTACGCAGACGGAGTTGATGCCAAAAGCGAGAAGTATAGCCAGCTTTTGGGGCTGACTGTACTGTATCTCACTGGGGACATTGACCACTTTGGCACAGGTACTAGACAGTTCGGCGTGCCCGATAAAACCGGGGAATTAGGTTGCTTGGCAGACTGTCGAAAGATGATACTCCTGTTGATGGCCAGATGCGATCGAAGCAGATCTAGTCACGCGATAGATATCGATGTGCCAATGGGTGCTCGTGAATACGTGGATGCTCCGTGACACGGCTGTAAAGTCCATTTAAGGAAAGCCTTTCGGGACTTGTGGAAAGAGATTCGGATTCTGGAGACGTTCCCTGTTGCGCTTTGCAATCTCTGCATTTCTCTTCTTCTCGATTCGCTGTTGGTAGAATGTCTTCTGCAGAGCAAACACCCTAGGCTCTTCCTCAAGCGGGCCAGGTGCGGGCTCATCGGACTTTTTCTAAAGAGATATCTGATTAACAAGTCTGCATGATATTGAGAGAGAGCGGGCCTTTTACCTTTTCGTCCACTTTCTTCTCCGCGGTCTTCTCATCACTATCCTTCTCCTTCTCCTTATCTTTTGCCGAATCTTTCTCCTTTTTCTTCTTTTGCTTCTCTTCAAATTCCTGCTTGACCCGTTCTATCTCTGCGTCCATCTCCTTTTTCTTCTTGGCGGCGACTGCAGCCTCGTCGATGACGGGGTTGCAGAATCCCTTGTCCTTCAGATGTGCAGGGCAGACGTAGAAGAAGTCCTATGCCAAGTTAAGTTCCAAACAGGAACATAGTGATTGATGATGACCGACCTTATTCTCTGAGGCAACTAGAACGCTAGTGCTCGGTCTATAACATATTTCGCATGCTTTTGAGGCGGTGTCGGCCACTTTCCGATGTGTGTAAATATTGGCAAACGAAGCCATTCTTATCTATTGTGGAAGATAATTGAGCCTTCTGATATCGCACAATGCTCGCTATCTGTCGAAGGAAGACGACTTACACGTCAGGCCGGAAGAAGAGTGTGTTGGATGTCGTTGTCGGGAGTCATGTGAAAAGCCCTCAAGACTGGGCCTAGCCGCCCTTAGCCTGTGTGGATCCTTGCATCATGTCTCAACTCCAACGGCAACCCCTGCCGGGTTTCGCTTCGATGTCAACATAACAAAAGCATTTTTTTGAGTCTGGTCCAATTGACAGCGTTGTTACCGTACCTTTTAAGGCTTCCAAATGAATATGAATAGAATTCGGATAGATTTAACGTTATCAGATTTAACAATTATTGGTCAGAAAATCTCGAACATGTCCAAGCAGCAGGTCTATCTCTTTCTGAAGTAAATTGCTTGCGACTACCATATATTGCGTATCTGCTGATGATGTTGCAACCGGTTCATCACATGAAAGTCACGATTACGTAGGCTCATAGTGAACGTCGCGCGACAAATATCGAAAAATCGAAAGGTCGTTCCAAGTCGCATCAAAGGAAGAGGGCTATCTGCGTGCAAAGCTCAAATCGCTTCTGAGTAAACACACCTTGCCGCACTTCGTGGCTATCCGACGGACACATTTTCTTTGAACCAACATCCATTCCCGCGTCGAGCCAACCAAAAGTCAACTCCGATTGACTTCGGACCCATTTCTGGCTACAGCACTTTGTCCACATCCGTTAAATCCAAACTTCGCTTTCGAACTGTGACGTCTGGAGACACGATCTCGTCTGATCGAGCAATATTAGGATTCGCATCTGCGCCCTGTCCAAAGACAATCTCGAGCATACCAGCAACCTTAGAATGGCGTCACCTCTCAGAGAATGCAGTCTGAGACATGCTATGGCACGTCAATTGATGTACACGATCGTGGATGTCAATGTTGCCGGCCAGGGATCACCTTCTCGCACACCGATGTTGGCACCTTCATCTTCATCTTCATCTCAAATTTACAAGCTCCACCACGTTCCGATACAACAACAATCCAATCCAATTTTCTGAAAATGGCTAAGTCAAAAGAGGCATATGCTTCAGGTCGCAATCTTTGGCTCACGAAGGAGGACTTCATGTCTTGGCTTACGACTATTCGAGAATTTCAGACTGGATACAGATATAATTCCAACTCGTAAGATTCATGATTTGAAAGCTCAGCTAGCGGAGGAGCGCACAAATCAAAACGCCTCGAGCAACGGTTGACACCATTCTTACTTGCGACGGTTGCGAATGGCATACTTTGAGAACACCTCATTGACAACACCGCACCAGACATACGCTACAGCCTCTTACGTATCAAACCCTCTGAATGACAATCTTCCGATGTCACCTTGTTATTGCCATGTACTGAAATGCAAGGTGAAGTGACCTGCAGTCGGTTCGAGCTCCGATGATGCGATTGATGGGCAGGAGCTAATGTACACGACAATCTACGATCGCGTTGGGAGATATATGAGCTTGATGACTAATAAAATTCAAAGTTGTATGAAAGAGTATGAAGAGAGTGTTGGATGGACTGGGGGTCCCTCGTGCTGGTGTGGGTTTGTGCAAGTCTGGCACTGGGCCAGGATAATTGCGAAGTCATTGAACAGCAGAATCGCAATGTATTACATGCAAGTAGCTATTCCGATCGGGATTTGAGACTCAGAAATGAATATGATACCTCACTGAAGAGGCGCATTCCTATAGATGAGAGATAATAAAGTCCTTTCTCCTTTTGACGTTGGATCATGGTACTGCAATATTGGTTGGAGGCGCAGCTTCATCGTCTAGAAACATGCCAGAAACCAAGTCTGTACGTGGTCCAGAAACAGCAGAGTTTGTTGAATGGGGTAGTAAAATAATTTCGCAGCCCTTCGAAGCTTGCAGGAAGCTTTCCCTTTCATAAATTACAGAAGAGTGAGCCAGCTATTCGAGCATTGTAAAGCCGGCGTGGTGACGCCCCGAATTCTGGAACCTTGGTTTTATTTGCAAGGAAGTAAAGATAACAACCAGGATTGGATTTCTATTTACCACATTGGCTTTCAGTTTCTGCCTCGGGCAGTCTTGGAGCAAACGCGTAGTCATGCGTTCATTGTTTGTTGTCTCGCTTAGCGCAGCGACACCAAAACACGACCTATTCTCACTTTCAATTCCCGTCTGGAAAGCAACTTCTTCCTCGACAGAGTGTCGCATCATATTCGTAGCGTTAAGATTGGCGCACTTCTGTACCATCGCAATTAGTACGCCGATCTTGATCCCGCTGGAGAAGCTGTCACCTCCCTTCTGGTCCAGACGCCCAAAACTCGATCTCTTCTCAACATTCACCTTCGACCCGCACCTTGTCAATAATATCGAACAGCAGATTTCACAGTGTCAAAAAAGGTTGGTGTTCTGGATCCCCAATCTTGTACGCGTCTGCATTACTAATACCACACCTCAGCTGCTACCGACGAAATGGATAAATTGGATCTAGACTCTTTAGACGACCGCGTTTATGTCGATACTCTCCGGGCGGTTCTAACCCTGACTGAATGCAGAAGATCACACAGAGGGGTATTACTAGAAAAGGAGTTGTTGAAAGGACTTGTGAACCTCTGCAATCTGGTCACTGAAGTTCAATGGATTGGCGATCTGAAAGCAGCATTCGGCTGCGAGCTGATGAAAGCCAATTCTTCAATCCAGCAGCAGAACGGGATCCATCTCCAGCTTCAGCAGATCGAGATTTGGTGCAAATATATGGATCAAATCATCTACCGTGGTAGAGTGGCGTCTGATTACGCCATTCTGAATTATCAGAAGATGTGGTTTAGTTATGTTGGTGACTGGCACCCGCTAGACTTTCAGTACGACCCTCACGAACTCTACAACGAGAAGGATATCTGGATGCACAAGAATGATGAGATGACTATTGGGAGTCAAGCAGAGGCTTCGGCGAAAAATGAGTTTTTCTTCACTGTCATGATATGGGAAAAGCTTGAAGAACTTGGGAAGCATAACCAGGCTTCCACGTTTGACCGCTATGAACTGCGTGCAATTTTTAGAGTGCTTCGTATGCACGAATCAGCGACTGACAGCTTCCCCAAAGACCCGACATTCATCAAGGTGTACATGTCTGCAGTGGATATGCAAGGTGCAAGCTTCACGGCCCAAGAAGTAGCAAAATTGTGCGCCGTAGGTGATGTACTTCCGAGACCAAAGCCAATCCCCCGTCCTGCCTCATCGAAATCTGAACAGCCAACACCAGAACCAACAAGATGTACAGCCCAAAAGTCTTCAGCTCAATCTCCAGCACCGCGTCTTCAAGGAACCTCAAAGCAAACTTTTATTCCTGATGCCAGTTGCAGTTCTGCTTCAGTGGACATCGACTTGCGCGCGAAAGCATACGCAGGGAAGATGGGAGCTAGCCTTTTCGACTTTGTCAGTAGAGCAACCAAGTCAGGTTCAATGGAGATCTCACGAGCAAAGGCACTTCCACTCCTTGCAGTCTGCAAGTCGGTATTGGAGAACACAAGCGCATGTCCAGTAGATGAGGCAAAAGATCCAGCACATCCTCAAGTCACGGCCTTCGGAAAGCTCTTCGCTGCGGTTGATAACAAACACCTTGGCTCTATCACCTTAGATTCCGAGGAAGTTTGCTGCTTGTCGAAGCTCTTCAAAAGCCTCGAGATT
Organism: Cadophora luteo-olivacea; assembly: GCA_026120085.1. Taxonomy (NCBI): domain Eukaryota; kingdom Fungi; phylum Ascomycota; class Leotiomycetes; order Helotiales; family Ploettnerulaceae; genus Cadophora; species Cadophora luteo-olivacea. The sequence continues at coordinate 329,088 of JALRMC010000043.1, read as the reverse complement.
CCCCTGGAAAATTTGCCACAGCTGAAAGCTGTACTTGACGGATGGCAAAATCATGAAACCCCGTCTTTCTCAACATTTCCAGGCAAACCCTCCAAATCAACGAAGAAAAAACCTCAGTCTCAATCAACTGAAGTCAAGAGTGTTGCCAAGGATAGTTTGGCTAGAACAACAGACCTTGATGTATCGATTGAAGGTGTAAAAGAGATTGTGGATCGCATGAGTTCCATCTGCGAGATACACTTTCCCGAGGTATTCTTGAAGAATTTAGACAAGCTTGACAGGAAGGGAGGCAGCGCACTCAAGGCATACGCCGACATTATTTATGACGGACTCATTTCCATGCAGAACGAACGGGACAAGAGCCTGGAACAGTTGACATTGTTGCGCAAGAAAGTCCAGGAGACCGAAGCCAAGATACACAACAATGAGTCCAAGGCAGCAGAAGACCTCCGATCCGAACGCGGTGCGTATGCAACGCTGAAGAAAAACTTAAATAAGAAAATTGAATGTCTGGAGAAGGATCTGGACAACACGCAGAAGAGCATCCAGAAGGCCGAGACGAAGATCGCAAAACGGGCCCAGCAACACTCAACCTATGTTCAAAAGCTGCAAGGCCAACTCAAGAGCTCCGGTGAAAGATATCAGCAGGAAGCTGAGGCTCATAGCATCATCAAGCTTGATTACGAATCAACTCTTGAAGAACTAAACAGTCTCAAGGCTATTACGAAGAAGACCTCCGACGAGCACGATGCGAAGATGCTGGCACAAGAGCAGGAATTAGCCAAATTACGGTCAACGCGAACTAATCCCAAGATCGAAAAAGATAATGTAGAAAGAGCCGTTCGGGATGCTGTACGCGTAAAGCAGACCGAACTCGACGCCGTCAAGGCGGAGTCCAGACAGAAACAAGCCGAGATCGAGAGACTCCAGATTGAGCTTTGTGATATGCAAGATGCGCTGCAGCAGAAGGAATTCGAGTTGGACGAGAAGCAGCTGGAGTTGAATGATATGTTGACACAGCTTGCGGACGACAAACCTGCAATCGATGATAAGGACGAGATCATCAAAGCCTTGACAGGCAGTCTTAGCAGTGCTCAGGAGGCTCTTGAAGAACAAATCAGATTGGCACGAACATTGCCGTCAATTCAGATGGTGCCGAAGCAGAAAGATACATTGGAGGTAGAGTTGCAGGCAGAGCGGGCCAAAACGACTTTCCTTGAAGGAGAAGTCAGGCGCATGAGCAGCGCGTTAAGCTATATCAGCACAGCATCTGCTAAGGCAAAGGAAATTCAATGGTATACTGGCGAGCGTAGATGATACAGGATATCAGGAGTATACAGTGTAAGCGACGGAGCCTTACTTGGCCGTACCTGCCAGATCGATTTTGACGAGTTTTGAGGTTTGGGAGGAGACTTTGATGAGTCGTCATGTAGATATTGCATCATCTCGGGGGAAGGTTACCCACCCAAAGAGGCAGAAGCTCCCAGAATAATTTGTCGGGAGTGGTTACACGAATATGGTCGCTCTTCGCGTGATTTTGTCTCTTGATATCTTCATTCAACATACTACCAGGTGCACTGTGTGATGAAATGACGGCGAATGAGATACAGTGCTTTAAACCAGGAGAGCTTTAGTATTAATCTATACTACTAGATGTCTTCAACTACTAGGCTTTTAGAAGTAGAGTATGTCTGGTTATAGAAAGGTATGTTCTCCAAGAAGGCAACGTTAAAGACAAGTCCTAGTTGAAACCGGTCTCTTCTCAAGATATCGCTAAGATGCTGTAAATTATGTTGCTGCTTATGAATTACGATATTCACTAGTGCTCCGACAATATACTGTTCGACAACCCCGTTGGGCAGCTTGTATGGCCCCTCCCGGTTCAATTGCCTGGCGCTGTTGATGATTGTAGCTGTTTTTGTGAACATCTCGAAATTTCGAATCTTGTTCGCAAGACCCACTATTGAAGGGCTTGTCTCTCAATCGGACTTATGTATTAACAAGGGATCGGGCGCGAAATATCAACCACAGTTGCCTTGAAAGATGCTGGACAATCAAAGCGGGGAGGATTATACTCACGATTCGCTTAGGCTTGTTTTGCTCCGTACCCGGGCTACTAGCGTCTTTCCTTTCCAACTCCAGTCAAGAACAATCACCTTCCCCTCGGGTTCATCCATCGAGAATCAGGAGGAGGACGCGTCGAGATCGAGACATACGCATGCAACAACCGTACGTCTTCCTGTATCACTCCATAGCTCGAAACAAGCGGATCTTTCTCTGGCCCGTCTCCGACGATTCCATCGGCGGCCGTGTAGCGGTCTCCTACGTATGTCACAAGAAACAGACAAGACACAGTTCAATATGGCCGACGCGATGGAATTCCACCGCGTCGTTACTTGGGAAGCGGTCCGATATCAATTCAAGCTTGGGTCTACGAAGGGCACCGGTGTGACGCTGAAGAATTCAGCATTGAAGCGGCTGCTGTGCGATACACAGAAGATGCTGACAAGATCGACAGCCGAGGAACATCATGAAGACATACAATCAGGCCTTCTGGAATCGATGGATGTGTGGTCTGCGGTACTCAAAGCAGCCTCGTCAGATACTATCCATAAATTCACCCCAGCCGAAGTCAAGATCTGGAACGAATGTCTTGACCGTGAACATGGAAAGTTCGCATTGCGTGTAGGTGGCTGGGTACATTTTTGGGTTAACCACGAATCGGCATCACCAGACTATGATGGACATCCTCTCGATTTTGAGTACGACCCGATGCATGACTACGGTCCCGGCCTAACGTTTGAAGCTGGTATGCATCCAGAGAAGCTGGCTTTGTGCAATGGTACGACAATAGATGATATATCCAAGGCATACTTCTTCCATATCATAGCGACTATCGAAAAACTCGAAGCATGCAAAGATAAGAGAGTTGAAGCAAAGTTGAACTATGCAGAGGCGTCTTCAATTTGGATGGTCATGCGTTGCTTCCTCGGCCTACGTTTGGACCTCATCTCGAAGTGGCGCAGCCAGCCAAATCATCCTCAAATAACAGCCTCCATGAGAATAGCAGACGCAGCTAAGGGATCTAAAAGCTTGAGGCTGACGCGGAGTGAGGTTCGTCAAGTTCTCCTCAATTGCCAAGTCGTTTCTCGCCCAAAACCAAAAGGGCACCCACAAGATCCGAGCCTGCATCCTACGAAAGCGAAATCAAACCGCAAGCGTAAAGGCAAATCAAGTCAAGTCAACTCTCCTGAAAGCTTCCGAGCACGTGGCGTACAGACAGACCTCGACTCGGCTGATGCATGCCCGACTTTGGAGTTAAGCAGCTCACCAGCAAAGGATGTTCCGCCAGAAGGAACTCCGAACCTACAGGGTCAACAAGTCCTTCCTATGCACGTCGTCGAAACGGCGGAAGCAATTGTTGCTAAACAACATGGCTTAATGTCAGATGTGGATGGAAATGTGGCCGTCACATATAATTATGAAGAAATGCAAACCGTATCCGCTTTAACACCAGAATATATGACAGAAAAAGCCGAACCCACATGTGCGAACGAAATTGCGGAACATGATGCGACTTGGTCCGAGGAAGTTTTCGGAAGAAAGGACAGCAATAACGTATATGAGTCGGTGTTGGGGTCAGAAGGAGGAGACCATACAGAGTCCTTGATCTCCGAAGTTAGCTACCATGGCACCGAAGAGATCACTCCGTGCTCCCACGAAGATATCCAAGAAATATCAAATAGGGTTTTGTCGCTCATAGCCAAATTGCAGCCAGAGAACGAAGTTTCTTCGCATCTCAATGTCATCAGTCTCCTGCAGCACTTCGAAGTGGTTCTGGGACAGCATGCGGAAGATATATCCGACCGAGTGATGAGGCTCAATTCCAGTGCTAATAGGAGCATGGTACTTATGCAAGAGACACACGAAGAGGAGCTTCAAGCGGAAAAGGCCAGATGCGCGATGAGAATAGAAGAAAACGAAAAATCGCTCGATAAAAAGCTTTCGGATATTAAGGACAAAGCCACAGAAGACCTACGATTCGAGCGAGGAGTGTCTGCCAAGCTGAAGCAGTCTTTAAATCAGAAAATCTCGGGCTTAGAGAATCAGCTGCAGACCAGCAAGGCAGATTTCGAAAAGGCCCAGGTGGCAAATACTAAGCGCCAAAGTCAGCTATCCTCAGCACTTCGGAAGGCCCAAGAAGATGCAGGGAACTGGGAGAAGAAATACGATGAGCAAGTCGCTTCGACATCTGTACTTCAGTCTGATTACGATTACACTGTGCAAGAGCTTGAGAAATTGCGCCTGGAAAACAAGGAAGCTTCGCAGAAGAAGGATAAAAAACTCCATGCTCTCGAGCAAGAGCTCGCCGTCCTCAGGTCCAACCGAACGAATCCCCAAGTGGAGCAAGACAAGATCACGGAAGCTGTGCGTAACGCAACTCATGACATGAGGATCGAAGTCGTTAAAGCACATGCAGAATTGGAGAAGAAGCAGTTCGAGGTCCATGGATTGAAAACCGAGTTGGATCAAACGAAGGGAGACTTGAAGTTCGCCTGGGAGCACGTCACAGAGGATCCGCCAAGTCTGAAGGAGAAAGACGACATCATCGCGTCACTCGAAGAACAACTCGCAAAGGCAAAGCTGGACACTGAAAATGCAAATGCTCTAGGCGGATCGCATCATTACGGAGCAATGGAGGTGTCCAGGCTGGAGGGCGAGTTGGCTGCAGAGCAAGAAAAGTCTTCTCGTCTGGAGCACGCCCTTCGCAGTGCATCTGATTTGCTGGATAGCATTCAGACAACGACCACTCAAGTTAACGGCATTGTCACGTCTGCTGGATGGGGTTGGTAATGAGTCGAAATTGTTGCTTTGATGTGCTGCATGCATAGAGCTGCGACACATGAAGAAGCTCTCTGAATTGTACGAATATATCTTTGAGGAGATCAACGAGATGAAGTGGATATCGCCGATGAAATGGACAAAGTATGGCTCTGGTAATGTGCTAAAGATACATGAGATCCCCAGTGACCAAGATAGATGGGTATTAAGTCGTACCAGTATCTGAAATAAATTCAAGTCAACACATCATGGCCCGGGGGTGAGTGTGATGTTGATCTCCTCTCGAAACCTCTTCCGTTTAAAGCATGGAGGTAAGGTAAGAACTAGACTCCCCACAACATTTTCATCTCTGTAAGTGCCTATGCTAGACTTCTGGCAGATATATGGAGCAGAGCCTCGAGCGGACTCGTATTTAGACGATGTAGACTAAGAGACATGCAGAGATCGACAAAAGTAACGGCAAAATTGGCAACAATGCAATACTTCTTGAGCTATAGCAAGCATAAGATCCCCATAACTGTCTGAGCAAAAATCCAAAAGCTATTACAAGCATATTCGCTCGCAGGATATCATTCTATTCACATTATGTAAATTATGAGATTTCTCAGTTCTTTACCGGCGCACCAGTAGCATCAATCAGGGACTCCTCAGTCCTGATTGGACCCTCACCAACAGATGTCAAGATGACTCTGCTGACACCATCCTTCAGCACCTGCACAGCTCTAGCATCAAGGTCACTGGAATCTTGTGACTTGATGTCCCGTGCTTGCCATCCATCCAGGCCGTTCAAAGCACCATTCAGGACTCCAGCAACCGCATCCGTGTTCTCCTCTTCGTAGTAGACAACGGCATTTGGTCCAGCATCGAATGTGTACGCTGCGATGATCTTACCGGCCTTCTTGTTGATGTCTTCAACCACCCTTATAGCGGCCCGACTGACATCGTTGAGGTAGAAAATCGGCGGGAAAGTATCCAGGCATGTAGCATGGAAGCTGTTACTCTCTCTCATCGTGACCTCTCCAAAGCTCTGAAAGTCCTTCTCCTTGATCGCCTTCTCCATCAACAGCATGCTCTCTGGAACCACAACCTCCGCGCGGCGCTTGAATAGCTTCGACGTAGCGACGGTGATCTGCATGCCGGATGTACTGCTGACTCCCTTCTTCTCCGCAGAGACAACTAGGATCAGGGCGCGCATCGTAGGCCAGTGTGATGCTGGGGCTACCTGGACGGCAAGACTGTCTGATCCGTCATCCTTCTCGCCCATTTGCCACGCTACATATCCGCCGAACAGCGAGCGGCACGCGCTTCCACTTCCTTGTCTTGCGATCCTGGATAGCTCGGTAGGCGAGGCAGGCAACTCGTACAGATTCGCAATTGCTCGCACGAGGGCAGCAAAGCCAGCTGCTGAGGATGCGAGACCTGCGGCTGTGGGGAAGTTGTTCTCAGAGACGATGCGGAGGGGAAGAGTGGCGATCTTAGGAAGAGAGGAGTCGGAGGATTCGAGGGCAGTGCGGAGGGAGCGTAGTTCGCGGAAGCATGCTTGGGTTCGGGCGCCTGAGACGTCCTGCGGGGAGGAGTTGAGAAGGAGGCTGTCTTCTGGGCCGAAAGAAGCAGAGCATGCTGCTGTGGTATGCGTCCGAAGATCAGCTTGAGAGAGTGTTACTGAGACAGAGGAATTCGTTGGGAGGTTAAGTTTTGGATCGCGTTTTCCCCAATATCTGTGTATGTTGTTAGTGGTGTTGTCAAAAGGAGGGGTCGCATGGAGGGGTTTTACTTGACGACTGCGATGTTGACTGGGGCAGTCGTGCTGGCTTGATAGATTTTCTGGTCTGCCATTTTGAAAGCTCAGTTACTGCCGTGAAGATGATTGACTGCTGTGGAAGCAATTGAACCTTTATAGAAGTTATCGAGTGAAGCTTGCTATGTTTCAATTATTTGTTTGGTTCGCAAGGGGAGGTGGAAATTCGAGGCGGTCTGCGCCAACCAATCGGCGATTTGCTTTCGAGTGGCCGACATCCAGGGACCTGACCAAAATATATTTTGTGAAAGCATCATCGAGCGCTCCAGCTTCACTCCACCCAAGTAACTATACAACATGTCGAAAGAAACGGAAACGCCACCAGAAACATGTCCTGTTGATCCAGCTACCCGTGCGGCATGGCTTAAGAATAACCAGGGCAGCAAACCAGCCGTCTTCTCAGGAATTACTCAAGAAGCCAGCCAGGCCAGTGCAGGGAACAGTTGCGATTCCAAAACAATAGACCAGACACCACCACCTCCCAAACGCAGCTTCTTCTCACGCTTCGCAACACCTGCACCACCGCCAGCCGATGCGAATAAATCGCTTGGCCTCGACCGCGAAGTTTCGACGATTCCGAGAGCTTCTCCAGTCAACAATGAAGAAGGCGCAAAGCCAGCAAATAGCGAGAAGGAGAGCGGGGTCAGTGAGAGCGGGAATTGGATATATCCTTCTGAGAAGATGTTCTTTGACGCTATGAAGAGAAAGGGCTATGCGAGTGAGGCAAATGATATGAAGACGATTGTGCCGATTCATAATGCGGTCAATGAGCGGGCGTGGAAGGAGATTAAGGAGTGGGAGAGGCCGTATGGGAGTGAGCAGAAGTATGTTGCATTTGGCGTTCCCCCTCGGAGTCAAAGGGCACACTAACGGGTCATAGATGCGGTGGACCAAGACTTCACTCCTTCCTAGGACTTTCTCAGACATTGAGCCCAAAGGCTCGAATCAATACCTGGTTGGGATATACAGCTCCCTTCGATAGACATGACTGGGTTGTAGACCGATGTGGCACAAGAGTGGACTATATTATCGATTTCTATGCTGGCAGAAATGACGGTACTGCCAACGGCAAGCTTAATTTCTTCCTGGATGTAAGACCGAAGTTAAATACATGGGAGGGATGGAAAATGAGAGCGTCCAAGATCATTGGTCTGGCTTAGTGTATGATGGTTTGGCATCGGCGTTGGTGGATTTTGTTTCAATCTCCGCTTCGTCGGAATAGTGTAACATAGGATCGAAAGTGTACGATTGCTGTACAATATGGTAGGATGAGGTGCTAAGAAATATCTCACGAGCATTGTTGATATTTACCAGACGCAAGTGACGTAGCGAAATTGGCCGGGATATAGAAGCTCGAGCAGAAGCTCGAGCTTGACCAGTGCACTCGGAGACGAAGAGACAATACTTTCGAATCCACGATCATCGTCCCGGCCATTCCATCTTCAGATTCTCAGGTCTCCTAGTCCTCACTCCGGACCTTGTCTCCATAGCCCCCGTTTCCAGATCCCAATCAAGCTCTCCCAGGCGCTGAACGACTTCTCTGTCAATACTCCTGATATGAACGGCAGTATGTTCCAACGCCTCCATGGTCGTCTTTCCCGGCGGCTTCCCACTCTTCGCAAACCAGAGCGCAAACATCCAAGCAGACAACATATCGGTTGTTTCTGCACCTTCTTCCAATACCACCAGGAAAGTTTTCCGGGGCTCATCATACCAAATGACATATTTTTCATACTTGAATACGTCGAAGAGCTGGCTGAGGGTAGAGGCTGTGTCACTCAGGTGACTGCCAGTCATAGCATTACCTGTGCCAAAGCACTCAATCACCGAGCCCAGGCCTACACCAAGTTTGCAATACCCCAGCACCTTTCCCTTCCACCTCAACACACCATCCCGTTCGAAAACTCTCTCTTGGAGCATCACTGACTCAGGCTCTGGCCATTCCATCTCATCTGGAACGGGACACCAGAGCCTGCTGCGTTTCTTGACATCCGGTACCTCTTCCGCTGCTTTGGAGATCTGGTCTAGAATAGAGGAGAATATAAGATTTGCGCGCTGCCGGTTGATTGTTCGCATACAGACCGCTCTGACAGCGAGATAATTAGTACCGAGGTGGATAGCGAGAAGGAAGATAAGTGCTGTCCATGTTGCGGTCTTGGACGTGATATGAGAGACGACTATGCTGCCAACGAGCATTCCTAATAGTGAGATGACGGTTTCTTGACTGGAGTCTTTCTAAAGCCAAGTTAGTCATACAGCCTTCAATGAGAGCTACTGAGTTAAAGTGGTCAGAACGTACAGCATTCAACTCCCCCAAATTGCCTTGTGTAGCAAAGTGAGCACTGAGCGAAGCCTTTGAACTGCCTGCCGCAACACCACATAAAGACCTCAGCACACTGGACAAACTCAACAATGCCACCCTAGATGCCTTTGGGAATGCTGGAGACAGACAATCTAGGACCATAGCAGCATCGTTGAAGACATCTGCTGCAAGCCGGTACATCTTACATTCTGGCTCTAGTGAGGTGCCGAGTCTGTGAGCGAAGAGGATAGTGGCTATTCTGCCCATGCTTTCTTGCAGGACTGAGAGGAGGAGAGCGGCTGTTGGCGAGGCATGCGAGTCACCAACGCCGATTCCTGTGACTGGTTGAGTAAATGATCTTGTGACGACAAAGTATCACTAACCTTCGAGAACAGCTCTAGAGGACAGCATTCCGGCAATGGAGCTGGAGAAAGCTTGCAGGGAGTCCTGATATGACTTAGCTCAACCTTCATCCCATGCAACGAACAAATATTACATAGACTTGATATCTGAAACATATTAGTGACATGGAATAACTCGACTGACTCTTTCAACATACTCGAGATAATCACTAGTCACACTATGAGGATACCCCGCAGGCAAGAAAGCGTTGAGCACACTCTTAGCATAGCTATTCACATTCTTTGGAATCTGTAATCCAATCAGCTCCGATGATCACTCCAAAATCCATAATCGCTGAAGAATATCTAGAGCAACACATACCACAACGTCGATCCTCTCTCCCTTCTCGCTAGTCTGGCTCTTGATATACGTAGCAACAACATTATTCGCCTGATCTATCTCCTCAATCTCAAGAAGCGATTCCGTGAGAGGCTGTTGGCTCATGATGATCGTTACGTCGTGTTACATGGGCTCAACGGTCGGTTTGAGAGTCGGACAGATCACATGGCGGTTCTGTTGAATTGGATGTAAGGCTGAGTCTGGGTAATTGCAGGTGGCTTCAATTCGCCAGCATCCCAAGCGAAGCGAAGCGTTGATTTGATAGCCTCGTTTGGTGTCACAAATATATGTCGAGCGACCGAACGGCTGTATAGTCTTGCAAATGCTTTAGATATGATCAGTATGATTGATTTGCAGTACAATGAGTGATTGACTAGAAGCTGGTCACTAAAAGCTGGTCTGGGCAGTCAATGGATACCGCCGTGTCAATACGGTTCGCGGAGACATAGACCGGCCAGAGAGAGCTATTTAGAGCTGGTATGTTGGTATGGAGATTGGTATTTTCATAGCTTATGTACAGGTCGCTAATCTTGCTACAGATTATGACCGAATGACTCCTAGAAAATGAGCCTTCAAGAAAAGGTGCCCGAAATGTCCACACTCCAAGCGACCGCCCGTTACATTTCCCACCACTGCTGCCCATTGCCATTTTCGTACCGGCTTTCTTTCAAGCCATGGGGGGATCATCGTATCCCCATATCATGTCCCGCATCCCACATCATCACCCTCGTTTCGTCATCCCATGACATGATAGAAGAAGTGCATCTCTGTTCATGCCGCGTGGGGTATAATTGCTTTTGCCTCACCCACAAGTCTATTATCACAACCTTCCTCAACTGAGCTCGTCATAGCCCCTCAGCAGACCAATGTAGCCCCGCCAGTCTCGATTGCATCGATTTCGGAGAGATCAATGGGCTGTCGTCGGAATCGTGCGGGCAACTCGCTGCGGTCGAAGAACTCGCCCTTAGCAGGCGCAACAGAGCCCAAAGATTGTCCAGAGAGGGAACCGAGGGTACCATCTGCGGCCTTGGAGCGGCCAAGAGGACCGTGTTGTTGAGCCTGTTGTCTGTAGGAGGAGAAGGATGCGGAGGAGGACTTTTGGGAGGACGTGAAGTCTGCCGGGAGCTCGTGGGTGGGTGAAGCAGGGTGAGCGTGAGGGGTGTGGTCGATAGAAGCTGCCACATTGTCAGTTAAGCTCTTGAAGAATGCAACATCAGTAGAAGTCTTAGAAGAACATACAAGGAATCGAACGCTTCCCCAAGAACTTGATCATAGGAGTGCGCTCAGCATGTGCAGCTGCCGAGGCCTGCCGGAGACACTTGGTCGCGAACATCTTCAAAGCGAAACTTGGATTGAAAGGATTTGAGATAGAGCTGGCGACTGGTTTCCAGGATCCTGTGAGCAAAGCTGTGCCTTTGTTGTCTTGTTGTAGTCTTGTTAACGTTGAGGTTGTTCGGCGTGTTTTTCGAGCGGGTTTGGAGCTTTATGCTTGTGAAAGGTAATCCGCGGGAACGGAGTTCGTGCCTCGCTAAAAGTTCAAGGGGGGGGCTTTCTGGCTTGCCAGTTACAGGGTTACAGTAATGGGGGTATCAATTTTGACGTGGCACTGCGCAACCGGCTTCTCTTTAAAGGAATTTTACTTGTCGAAATTATGCTGGCTAGATTTTGATGGGTTGGGATAGGTTGCACTTTTGATTCTGGGCGTCAGGGCTGCATGAAGAGATAAAGTGTGAAGGAGGAGAAACGCAAAAATGTCGAAAGGTTTTCTTACTGATAAGCGGCCATCACCGTCAGCGAATACGGAGCTCTCCAAAAAGCCATCCCTATATCCCATGGTCCATGGTGCAGTGCACTACAGTAGTGCTTGGGGAAGCAAAAGCTTCCGTGCATTCAATGGCGTGATAGAAAATTTACATGGGGGTTTCATGGCATCATTTTGGGAAGTCATCTGGAGCCGCTCCAGTAATGGGGCTTGCTATCTTGCAGAGTGCTGCAGTGCTACCGCTGGCAAGTTTCTACCCCACATGCGGTGACCCATTTTTGTCTGCATCTACGACTTAAATTTGGGTATCCTTCCCGAGCTCCGCAGGCGTTCGCTGCGAAATATCTGATCTAGACCTAACATGCTCTTGGTGGGCTGGGCGCTGAAGTTCTCGTTTTTTTGATCTCTCCAGCACATCAATAATAACTCATAGTTCGTTGTCAATCTGAAGCTCATTGTCACTTACAGTGGGGCAAAGAGCCACGCCGAAGTTCGGCGTCAAAGAGTGGGATGAACTTTCACTAGAAGACTTGGTTGTGATGTCTGTTGACATTTGAAATATATGTCGATTTGTATGGGTTTCCCAATGAGGAACCCTTTCCCGCATTCGGCTACTTTTTTCAGACACACACCAACATAGTTCAGATCTCCCAAACACACACGCACTGGTCCTCTCATCAACACCTTTCGCAGCTCCACCACTCTCAGTCCATCCTATTTAAGAAGCAAAGTCCGCAATGGCGGCATCGAAGTCGGCATCAATCGTGGCCTTCTGAGCAGTTCCTGTCGCCTTGGTATCCTCGGAGGCGATGGCGATGAGAGCATCAGAGAAGGTATCAGTCTTAGCCTTCAGATTGGCAAGGCTGGTCTGGACAGTGGATGTGAGACCATCTGCTGCGAATTGAGCCTTCTTAGCCCGAATTGCTGCAAGGGAAGCCTCGACTATTGACGAAATTGGGGTCAGCATTATTCTCCAAACATTCGTGTAGGAGTGCCGAAAAAGGATCCGCGAATGTCTGAGAAGTACCAGACCAAAAGACTATTGATGTGGGGAGATTAGTAGGGGAGGACTCACTGTTAGGGATCAAGTTGTCAACAGCTGCAATGACAGATTGAGACTCGGCTGAAGTCTGCTGAGCAGTGGCTTGGGCATCGGTGGTTCCTTGGTCGATGGCCGCTTCGAGGTTATTTTGAGCTGTGAGGATGGGAATTGCTGCTAGAACACCTCCGTTGTAGTTGTTGGCTGCAGTTGTGAGTGCTTGCACGTCCGAGTTGATGACCGAAATGTCGTTGAGAATGGTAGCAGTGTCTCGCTTGCCAATGGTAAGTGCTGTCACAGCTGTTGCAAGGAAGAGGAGAGACTTGATAGCGACCATTTTGGCTGATTGGATTGTTTGGCTTGATAAGAAGAATGAGATGCTGTTTTGTTGCTTGCTTTGAAGATGTAGGTAATATCTGGGGATATCTGGGAGCTTTTATAGGTCTATGATACCTCGGAACAGGTCAATATCACGAGCATCAATATTCTTTCTCTCGTAGAGGAACAAGAACAAACGACTATTCCCCTCCTGCCAATGCAATGTCCTCAACAAACATGGTACACTACTCCGATAATTTGACGCCAAAGAGGGGGATCTTCAATAACGACAGTCAGAAAAACAAGCCAGAACACGGAACTGTTGCCCAGATGGTTACCATACCCGACAACTTAAACTCTTTGAGGCCTACACGAAGACGAGACCTTGTCTGAGAGCTTGACCCCGCTCCGAACCCCGCGTTAGAACTTGGAACAGAAAGATTTGAGATTCTCCGAAAAAGAGTAGGAAGAAAAGTGTTTCTCCACGAGTCTGTCGACAACCCTAGATGATGCCTAAGTAGACACTAGGCGACCATTTCTGCCAAATGCTGGCGGACGAAGTCAGAACGCGGCAGATCTCTCACTAGATCAAGATCAAGCTCAAACGCAGGAACTGCCGAAGAGATACAGCAAATCCGGGGTAGTTGAACTGTGGGGAAATCGGCCAAGAAGATACTAAGAATGAAGCTATTCGGAGCCTCGGACGTTATATGCAGCCACAACAGCTACATATCCTTTTAAACATGTGCTAAACAAGGATTCTCCACGCTCGGTTGGATGAATAACAGAAAGAAGAAAGCAAAACCGAAGACGGCGCAAAGATGCAAGAGGCCAAAACCAGGTTGCTCCAGTTGCCGAGGTTGGCATGTGGATCAACCCATGAAAGTAACCCATGTCAGTAAATTCAGAAAGCTCACTGTGTAGGATTGGCCACCGATCCAAAGCGAGGACTGATGCTTGAGAGTCTGCGAATGTCCGAATGTTTCTGCCATATACACAGGAGTAGTTGTGCTATTATAATAGCAAGTCCGAAGTAATGATGGGGTCTTCCGTGCCCGCGTTGACTCGTTTTCATATGACTGATACTCACAAAATTGCGGATATCCTCTGCGAAAAGGACCTTCCAAGAAAAGAATGCAGGAAGTGACATAGATGAGTTAAAACTAAACCAAGGTCGCAAAGTTGTGTTGATTTTGAGTTCCAAGGGGTAGGTGTGTCGTTGACCATGAGGCGAGACTTGGCGTCTGATGTTTCTTCATGGCCTTTCATTGGCTACAGCAGCTTACATCGCAACCTCACGCTGGAGCTTAAGCACAGCATTTTCACAAACTTTGGTCAATATCAATCCAAAATGAAGATCTGAGGATTGTATCTCAATATCTCATAGTAAATCACTAATTGGGAGTAAGTTGACGTTTATTCGTACCTACAACCAGGTGTAAGAGTCTTCAGCTCACAGAGTCACAGTTTGCTGTCTTTGTCAATCTTGTAAGTCCATACAAATCTGAGATTGATTATATTGTAACTGAATCGCGGGCGAAATAGTTTCTCTACACGATACGTTCTCTTTCGGAGAAGGGAGGTGAATTTGCCAGTTCTCTGATGCAGTGATACTGCCGGAGGACTTTCTGGGCTAATCCTCTTGATCCTGATTTTACTTCACCCGGCGTCCACCTCGACAGATCATTGCAAATTGAGACTTCGTCACGATGGATAAAGGAGATAAATCCAAGAAAGACAAGCAGGGAAATACTGTGAGGCCGGATTTGCCAAACGCGCACGAGCTGTTCCTTACAGCCATTATCGCCAATGAGGATTTCGAGACGACGCTACGAATTCTTCAAGGCTACTGTGCAATGAGTCCAATCCCAGTCCTGACTCGAAAGTTAACTTGGGAGGGTCCTCGTACACGTACTCCAGCAGGCATCGATGGGAAATTCATCAAGAATCAGCCTCCGGCTAAGATGGCACAGTGGAGTGAGTGGTCCCAGAATGCTTTCTTTGACTGAGTTCCGCCTGTACCTGATGCTGTCAACATCCTGTCAACATCCTGTCAACATCCTGTCTATCATGTTTGTCAGATCCAATGCTAAATTTCTTGTCTCTACAGGTGGTTTATCTGTACAACTCTCGCGACAATCGTATATCATGCATCTACTGTACGATGTCGACCGCCAGTCCTTCGGGAAGGCTGAGAGTGATCACATGCCTGCCATCCAAGGATCTTCAACACCATCGTAAGTTGACCTAATCTTTTGCTTCTGAGGGTACCTCAGTCTCATGTTCAAGGTTCTATACTGTCTCATAAACAATAACTAATATCAAATTAGACTACTGGACCAGCGCCTTGGTGTTCTGAGATGGAATGATCTGCCAGAGCCGACTGAGTATCAAAAACTACCAGATGGACGCCCCATCGATCCTAACGCGGTAAAGCTTGTGAACATGCGACTGCTGTTCAGCATTGAGAATCAAGGGCTTTGCTCACTTATGAAATTGATCAATCATAGGTTTGTGTGGTTCATCCTCCTCCTGTTCTATTGCTTATGCCTATAGATTCGTTCGAGAGGTGATACAGGAGAGTAACAGATTTGTCCACGGCGATGTCGTCTTCGAACTGACACGCTATTTGCAATTTCCGGTGGGCGAGAACGACAATCCTTCAACCATCAGAAGTGAATTACCCGACTTTGAAACCCTTACACCTTTTGACTCGGAGAACAAGTGGATCTTGACTGCGTCTACCATTGTCGCGAGGGGGGACAATCCACAACAAGTGAAGAAAGGAACAGATCAGCTTGTCGCAATCAAGGATGACTTTGATGGGTGCTTTGACTTCAGAGTACTGGATAGACACATATTTGACACTAGAGTCAAGTTCTGAGGACCTCGAGTAATGCAGGTGGACCCTTTCATCACGACTGGGATGATGGCGTTTGATAGGCAAAGGACTTTACTGTAGCTAAATATGCCATAGACTTGAAATTAATCTTCCAATTCGATCTTTCGCTGATTAAGAGATCGTCCTGATATGATCAATTGCATGGTTTGGAATGTCGTCGTAAAAACACATCACATCATTCGATCACGGAACAGCGGATGAGCATGTCTGTTCAACAATGGATTCCCAGATATTCCGATCGACCCATGCTTTCTCTATAACCATACAATTTGCTTCCATATACACAGTCCAAACCCTTCTACTGGTTCTTGTATGTCTGCCAGACCGCGAGTCCGAAAGGAGTACCTGCCAAATGATTAGCCCGAGTCCCTGCTATCTTGATCTCGAGCACCTACCGAATCCAACCGCCATGAAGGACCAGTATCTGAGAGCGAACCACTTCGTCAATGGATTGAATGGGATGTTCGATCGTGGGCCCTCTGGGTAATGGTATGGTGACGAGAATTGAGCGCGAGTGGTTGAGAATGCTCGGCGAGAGGCGACCATCGAGGCCGTGGAGGAAGTGGCGCGGACTGCTGCTCGGGATAGCATCTATGAGATGGCCGTCAGTATATTCTGTGCCAATTGAGTCTGCGACAGCCTTTAGTACCTTGAAGACTTGTGTGGTTGATTGTGCTGGTTGGATGCAGGGCATGAGAAAGTCGAACGATCGTGAAGCTCGTTGAAAAGAAGCGCTAAACCGACAGGGGTCAGATATGCGGTAGAACTTCGGTTGTTGATCGAAGCTTGCTAAAAAATCGGGTTCCTTTGTTTGCGAACATATATTTTATGCGACGAAGACCTGACTTTGTCCACCATACGACTTCGACTTCGGACAAGATGGACGACCTCTTCGACGTATTCGACGATAATCCGGCGGGTGCAGCAGTTCCAGAGCGCCCAAAGAAGGCAAAGAAGGACAAGAAAGATCGCACAAAGAAGAGAACTGCGAGCGGCGAAGTGAAGAAAGTTGCAGAGGATCAGGATGAAGATGCTGAGATGGAGGATGCAGAGCCGGCAGTAGATGCTGAGGAAGAGGAGGGCAATGCTCTTATTGAGAAGAAGGATACCAAACGACGCCGCCGCGAAGAAGAAGCAGAGCCAGTTGTTACGGATGCATTCCAAACAGAACAGTCTAGAGAAGTTGCTGCTTCAGCAGGTCTACAGGCCAAAGATGACGGAGCGTTGGTGATCCAGCACAATATTCAACATCAAGTTTCCTTACCTCCGGACTACGACTACGTTCCCATATCACAGCACAAATCGCCTGCGACTCCTGCGCGAACATGGAGCTTCGAGTTGGACCCCTTCCAGAAAGTTTCCATTGCATCCATTGAGCGAGGGGAAAGTGTACTGGTGTCTGCGCATACCAGTGCGGGGAAGACTGTCGTTGCAGAATATGCTATCGCACAAAGCTTGAAGAACAACCAGAGAGTCATCTATACAAGTCCGATCAAAGCATTGAGTAACCAGAAATACCGAGAATTCGCGGCAGAGTTTGGAGATGTTGGACTTATGACCGGAGATGTTACCATCAACCCCACAGCGACTTGTTTGGTCATGACAACAGAGATTCTGAGATCTATGTTGTATCGAGGCTCTGAAATCATGAGAGAGGTGCAGTGGGTGATATTTGATGAAATCCATTACATGAGAGACAAGGCCAGAGGTGTCGTCTGGGAGGAAACTATCATCTTACTGCCAGATAAGGTCAGATATGTCTTTTTGTCTGCTACGATTCCGAACGCCATGCAATTCGCAGAGTGGATTACAAAGACACATCAACAGCCATGTCATATTGTCTATACCGATTTCCGCCCCACTCCCTTACAACACTACTTCTTCCCTGCTGGCGCAGATGGCATCCATTTGATCGTTGACGAGAAGGGTAATTTCAGAGAGGACAACTTCCAGAAGGCCATGGCGACGATCGAGGACAAGAAGGGCGCAGATCCAGCCGACATTGATGCCAAGCAAAAAGGCAGAGGAAAGAACAAAAAGACCAACAAGGGAGGCAGTAAGGATGAAACCAACGATATCTACAAGATTGTCCGTATGATCATGATGAAGCATTACAATCCTGTCATTGTCTTCAGTTTCAGCAAACGAGAATGTGAAGCTTATGCATTGAAGATGGCTTCAATGGCTTTCAATGACGACTCGGAAAAGGCAATGGTTCAAAAGGTCTTCGAGAGCGCCATTGAATCTCTGTCCGAAGAGGACAAAACACTACCTCAAATTCAACATATTCTGCCCCTTTTGCGCCGCGGAATCGGTGTCCATCATTCTGGCTTACTTCCCATTTTGAAGGAGAC
Organism: Cadophora luteo-olivacea; assembly: GCA_026120085.1. Classification (NCBI taxonomy): domain Eukaryota; kingdom Fungi; phylum Ascomycota; class Leotiomycetes; order Helotiales; family Ploettnerulaceae; genus Cadophora; species Cadophora luteo-olivacea. Next base: position 311,030 of record JALRMC010000043.1, on the reverse strand, counting down.
GATCGAGATCTTGTTTCAAGAGAATTTGATTAAGGTTCTGTTTGCAACAGAAACATTCTCCATTGGTTTGAACATGCCTGCAAAGACAGTTGTTTTTACTAGTGTAGAGAAGTTCGACGGATCTAGCATGCGTTATCTGACCCCGTCAGAATTTGTGCAGATGTCTGGACGTGCAGGAAGAAGAGGTCTCGACGACAGAGGTATCGTCATTATGATGATCAACGACAAGATGGAGCCAGCAACAGCAAAGGAGATCGTCAGAGGAGAACAAGATAAGCTCAATTCTGCTTTCTACCTCGGATACAATATGATCTTGAATTTGATGAGAGTTGAAGGTATATCCCCAGAGTTCATGCTGGAGCACTGTTTCTATCAATTCCAGAATACGTCAAGTGTTTCTGGGCTAGAGAAAGAGCTTCAAGCAATGCAATTCGAGCGAGATAATCTTGAGATTCCGGATGAAGCTACAATCAAGGAATATTACGATTTGCGACAACAGCTCACGTCATACACCAAGGACATGCGCAATGTCATCAACCACCCTAATTACTGCTTGCAATTTATGCAGCCTGGCCGTGTTGTTCACATCAAACACAAGGACCAAGACTTTGGCTGGGGTGCAGTCGTTAAATTCAACCCAGTAAGAGTAGTCAAGGGCCAGAGTGCTGAAGAAGTACCCCCTCAAGAGTCCTTTATGCTCGATGTGCTGTTGTTGGTGTCCAGCGAATTCTCAACAGGTACGCAGACTCAGGGCCCTATCCCGGCAGGACTTCAACCACCTTCTGGTGATGACAAAGGAAAGATGGAAGTTGTCCCGGTGCTGCTCTCTTGCATCGAGGCCATTGGACATGTTCGGATTTTCCTACCGAAGGACCTTAAGCCTGCAGATCAACGCAATACTGTTCGGAAGTCGTTAGACGAAGTCAAACGCCGTTTCCCAGATGGAATTGCAGTTTTAGACCCGATCGAAAATATGGGAATCACGGATGATTCATTTAAGAAGCTTCTTCGAAAGATTGAAGTTCTTGAATCTCGATTACTCTCGAATCCCCTTCACAACTCCCCTCGTCTCCCTGAGCTCTACAATCAATACGCTGCCAAGCTAGCTCTTGGTGGTAAGATCAAGGACAAGAAGAAAGCAATCACCTCAGCTTTAAGTATCATGCAGTTAGATGAACTGAAGTCTCGCAAGCGTGTACTGCGACGTCTCGGCTTCATCAACGATCAAGAAGTTGTTGAACTCAAGGCTCGTGTTGCTTGTGAGATATCTTCCACTGGTGATGGTCACGAACTGCTGCTCTCCGAACTACTTTTTAACCGCTTCTTCAATGAGCTAAGCCCGGAGGTTTGCGCATCAGTGCTTTCCTGCTTCATCTTCGAGGAGAAGAGCAAAACTGCGGAGCCGCTCAAGGAGGAACTCTCGAAGCATTACAGAGAAATCCAGAGCCAGGCCAAGGTCATTGCCAAAGTCAGTCAGGAGAGTAAGCTAGCTGTCAACGAGAAAGAGTACGTGGATAGCTTCAAATGGGAACTCATGGAAGTCGTACTCCTCTGGGCACAAGGAAAGTCCTTTGCAGAAATCTGGTACGCCGCTATCCACACTTCATCATTGTTTGAAAGAGCACGGCTAACAAGGCATACAGCAAAATGACAGATGTCTATGAAGGATCACTCATCCGCCTGTTCCGCCGCCTCGAAGAGCTTCTTAGACAGATGGCGCAAGCAGGTAAGGTCATGGGATCCGACGAACTATCTGCAAAGTTCGAAGAAGCACTTTCAAAAATCAGAAGAGATATCGTCGCTGCCCAGAGTCTATACTTGTAAGTTGAAGTTTACGCCCCGATCGGTCTGTTACTACTGCAGCGATAATGGTCTGGGTAAACGAAAAGTATGCATGGTTTGGAGCATGGAGTTTTGTGTTGTAGCCATGGTGGTCACACACGCTGGTTTATTTTTCGGTGTCTTTTGAGCATCCTCTGTTTGTATAGTCTCTTCAAGATGAGCGATTCTACAGAAGTAGACCATAGATTTTCCTCATAGCGAGGTCTCAGTTGTCTCGCCCGGTACTTGAGCCACGATACCTGGAGTCATCTCCGAGTTTGAGGACCATTTTGGGGTCCGAGTCATGGTCTTGCGTCTCTCGAGATGTGCCAATGAACTAAATGATATTTGACTTTCCACCCGATCTGCTCGTCCAACCCTGTGCATCCTAGTGTCCATTCCCCGTTGCACAAGATCTCGTCGCAGGGGACGGGTATCTCGATTTTGCGTGACAGAAACTCTGTTCCAAATCCTTGATCCTGGCCACGTGCATGGCAGATGACGATGTGCGCTGTTCACATTCAGGTACGGTAGTAGTTTTATGGGGCAGCTGAGATTCTGCTCGAAAGGTTCGTGTCTTAATTTGTCAACACAGTGTTGCTTCCAACTTACAGTACTTACGCGTCTTATTCGTCAACATTTCTAAGCCGGCACACTTGCTACATCTCAGCCGCGCCGAAGGAAACATAAGTGGGAGAAAATCAGGAACGGGAAGTTTAGTTTCCGCTCATGCTTGAGACTACGGAGGAATAAATACAGTAATGCAACAGCGTGGACACCATGGACTTCCCATGCAATTAATTTGTTCTAGAGTTTCGGGGCTCGTTTATAACTTCACCAACAACACATCTAATTTCTGATAAAAGGGATACAAAGCAAACAATGTCTTCTCCCGACATCGGTTGATATTGAGCGGCTGTGCCTGACTGGCGGCGAAATACATATTTTCACCCCTGAACTAAGGCTTAACTGCATCTCACCGCGCCTCGAATAAGCCAGCGCCAACGCTGGAGGCCCTGATACTCGTCTCCCTTTCGTTCGCGTACCAGTCCTCAGTACGGCCTTACGACGCAGCTAGCCGCAATAAGAGGAAGACTCAGCACTTGGGAGAGGCCGAATGGATTCTGAAACAAAAGTCTTGTGCTCTTCTGGCTTGGTGCATTGGTGGGCTCAACAGAGGGCTGCCAGCAACCGCAGACACTAACCCCCATCATGACGAGCTGGTGCCTGAGTGGCCCGACAGACCTGAAATGGCCTTTCGTCGTGCCTTTCGCGGGGGTTGAATCGCAGGCTAAAGCCCCCGAGAAGTCCAGCCCAGACTTCTTCTGCATACAATAACACATCCGCTCTCTGCAGTGGCTGCACACCAATCGCTACTTATGGTCCCCTCCTTGGAGGGGAGGTTTGATTGTCTGGCGCCTTTTGAGTACATTGCTTTTCTTACGCTTATGTTTAGAGCCCTACCTTTCAATATCATGTATCCAATCAGAACATCAGATCTCTAGAAGCGCGCCTTTTGATTGGGTTTATGTCTTATAAGCTCTGAAGATCTGTAAAGGCAGCGATTGTATCATCGACAACACTAGATAATTAAATCGGCAGGGACCATACAAAAGCAAAGATATTAAACTTTTCATCCTAGTGTGTGTCTCTCTCTCACCATCTCTTCTTTTTTGTCAAAGAGTGAATCTCTCCTTTCTTCTGTTCCGGACGAGATGACTTGAGCTATCAATCGGCTTGTTGAATGCCATATACTTTGCACAGACTTCTGATAAATTGACAAGCGACAACCCGCAACTGGTCCAAGCCTTTCTAATATATTGCTTCCCCTCATCTGCTGTATCCGTACTGAATTCTAAAAGAAGATCATCGCTCGGATCTGCATCCCGATAAGAGCGCCAGAAAGTCGAAAAGTCGGCACGAGACAGGGGCACCCAAGTCTCACCTCGCATGTCCCAAGATCTAAAAGGAAAGAAGAAGAATAGTGACACTACTGAACTTACCTGTCGTATCGTACAAGAATCTTACTTCTCGGAAATACCTACGCGTCCCCGGGTCTTGCATTGACACTCGCACAAGAAGGCGTACCGCAATTCCACTCCCAGGCCTGTCCTCCGGAGTACGGCAACGGCCTTCAGATAAGTGCCATATCATCTCATCTCACTTCATCTCATCTGGACTCTGGAATCTGCAAAGTTATCAACTTGAGACGGTCCAGCCGAGCATTGCAGTTTGTGCCGGGGTTGGTGTGCTATTATTCCTAAATAGTCGGTGATCTGCCAGAACAACGGGGCTTCAGACCAGATCCGGCATCATCTCAAATTCCCAAAATTCCCCACCTTGAACTTACAGCGGCAACGACGTGGACCCTCTCTTCTCCAGACGCCAAACGCCAGACCCTCTTCTCTCCTCGAAAAGTCCAGTCGACAGAGGCGCAGGAGAATCTGCTCCAGACACAACGCCGTGGCTATACGAGGTCCTCGAAAACCTCTCGCCTTTCCTCGCGAGAGACTGATCACAAGCATTCGATGTCGACCTAAACGGGCAAACCACAGCTGCTTTCTACGAACAACGGGCCTGCCAATTCTCCTCACCCACAAGGTCCATGGCCATGGATTCCTCCTCTGCTCCACTCGCAGACTACTTCTGGATCGCTGGCATCGATTCCATATCATACACTGACCCTGTCTTGGGAGGTCCCAATCTATGGGAGAAAGCTGCCAATGGCGCAGGACCACCCTCACCTGGAATTGATGCGACTATAGAGGAAGGCAGCGAAGGAGAAGCAGCTTCCTCTCCGCCCCCTCGAGCTACCGCCCGCCATTCTCGTAATAATTCGTGGAACAAACTCGGCAAGGTTCCCAGCGAGGTACGAAACTCAATACAGAGCTTAGAGGATATTGGGAATACGCAAAGCAATAGGAGCAGCATTACGATTAAGGCACCGACTACTAACGGCAACACCAATGGCAACAGAGACAGTGTGCTGGGCGATTTCGACTTTGATCGGGCGCTGTTCAAGTTCGCAAATGAGAGAGAGAACTTCTTGGACGATTTGAGCTTCAGTGCGGGGGCTCCCATACAGAAACCTCCGCCAATGACAAATCCGAGGGCAGATAGAATTAGGATTGAGGATACACTGGAAACAAATGGATCTGGCTCTGGGTTAGGCAAGAGAAGTCCTCTAAGAAGTGTGGGAGGAAGTATCCGTCGCAGGATCAGTTTTAGGGACATGAGCAGTATGAAAAGACAGCCCTCAATGGTCCAGAGAACAAGTAAGTTCATGCTTTTGTTCAAGGAGAAGCGAATTCTGTGACACGTTGCAATCATCCCTGTTATTGTCATTGTTCTTGTATTCGAGATTTGCGGTTCCATGCTAATCACTTTTCACAGCTTCAGTACGGACCTCGAGACGTTTGAGTAACTACAACTCTGTCATTCCCCCTCCTGAACCTCTCAATGCAGACCCCGATATGCACCCTTTGAAACGCCGCTTCGAGCCAGTTCTGCTTGACAGATACCCCCCGAAACATGCTACAGACGAATTGAAGCGGAGAGGCAGATTTCCAGATTACGTACCAATGTTTGCATTCCCCAATGATATCAATATAGTGTCCGCAGACGAGAGACCTCGGTCAACATGGCATGGCTTTGCTATGACCGGCGACGACAACTCGAAAATTTACGGTATTACAGTCATTGTATGGATGCCTTTGAACCCAGATGCTGCCGAAAGTGTTGAGAGAAGATGTGAACAATGGAGACAGAGTCATATGACGAATGAGGAGAGAGAACTGGCAGCTAGTCTGGGTGAACGACTAGCTTCAGAGAGAGCCAACCTGTCCCAGTTACTCGCCAGACTGCCCAGCGCCGCATCTGGGTCTCCAGCTAGAGAAGCATTGGAGGAAGAAATCAGTGCGGTGGAAGAGAAGATTGGTCTGATGACCGACATGCTACGGCCTGTCAGGCACGGTGCAGCTGCAAAGATCGACGGGCTAACAGATGGCGAGACCGGACTTTGGACACCGAGAGCTTATGGAATATTGGGCCGGGATGCTAGTTTGACCAGTTTTTGGAAAGAATGGCTGAGAGCTGTCGTTGTCCCCATGACCGATGGAGGTGTTCTGAGAGTTCCCCCAAGTTCGCCAAAAGTAGGAAGATGGCAGCCGTTGGAGAGATATGTGGTCAATCTATGCACAGAGGCATTGAGTCCCATATCTTCCAAGACTCAGGTGGAGCTTGCTGTCAGAGAATTACGGCTATTTGCTCGGAAAGAGGCAGCAAATGAGCTTCCTGATTCACGGAACACAGACCTTTACGCCTTGTTCAGATCTCTCAGCATACCTAACATCGTGGCTCTTTTCGAATTTGCGCTCTCGGAGTCAAGAATTATCTTTCTTTCGTCTCACACTGCCATGTTGCATCTAGCGAGCAAGGCATTGGCGAGCTTGCTCTACCCGCTAAAGTGGGCAAGCATCTTCATCCCCGTGTTGCCAGCTAGGTTGCTGTCTGCTTTGGAAGCACCGTGCCCTTACATAGTCGGAATCGAGAGACGATACGAGAACATCGAGCTGCCGGAGGAGGATTATGTTTTGGTTGATTTGGATCAGGATATCATCGAGGCTTCGGGACCACCCACAGCTTTGCCGCGACAGCAACGACGCAAATTGGTGTCTCTCCTCCAGCTTGCTGCTCCTCATCACAACCGCTGTGGTGTACCTGTCGGACCACCACCATATGCTATCGAGACATACCCCTACGATGCATTCTCTTCCGAGAACGATGCAATCTACACGCAGAATGCACCGCTCAGCTCGCTTGGGAAATTTGTGGGCCAAAACTCAGCAACTTTTGGAGACCCAGATCCAGCTACTTCAAAAAGAGCATCTGTTTTTAATGCTTTCTTGCAGTCAAAGAATGACCATAGCCGAGTTGAGAGACCCACAACGAGCCGATCGAGCAAGACGAGCCCTCCGAATTCGGTTTCCCCAATATCTGGGCACTTCCCACTACCTACCACCCCTGTCTCTAGGAATGATTCTGGCTTCGCTCTGACAGCTACCCTGAGAGAGAAGAGATCAGGTCACTTTGATGGAACATCAAGACGCAGTTCTTCTTTTGGAGTTGATAGGCAACCGACCCTTCGACGACCCAGCATTCCGTTCAGCAATGGCCACTCCTCGAGTCTTTCGACCTCTGCCTTATCGATCGATGCCAAGTCAACATACGGATATGCACCTTCCACTTATGCCGCCTCCACACTTGCAGCATCTACGATCATGCCAAATATGCTCATGCAACCAGTCCGAAACACAGATACCATGGTGTGGGTTGAAGGACACTGCTTTGTATGGCAACGTAACGATACAGCGTCGGTGTGTTCGATATGCGATGACAAGCCAGAAGGCGATGGCATATACAAATGTAATAGTTGCAGCACAGTCTCCCATGGCCGATGCTTAGGCCACGTCTCATTGGTCTGCCCTTCCGCATTCCATCCTGACAGAGTCCGAGCCTCCTTTGTGAGATGCTTCTCAAGTCTCTTCTACACATACAGAAAGTATTTGAACAGACCAACGAAAGAGCAGAAGAGCAGTGGACAGCTTTACGGTTTTGATATGGATGGATTCATGAAGAGTTTGCCGCATGAACAGCAAGAGTACACCGCTATGCTGAAGCAGACGCAAGGTAAGAATCTCACAATACTATTTATAGCCTTGTCTAACGGCTTGATAGCATTTAACGAATTCATCCACGAACGTGAGACAACTTCACCAAGCTCACCCAGTATCCAGCTCTTCGACAGCATCATCCTCGCCAAGAAGTCACGCGGTCGTACTTCTTTCTTCTCAAAAGGCTCGAAGTCTAGTTCATTCCTCGAAGATACTTCCGAACACCTTTGGAGAAGCGCAGCGGTGCCCACGCCTAGCGCGAAGTTCCCTGGCGACTACAGAAGTGTGGTGTCGAGAATTCCAGCACAGTTGGATATCGGTTTGATGCGCGAGCCAAGAGTTATACAGGGCGTGCCGAGAATGGATATGCCTGGCAAGCGGGTGGGACGTAAAGCAGTGCCCAGTCTGTTGCGATAATGGGAACAAAGGTCGTACATTTCTCGTGGCTTGAGTCATAATCAGATGGGATGAGAACGAGCCGAGGGGATATGGACCACGATGAAGAAACAAGGCAACAACATGTACGATATACCGAAGGAGGAACTCAAAAGCATTCGAAACAGGTGTCAGAAGGAAAGGAGTACATAGGAGTTCGATTGAATTTTCTCATTTTCATTGTTCTCGTCTGGGGCTCGAGCGGGCATGATAGAACTCGGGCATATCCATATCCATATCAGGAGGGAGCGGAGGAGTAGGAGTAGTTGCGCATGGGTCATTTTGTTTTTCCGGTTTGGGCTGGCCTTCTTTTTGGTGTTTGCTGTTTGCTTGTTTGCCTTGTTGAGAGTTGGATTGAGTTGAGCCACAGCATCCGCATTGGGCAGTAGAAGGCGACGATAAATGATGGATGAGCAGCGACTGGACTTGCAGATGGAGAATTTGGAGTATTATAATGTGATGAATGTGATGTGAAAGCGTGACCGAGCGAATGGAGCGGCGGCGGTTGCATGGGGATGAGGATGGAGGCTTGTAGAATACCGAATACAACGTTCTTCCGAAACCATCCTACACTAACAATATCGTTTCCAAATCTGTCTTATGAGCGAGCCTGAAATTGTATGGGTGAACTGGGATTGGTAATTCCACGGTGGGACTCACGTTCACTGCCAACGCTCCACAGATGTGTCATTGAAGAATGGCGAGAGCATGAACAAACTTGTTAATGGAGTCACATGGGTTGAGGAGGGTTTATTCGTCATGGGCAGCGAGTTGATTCAGTTGAACGTGACATCTCCCACAGTAGTAGTACTTTTGTAAAGCTCGGATGAATCATCTGTGCAAAGAAAAAATGCCGAAGGCGTTAAAAAATGCTATTTGTTTGTACCATCTGCTTGGCTACCACACGTACATGCGAAGTGATGGCCAGAAAACGAAGAGAAAAATACCTGGTACCATTCGATCTTGCCATTTATTACACCAATCTCGGTGGCCGCAAGTAGTCTCCTAGGTACAGGAAGTCAGAAGCCAAAATCATATTCATATCTCTCTTCGGGCTTCATTGTGTTCTATCTAATAAGCCTATGACAAGGATAAACATCTTGGAAAGATAACCATCCCCAGAACCGGATGCAATCAACACGGTGCATCCCAATCAGATAATTTGGTAGATTAGTCCGAGATGGAAAGAGGCTATCTAGCCCTGCAATGGAGAGGGAATTGCCCAGGTTTACCGCCCAGAAGCGAGCTCACGAATCTGGTTGATATAACTTTTCGGTGAGAAGAATCTTCAGCACCCAGCAATCCCAATACTTCGCATTGTAAGTCTAGCTCTGGCTCCAGCCACTCTATGAGGTTTCGAAGGTCTCTATACTAATATTTAAGACTCAAAGACTTCAGAAACACCAATAGTCTTCCCACTGACACCAATATCAACACCAAGACAGTGAGGAGCAAGCCCACAACGACTCCGCGGACCACAAGCTGACACACCAAACAGATGGACACCACCACCGCCTCCAAGATCGCCCAGATCCTGGCCATATACAATCTGGCGCTGCTGGAGATCGACCGGGAGTTGAAGAGGAAGGTGCTGTTGGAGGAGGTGGAGGGGCTTCGGGCCCTCAAGGAGAAGGCCAAGGAGGCGATGGCGATGATCGCGGAGAAGATTGGGGAGCCCAATGCTCTGCTGGTGGAGGGCCTGTATATGGCGGCTGCTGCTGCTACGACTGCAGAGGAGGAGGAATACCCCTTTGAGAGTGATGTGTTGTTTTCGTTGGATGATTGAAGTAGAGGTATGGTGAACTGTCGGATACAATAAAAAAACGTTCAAGGCACGATTCATATGTGCTCAGTCTGCTTGTCACATATAACACCTTTCAACAATCACTAAACTGTGCGGGGGATGGGTAAGTGAGCCTTTGTGAAGATGTTTTCAAGTGTTTGAGCTGGCACAAGAACAAATTTCGCTTATTCGAGGGCAACAAAACAACCCCTTTCGAAGCGAGAAACTAAGCCAAAATCAACGAAAATTTTTGTCATAGACTATTTGCTGCACCTATAAAATCACAATTGTCTTCCACTATTCATAGAGACTGGTGTGCGGTGGTTTTCCCACAGATTTCGCATTTTGTTTGGGCTAGTAGGGTTTGTGCACAGCGAGGGGCCCCACCATCGTGGCTCCCCAACCTAATGAGTGGGTGAACCAAACAAGAACACACCTTCCTCTTCTGCTTCATTTGGAGATACATTTGCACATCGGTCTCTCAACCACATATCCACAACAATAGAGCTGCAGCATTACACATCGTATGCGCGGATGAATGTCCTATCCTGCTTGAATTGATAGCACAGCCGGCTTCTAGGATTTCCAGATATTATGCTGTATCATTGCGCCGCTTAACCATCCATTCTCCCACATCATACCATTCATCAATCACTCTATACTTTGCTATCTTTGGCTCCGACCATGAAGATCCAGGCATCACCCGAACGCGAGAAGCATGAGCTTTCCAAGGACGAAGCACTCGCTCCCCTTATCATATTTGAGGAGCCAGTATGCGAAGACCCGACAGATGGCACGGTCATGAAGAATCCACTTGCTGCAACAGCAGCGAGATTGGCGAAGAGACGTCTGCGAGAGCAATTGACATCTGAGGCAGAATCTGCAACGACTCCTTCTGAAGAGTCTCTTCACCCAGAATTTCCTGAGTTGCCAAGCGACCCTACGCCAGATAACATTCTCGAATGGCTTAGTTCTCCCGAGCAAACTCCATTGAGTTCGTCGCCAGACATTTCGAAGGGCTCTTTTTCACCGTCTCAGTGCATGTCTCACAAATGTACAGCTGCCAAGCCGAGAATGGCAAGAAAACCACTACCCAAAACGCATTTCTCAAACAGGAGTGAGAATCAGGCTACCGTGGAGCATGTCGAATACATTACGGAGGATAGACTGGTGACTGTGAAGGAGTCAAGGCTGCAGATATTAGAGGCCAATATACGAAGGTCGGACCTTCTGATACAGCTCTCCGAGCTGGGAAAAGAACGTCTGAAGATAAGCAACAGCGAGACGTAAGCAAACCTAATAATTTCATTGCATCTCACGTCTGACAAGTAAAGGGACTTCGTTACAGAAGAACAACAGTTTCTCAACAACGATGCCGACCTCAAAACTATTCAGAAGGCAGCAGACATGGGAGTCGACCTACTCAACAGGATCCAATACGAGAATCCGATTTGTAAAGATGATCCAAGAATTTTCCAAGAAGTCTACGAGCATTGGGTCGCTCTAAGACAGAGTGTGACTACATATCTTGTCAATCGATTTGGAGATCAACATGAAATCGAGGTTCGTACAACTTGATGGTGGAGATCTAGAATCACACTTTGAATCTCATGACTCCGTCAAGCGATTGGCCCTCTCAGCGGATTGTTTGCTGACAAGTATTCGTGAAAAGATCAAGTGGCAACGATACAAGGCTTTGCATCAGAAGAAGAAAGCTCTTCTGGCAGAAATCAACGATATTAATCAAACTATATCGAGGCTCGGAGGCGCACTCATCAACATTTCGAAGTTCGAACAGGACGAATCAGAGCATGCAGGACCCAAGCAATCAGAGACAGACCACAAGAAGCTTCCAAGAAGGGATTCTGGCATTGGCATGTCAGATGCAGATGTAGCTCCATATGTCCCCTTATCTACAAGCTCCTTTACACGATTCGCCAACGCCAAGAACACCGTCAATGATTCGAACGAATTTGATTCAGCAAAACGCGCGGCAAGTTTCGATTACTTTATAACACCTCGATATATCTCTCTTCCAAGACCCGAAGTCAACGCCAAGGTCCTTTTCGCAAGAAAGTAAATTCAATTACCACGAATGGGTGCTCGGAGAGATCGATGGTATAGCACAAGATTTCGCGGGATTAGGAATTGTCAAAGAACGGATTGTATTATTACTGAACTCAAATGTTCGAGGTGGAACAGACATACTATTCTGTTGCTTCAGTATGATAAAATCAGACGGCTGTTGTAGCAAAGTTGAGAATTTCAGTAGCAGTTGCCTCGTCCACAGACGTTCGGGCTAGTAGGAGAATAATATCATTAAACCGTCGCTCACACCACATATAAGGTGTATCATCCTTCTTCAACTTGTGACCTTTTGATCACTGATGCGTTGCCTAGCTGTAGCTCTGAGTCTACATGTATCCATACAATATGCTTCCAATGGCAGAGATTGGAGCCTAATCGCCAGTAGGTTGTGGCCCTAAATTCCAGTAAAGACAATAGTTCTGGTGAATTGTACTCCTCAAGCTAGACAAGGCATCAGATATCGGCCATGGCATGTTTACCCCCTGCAACCTTCTTCTCAACAACGAAACGACATCTTACATAGTCACTGTCTGCGACCACCTTTCCTGAAAAGTAAAGCCTGGATAACGTTAATTGAGTCTTAAAGACATCGCAGTCATCTCATTGATCTCTAGCACCACAAGACGAGTTTAGGCTGTCTGTCTCTAGCAACCGCTCTGCTCAAACGCGTGCTGTACATAAATTCGGTCTCCAACAAAAATCATCACGCGTTCTATACCATCACTTCATTGAAAGGTAAATATCGCAGTACAAACTAGCAGATCACAAGAGGAAGACACCTACTAACCTCAACAGCCACAAAAATGAAGAAATTCATCCCCCAAAAGTCCACACCAACCGTCGCCGTATCGATGCCCAAGTCAGGAAATGATGAAGGATTTGTCACGTTCTTACACGAGAAGGCAGGATCGTTCAATATGGCTTGCTCGTTGCCTAAGAAGAAGAAATACACCGATATCAAGATTCATGGTTCCAAGGCCAAGCCTGCTATCAGCACCCAAAACAGGAATAAGAGTGCGGCCAAGAGCAGTCTGGACACCATTGACGAGGTCGACGAAACCGACTCATATGAGCCCGCCATCGAGAATATCCCAACCTCTTCCAAAATACCAGCCATTGTCCCAGAATTTAAGTCATTCCAGGATGACGAGGAGAAGATGGATAGGTTGCACCAGGAAGCAAAGCGTCTGTACATAACCCAGAAGAAAGAGGAGCTGTTGCGGATGGATAAGGAGTTTGAGATCTTGAATAAGGATATTGAGGACTTGGTTAGGAAGGAGAAGGAGGAGATTAGGAACGTTGAGGAATTGATGTGGGAGATTGAGAGGAGGAAGGCGGGATGTGGAAAGGGCAAGGGCAAGGGAAAGGGAGAGGCATTTGATGAGGACTTAGAGTGGCAAATGCCTTAGATTGGTGGATTTGGCTGGTTCTCTTTGGCTTTGGAGAATTACAAGGCGTCTGAATTGATGATAGAATGGATAGACTGCGAGAATGAGCCTGTGCTCAATGTTCTTCTCTCCAAGTCGTCACTGCAAAAGCCCAGAACTACCATGCCAAACTCGTATGAAAGCACGAATACAAGCCCAAGACTCTTTGAGTGATTCTCATGCAAAAACCCTTCCACATGTATATCTCGAGTGTCTGCTTGGATCTTAGGTCATCCTGTCGCGTTTGCACGCGATAAACAAGTGATGCTGTTCAGATCACCTATCATCAAACACCACCATGCCCTAATAATAATGTAAGCTGCAGATCGTCTTTCCGAAATCCACATTAAGATGTCTATTATGATTTCCCCCATATAAAAGAGCGTAGCATGCTTTCTACCCACGACAATCCCCAAACCGCAACCAGCGACGCAGTTGCAGCCGCCACGCCCGCTCCTCGGCAAACCCACACTCAACACTAACGATAGCATATAACCAAATAAGTAGATTTCTTACATCCGTGGGCGGCCACAATGTGGTTCAGGTCAAAGCGGTGTTCTTCCTTCAGCTTCAGCGTATACGAACACCAAAAAAATCGGCGGATCGAATCGGAAAACGTATTAAATTACGTTTGTAAATTGGAACCTCACTCGCACCCGAGAGTTGAGCTTCCAATTGAGTTTTGCCATTTTGCCCTTCCCTCTTTAATTTTTCAAATCCCTAGATCTTTTACGCGTTCGTTGGTGTGGCCGGCGATGGCTGTCAATTTTTGACCTTTTTTTGGTATCGCAGTCTTGTTTTTGTTGATTTTCGCTTAAAGGTCTTGGCGCCCGACCACCATGGTACGTAGGGCGGAACTTGCAAAATTATCTGCTCACTATTGATGAGTCAGTTCAGATGAAGTTTCAACAGCATATCTTGTGGCTCGACTAAGAGCAGTTGCAGTATCTTGAAGCTCTGCCAGGCGTTTTCCCGAGCTACCAAATACATACATCTCAGTTGCCTCCAAACCCAAGTCCATAAGCAGATCACCGTTACGAATCGTGGCCCCACAAATAGTATGTACACAGCCTGACTACAAAAGATGGGACTTTAAGTACTGCTTCATCTGTAGGATCATAGCAATCATAGTAATCATAGCAATCTATTTGGGCAAGAGCAATGTTACCGGTGGGCTTTCAAGTGCACGATGACATGGAGGCTCCTCGGCGTGAGCAAGGATTCACTATCATTGCTATATTGAACATCCTGGCATGTAATGAGCAATTGCTACACTAAGATTCCATGTGACACACAAGAGCTAGCACGATTGATTGGAACTGCTGGAAGAGTAAGTAAGGCACGATAGCAGCTCAATGTGCTGGAAGGCGCCGATTGTGTCACTATTATTGCCTGTCATGGCTGGAGAAGTTAATGATGTTCCCAAAATTGAAGTTGAGTGAAAGGAAATCATATAGATTGTTCAGAAGCAGAGAATCATGTAAAGTCATGAGATATTACTTGCACTCTGACTTCTCGTGCATCACATCCATCCGATTACCGACAACATCAGATTGACAGTGCAGGTTGGTTTAAGCCAATATTCCATGCGAAAAGTAAAGCCGGACCATGATGTTGGCAAACAAGGAACAAATTCTCGAAGACGATCTTCATATAGGTAGCGAAGATGTTTGCTATTTTACATAGAGATTTTGAAGAAAGCTATGACTGTAAATGAGAAGGAAACGTCGGCGATATCGCTGCTAGGAACACTCAAGAGTATGGAATATAAATCCATCACAGCTGGGATGAAGTCTATTGATTATCATGGTACAAAAAATATATGACCTACATAATCTGATTGTAGAGGAAAACTGCTTGACGTCCCAATTTGACGTACAGCAGAGCAACTGTGGCATCAGAGGCTCCCATAGTATTGTACAAATTTACAGACTCATCTACCAACTATGGCCAGAACCTCGAGGTTATTGGCAAATAGATGCTGGCTGCCATGTCCTTCTGCTCTTCTTTAGTATCCAGAATTTCAAGGCCGTGCCCTCAATCCTGGCATACTGTCTTGCTCGGATCGAAGTTCCTGGAGGCCTTAGTAGGTGGGCGCAGACGGCCTAGACTTCTGTCATCGAAACAGAATGGCCAGGCTAGATCTGTAACCACCAAAAAGAGGACTGGAGTAATCTAGCCAGTTCCTCTTCATTTCACTCTCGCACCAAGAGCACCTGTGCTCAAGAATCCCCTATTTCCCATGGTCCCCCTCCACCCCAAACTCAAGATCCCAAACACCAATCTCCCATCAATTGGCTCCGGCCTCTCCTCACCACCCAGCACCTCCTCTACCAAGAAGCAAACCTGCTGCACATCCCCCGGCATTAACACCGGCCTCTCCATCTCCTCTCCAGGACCCACAACCTCCCAGTTTAATCCTTGACTCTTAAAACCCTCCGTCGTCTCCAAAATAACCATGTCCAGGGTAATAATCTCTTCGCCGCAATTTTCCAGCTGAGCTTCTAGCGCCCATTTCCTGCCGTCCTTCTCGCCTGAACCAGAAGGCAAAGCGCCTGTCTTCGTGCGCACTACCATACACCCTTTACAGACAAATTGATATAGTTTCCGGAATGTGCGGATCCGACCACTTGTTGGCGTCGTCTCAGAATACGTGACTGTGACAGCCAGGACATGAGAGCCTTCTTCTTTGAGATCGAAATTGACGACTTTCTGTAGGCTTTTCCCAAGGTCGAGATCTACGCCATTATGCTCCTTATCTTTCTCGGCTTCTTTCTCAGCATCTTCCCCTTCTTCCACCTTCTCCCCTTCGATGTTTGGTGTTGTTTCCGGACCGAGGATGAGGGGCATGGGTACAGCTGAGCTAGGGATCTTCATCTCGGCTTCGATCCGTACATTGGTGATTACTTTTGAGGCCGCTGCTGAGCCTGGCAGGATTTCGTTGTTTGCACAGAGAGTGCAGGAGAATGCTTCGCCGACATAGGCGCTGCCAAAGGCGGGTGGGAGAGTGAGGAGAGGTGAGAGGATGAACGGGTCGGGTTTGGAGGAGGGGTAGGCTAGAGAGGCAGAGGGCGTCGGGAAGTTGGTTTGGGAGGCTTTTGGGGAGGGCAAGAGCGTTGGTAGGGGGTGCTGAACTGAGAGAGATGGGCGGGAGAGTCTATTTGCTTATTAGAGAGGAAGAATACAGCATGTAGAAGGGGACTTTCTACCTAAGAACTTTGAGGGAGACGGAATGGGGTTCCTTGATACCGTCGACTGTTGAGCCGCCCCTTTGGTGTGACATATTTGAGTACTTTCACGGCATATATTTGACCCGAAGTACGGAGAGTCGAACTTAAGGATTTTGCGGAATAGCTTCCAATTATGGTCTTGCAGAGCTCGAGACTTAGTAATGATTCCAAAATGAGGTCGAGCTGCAGTTACTAGCTCGCGATTCTGCCCACGCCAAGCCTACACCGCTTTCCCAGTTAGAAATATTCAATCCAAAACAATCGAGCCCCTCCTCCACAGATCCAAAATCGTGCAAGGGTCCGAAAATTGGCAAGATGGAGGATGCAAAGCTTGGGGTTCAAAGTTTGGATGCTGGAATTCCGCTGAAGAGGGCAGAGGGATTGGTACTAGTCATGGACACACCAAAAGGTTGCGTTTAATCAACCTTGCCTCTTCATTGCCAATGTGTTGAACATTGTGGATTTTACTAACGACTTTGGGAAATAGGAAGGGGAGTTTTTGCTAGCAAGGATATTCCGGGAAGGACAGTCCTTGAGGTCTCACCGGTCCTGGTCTTGGATCCATTTGAGAACGAGGAGCATGTCAGGAAGACGAACTTGTACAATTACACATAGTTCGTATCACATGATGTGAAGGTAGCAAGAGTTCTGTTAACATATCGTAGCAACTGGCCATACACACCTTCTTCTGGAGCAAATGCCCAAGGCACCAGCAATTCTGCCAAATCTCCCACAACTACCCAAGCAGTCATTCTTGGCCTTGGCAGCATGTTCAACCATTCGACACTTCACCAGAATGTTGGCTGGGACAGAGACATCAAGAACCTTCTCGTCACGTACATCACACTTCGAGATATCAAGGCAGGAGAAGAGTTGTGCATTTCCTATGGACAACGACTCACGTTCAAGGACAAGGACGAAGAGGAACCCGAAGTAGGATCTGAAGATTGGACAGACGCTTTGGCTATAATTGACCTTATTGACTGACTGCGTTCCTCTGATCAGTTCCGTGAGAATGAGAGACACTGTTTTCTATTGCGCGAATTATCCTGACCGTTTTCCCTCCCTACCAGAGCAATGTGAGCATAGAACATGGAGAGGAGAAAAACGAAAACATTAGCATATCAGGGCTCCAATTAAATTCCAGGTGGGGGAGGAACCTGTGATTCGTCAGTACCTTGGATATTGCAGCTTTGGACAAGTACCCACAGCATTGTATCCACTTCCAGGAGCACCTCCAGGAGGTGGCGGAGGTGGTGCCTCGGATGGTGGTGGTGGAGGAGCGGAACCAGGAGCACCAGGTGGGCTTTGTTGTTGCTGAGCTGCAGCGACTTGGGCCATGTAGGCCTGGTAATACTGGACATATGCGGCATATCCACCGTAGGCTGCATATGGATCTTGACCTGCCTGGCCACCTTGAGCTGCATAGTACTGAGCGTATTGGGCTGCGTAGTCAGCTGCTGCGGTTGGACTTCCAGCACCAGGTGCAGAAGGAGTAGTTGGACTCATAGCACCACCCGAGATTGGTGCTGGTGAATTATTGTAACCTCCACCATACCCACCGCCGTTGTCGCGTCCGCCATACGAGTTGTCACGCCCACCGTAAGAGTTGGATCGGTCTGGGGCACGGTCTCCGTAGCCTCGCTCGCCTCCATATCCAGTGTTGCCACCATAGCCACGCTGCTGTTGAGGTCGGTTCTTGAACTCTTCGTACTGCTCTCTAACATTTTTCAGCAAGTCTTCACAGAGTTCCTTTGCCTTCTGGACTTCGTTCGGATCAGGGCCTCTGTTCAGGTTAGTAGATTTTCTGGCTGAATATCCTGAGAACTTACGCCACGTGCAGGTACATGGGCTCATCGCTCTCAGCACCGGTTCCATGTTCCATGAATCCAGAACCACGTCCCTTGATCTGTACACGACACCGAGTTTCCTGTTGAATATGCTTGACATAAATGCCACCATGGCCAACAACCTGAGCACGAAGGTTGAAACCAGGAATGGGCTCAAAGTCAATAGGAATCTTCTCCTCGGGCCACTTGCGCTGTTGATAGTCAATAGAGATCACTCATATTCAGGCTCGTTGCTCACTCTGCCGAACTCGTCTCTCTCAACTTGCTCGGGTTCTCTTCGTCTGAAACGGCGTTCATCGACTAAGTTCGGGAGCTCCTGTTGCATTAGTTCCTCAATCTTCGCAACAGCTTGCTCGAGGCCCTGCTTGGACGTGCTCGTGACGTGGAGGTAAAGTGGTGGATTCTGGTTATCAAATCAGCATGCTCTCCACTGTTCAGAGACAGAGTACCTACAGCGGCCGTTGCCATGCTCTTGTCCGGGTAGTAATTTCCACGCGTAGTGACATCTTAAAAAGTCAACATGAGAACTCTATAAAACGTTAAGTTGGTAGGTAGGTATAGCGTACCAGCACCGGTTTCTTCTTTGATCTAGATGTCACGCAGCGGGAGTCAGCAGATGCCAATGAGGGATTTGTAGTAGTGAGTAGTAGTGCTATAACGCTTGAAGGTAAGCTTGAAAATCCCCAATACAAAATTTGCTTCTCGCAGTATTTTGGACATAGAATACTTTTCGCGCTGCCTGCTTGCTTTCTTTGACTTGCTTGAAAAATGAAACGGGAATGAAGGATTCTGTCTGCTTGCAAACTTTGCTATATCGAGGTAGAGAAGAGCCTGATGTATCAGTGGAATATTAACACAAGGAGTATTTACCATCTTTTGTGTAGAACCTTTGGTCAGTGTATAGCGATTTCGTAGGTCATTGACTTCAATATCGCGTATGTAATCACCGTCTGCGATGTACATCTCACCGTTGACCAAGGCTGCGCTGTTGCCTGATCCCGAAGCAGCTGGAGATGCCGACTTTGGAGCTGGGCTCAGGGTAGATTGGATCGGAGGAACATCGACATGTTGAATTCCTTTCTTGGCTTGAATCTGAGCGTTGATTCTGGCAGCCGCCGCAGCTTAAAAATCAATGTCAGCGGGTGTCGCAAAGAGATGTGATAATATATGCGCTCCGTACCTGCAGCAGCCGCTGGATCCGCAGATGGTTTCTTCGCCTCGGGCGCTGGGCTACCAGAATCTCTTGCAAGAGGACTTCTGCTACGTCTCGACTCGGCGGGCTTGACAGCAGGAGGAGAGCGTGAGCGTCGGTCGAACCTCGAAGATCTCGCAGGCTCCTTTTGATCGAATCGCGAACGTTTAGCCGTGCGTCTGTCTGTATCGTCCATGGTTGCGACGCAAAGAATGTTGTTCTGTAAAAGAGTTGTATCTGACAAGGTTGGCCTGATCCTCGGTCATGCAGATTGAAATGGTTATTCGAATGAGGCTGATTTTCTAAACAGGACAGGGGTGCTCGTTAGCGTAAGCTCGGGCCAAGTGCCTGCAAAAGCTGGGGGACTTTTCAGCTGCGAGATCGCTCCCGTCATCCTGAATTCGCTCGTTTGTTCCAACCTGACTCACCGTCTTTGAACTTCTCAATTGAGATCTACGGAGGGAGGGAGACTCAAAGAACAACAATTGCAGCCATTAGTGGCATCCCAGTCCTCACAATGGCTTCAAGAAAAGCTCTCTTTGCGCTTCCCACCCGAGCAATTCGCTCTCCCAGAACAACCTCCTCGCTGCTCGCTCCCCTCCAACATCACCGCGCCGAATCGACAGCCTCATCCACCTCAGCACTCGCATACAAAGCCCTCCACAGACGCGTATACCCTCTCCCAACCTCCGATGCACCTCCATCTTGGTCCGCTCAAGCAGCCGTCTCTAATATCCTCTACGAGACACCCTCACCTTCCAGCGCACCGCCCAAACGGCATATCCTGAACTGTCTCGTGCAGAATGAGCCCGGTGTGCTCTCCCGGGTATCGGGTATCCTCGCCGCCCGTGGCTTCAACATTGACTCCCTTGTCGTCTGCAATACCGAAGTCGAAGACCTGTCCCGCATGACGATCGTGCTGTCCGGACAAGATGGCGTTGTCGAGCAGGCCCGTCGCCAATTGGAGGACCTGGTACCAGTCTGGGCTGTTCTAGACTACACTACTGCGCCTCTGGTCCAGCGGGAACTGCTGCTTGCGAAGATCAATATCCTGGGTCCTGAGTACTTTGAGGAGTTAATGGCTCATCATAGGGAGATTACGGGTGGTGAGGAGGAGGTTGCTGAGGGCGAGGAATGGGCTCAGAGAAACTCGGAGTCGAGTGACTTCCACCCAAGCAAGCTAGCCCTGAGTCAGGCATTGAGATTGAAGCACGAGCATCTGAAGTCTATTACCTACTTTACGCATCAATTCGGTGGAAAGGTTCTGGATATCAGCACGAACAGCTGTATTGTTGAGGTGTAAGTTCTGCGATCCTACTCTTCCCCCATCTTGCCCCAATAAAGAGCTATGACTGACTCGAAATACAGCTCCGCAAAGCCCACCCGTATCGACTCGTTCATGAAGCTCATCTCCCCCTTCGGCATCCTCGAATCTGCACGCACGGGTCTCATGGCCCTGCCTCGCTCCCCTCTCTACGGCCCCAACGAAGCCGAGCTGATCAAAGACGCCGACGAAATTGTCGACGCCAGCGTTCTCCCTCCAGGATAAATCAATCACCTAGTTTAGAAGGAAATGGTCTGGATTCTACTCACGTGGATGGATAGCAAAAAATTGGTTTCTAAATCTGGATGGAGTTGGCGTCTATCTCTTCTTCCTATCTCTCTTTCTCTATTATGAGTTCACTACGTCTGCGCTTGTACCTATTTCAGCAGCTGGTGAAATGAAAGCGAAGCGAAGACGTCACACGTACGTGGAGGATAGATTGATCCAAAAACAAAGATCTGATTCTATGTATTCTACACAACCGAGTTTCACGCCGATTTCTCCATGACGCCGATTTCGTTCCCATTTCCTCCTAACGCCTACTTGTCCAAAACCCTAATCGAAGCCCCGTATTTACATATCACTCATTGATCCATTACCAGTTCATGCCACTCAAAACCTGACGCTGGCACCAATACCAGACCCTACGTACCAAACAGTCTCTATCCACTGGCCAAGTTTGATCTGCACCGTTCCCTTAGCATCCAATTTCAACGTCCCTCCCAAAGCGTTCTTCAGCGCCTCGTATCCAACAGAATCAAACGACCAATCAACCGGCAGGTTAGGACTCTCGCTAGCTCCAGGAGGGACTTTGAAAGGCAGATCATAGAGAATCTGGCCAACTGGCTCGGTATGGTTGTAGAAAGCAGTTGCGTTTATGTTTTCGATGTAGATAGTGCTGTATTGCAAAGGTGAAATGAGCGTAAATGTAGCAGTGGAAGAAAGTAAATGGAATGTTGCGTCGTCTATGAAGTGCGGTTTGTCGCTGTCGGGACCGTTTGTGTTGAGTCTTGGAGTAGGTATCTCGATATGGAATTGGCTGAGTGCTTTGCCGAGGTCTGGCTGGTGTGGGATGGAATCTTTGTGAGTTTGGAAAGTCAAGGTTGTGTTGAATCCAGAAATGTACTGTGAGAGAAGCTCTCGCCCGATCTTTGCTGCTTTCTTGCCGCCAAATCTAAATGGGTCCCAGGTCGCTTTAACGAGAATATTGGTGTTGTTACCGGGTATAACTGTGATGTCTTTTGCTGTAGCGTCCCCAATGATGGAACCATTGTTCAGGATATGAATGTTAAAAAAGGGTATCTGTGCGCTGTATTCGGTGGGGTTTGTGAAATTTACTCGAGCTTCAAGGTCAAGAGAGGTCCTGCTGGTGCTCAATACCTTCAGATTACCGACTTGAGGCATGAAATGTTTGAAGTCGCCGCCCTTAGAGATCGCTGCATAAAAATCTCGTCAGCTTCGGTGCGGTCGACCTGACTAATTAAAACGGTTTCTAACGTTTCACAGGAACGACTCCCTCTGCAGGGAGCTTCTTGACAACAAACTCCCCTAACACAGTGGACACCTCAACATCGACTAGTGCTACGACCTTGAGTGTGATCCGGTTGCCAATGAAGAGAGACATGAGGATGTCTGTAAGAACATCGTCATTGGTGACATTCAATGGTGCATGTTCGATTCGAGACTTGATTCTTAGCGCGGCGTCCTCTCCATCCTTTGGCTCGATTCGCTCTGACTGGGCTTTTTGCCATTTGTGAAGGTTGAGAACACCAAGCTTCTTGCCC
Source organism: Cadophora luteo-olivacea (assembly GCA_026120085.1). NCBI lineage: Eukaryota > Fungi > Ascomycota > Leotiomycetes > Helotiales > Ploettnerulaceae > Cadophora > Cadophora luteo-olivacea. Next base: position 288,424 of record JALRMC010000043.1, on the reverse strand, counting down.
TTATAAAACACATCGGCATTGGCTCGCACACGAGTGACATTGATCCCAAAGTTCATCTCTTTGGGCAGCCCGGCGGTCACGACAATGGTTCCTGAGATCTGAGGGTTCTCTTCATCGGATCCTGGCTTGGCAGAGGAATCTGGGAGAAAAAACTCCGTGTCTGTGAGAGAAAACTCCTTGATCACTTTATCGAAACTGTGGCCAGGAAAAGGGACTGGAACAGTAACGCTAGAGATGATCTTGGTGATCCATTCGGGAGTATCGGTGTCAGGCGAACTTGAACCTCGCACGAAGATCGTGGTGTCGTTGCCATGAATGTATTTCCCAAGGAGAAGGTCAAGTGGTGAATCGCGGGAATGAGGGCATGCCTGAACGAGAGTCTTTGGGATCTCTCGAACAATGCCGCCAACACCGACCTTGACGTCAGAATATGGTTCGACATCGATGGTACCAGTTGTCGCATCAGCAAGTTTAATGTAATTGTCGTTCGAATTGCAATTCTCAACAAGGATGTCGAAACCAAGCGGTGGAATTGTGAGTTTGACAGGGTACGAATTTGTCAGAGCCAGTGAGACGTCCGCAGCCATACCACGGCGGCCACCAGTGGAAATAGGTACTTCTCGGAAGTTTAGGCGCGTAATATTATACTGTGGGATAGCTGGGAGGTCGTTGCCTGAAAAAGAATTAGCTCAAGGTTCCATTATTTAAGTACTATCTGAAGACACAAGTGACCCTCACGGGTCTAATAGATCTATCAGACTAAACCTGGGCCCCGAAGTACAGACTAGCCTTGAGTAAAGAGCCATCAATTTAACCCAATGTCTTTTCTCCAAGATACAAAGACGCAAAGGAACGATAGAGAGATTGACCTTCAAAAACCAGCGATTCTGTGATGGACTGGGTTCCCAACGGGAAGATTCCAGACTTTAAGCCAACATTGGCTTTGCCCAATAATCTGATTTGACCCAAACGACCCTCGAGCCAGTCATTCGCGACCTGTCTGATACCCTCGATATTTCCAGGCTCAAGATCGGTGAGGAAGTCGATCGCAGTAATATGCCCATTTCGAATATCAACCACGACAGGTGGTACAGCGGCAGTTCCAACAAGGATATTGCCATATTCTGGGAGATAGACCTCAACTTTCGATGACTCGCTCTCCACCTTCCGAGCAACCCAAGTTCCGAAGCGTCCGATATTCCTAACATTCTTGTTACCAACCCTCGAAGCATCCATACGGAAGTTGGCCTGCACACGAGCTCTGACCCCGCTTGCCGTAAATGAGTCTATCGACAGATTCGTAGGCTCGATGACAAGTGCTTCTTTGGCGTATTCTTGCACCACTGCCGGGGCAAAGAAGGCACCGAGTATGATGACCACCGCGACTAAGGCTAAAGTGACAATGGCGACGAAAGTCGGCCATCTGCGATCGCCCTTCGTCGACCTGATAGATCCGCCATTCTGTATCGTGCGTAACGATCTGGTTGCAGGCGACGGTCGTCTGCTCGTTTCGTGATTTGACTCTCCATCATATCTTGGGGCGCTGTCCACTCGTGATAAGAGAGGGGTATTCTCGAGGGGTTCCCCGGACTGGTTCGAGGTGGGTCGTGATGAGCTGCTCGGCCGCAGCAGCGGTGACGAGGGATTATCTGACATTGTTGAGGATGTGAGGTCGCGAAGGAAGATGTCCAAATGATGTTGATGACGCCCAGCGCCCTCGTGATACTGCTGTGATAGCTATGTCGTGCTCGGAATTGGTTGTCGTGTGTTGATGTGATGATGGAGAGCTGAGGCTGGGGATGATTGCGTCGGTACCTATCTTAGCTCGCCACCCATGCCTTGGCGCTGATTGTGAGTTGTTGATGGATCAAGGAACTTGAAAAGTTGATCCGACGATAGCATCGGCAGTGATTTCAAGAGTAATGGTTTTGTGACTTCCAAGTTTTGAGGACAAGTTCAACGAAGGTATATATCAAGGTTCACGGTGACAACTCCGTCCTTTTGTCACAGTTGTGTCAGTTCATCGTTCGTTCGTTCCTGAAACAGTGAAACCGGACACAGAGTGAAGCAATCCGGAGGCCATCATTGGGCGGACCCTCCACGCTAGAACATGCCTGCAAATGCATGCCACCACCCACCACCTGCGCATCTGCATGGTGCGGGATTCAAAGACTCACATGGAGTGAGCAAAATTTCCTGACGAGACTTTCAGATATTTGCTGTAGGTGGATTTCACAATTTCAAATTCCCTCTTCTGACTCACAACTCACACAAGTATATCTTGCTTTACTTCCACTTCTACCTGTGTCTTTGTGCTTTTCTCAATTGAATCACAATCAAGCCAATTGACTCGAATAGCAAGATGCCGTCAACAGCCCACCTCCGTCCAGCTCGAGCAGCTCTACAACAGCTCTCCAAAACCACCTCCAAACGCAGCTACTCCCTCGCTCCCTCGCCAGCAACACCACTCACCTCCCCCTTCGCACCTCGCCATCTCCTGTCTATCGCCGACCTCACCCCCGCCGAACTCACCACCCTCGTCCGCAATGCCTCTTCCTCTAAGACCGCCATCAAATCCGGGTCTACACCCCCTCATCTGCAAGGCGCCCTCTCGGGCAAGACCATCGCAATGATGTTCAACAAGCGCTCAACACGCACACGAGTCTCAACCGAAGCAGCAGTGACAACAATGGGCGGCCACCCCATGTTCCTAGGCAAAGACGACATCCAGCTCGGCGTGAATGAGTCCCTCTACGACACCTCCCTCGTCATCTCCAGCATGACATCCTGCATGGTTGCCCGCGTAGGTCCTCACTCCGACGTCGCAGATCTAGCAAAGCACTCCTCCGTACCCGTCATCAACGCCTTATCAGAAGACTACCACCCTCTCCAAACAATCGCCGATTTCCTCACCATCCATGAAGCGTTCCCTTCTTCTTCAGGAGCTGGAGCTTCGAGTCTGGGTCTGGAAGGTCTGAAGATCGCGTGGGTAGGAGACGCGAATAACGTGCTTTTCGACCTGGCAATCGGGGCTCTAAAACTTGGCGTAGATATCTCCGTCGCTGCTCCAAAGGGCTACACGATCCCCTCGCGCATGCGTGACATCATCCTTGCCTCCACAGAAGGCGTCTCCTCGCCCGGCAAACTGTCAGAGACCAACGTCCCAGAAGAAGCAATCAAGAATGCGGATATCCTCGTGACGGATACATGGGTGTCGATGGGCCAGGAAGAGGAGACGGCGAAGCGGTTGAAGGCTTTCGCGGGGTATCAGATTACAAATGAGTTGGCGAAGAGGGGCGGTGCGAAGGAGGGCTGGAAGTTCATGCATTGTTTGCCGAGGCATCCTGAGGAGGTGGCTGATGAGGTGTTCTATAGTCCCAGGAGCTTGGTTTTCCCAGAGGCGGAGAATAGGCTTTGGGCTGCTATCTGTAAGTCATGATCTTTTGAAATTGTGTTTTGAGTGGTTACTAACTGGTGGTAGCTGCTCTGGAAGGCTTTGTTGTCAACAAGGGGAAGATCGTGTGAACCACAAGGCCTCGCTTGGAGATTAAGAAAAGTCAACATTGAAGTTGGACCTAACTTATGATCCTATGGTGGCAGCTTAATGCTTGGAGACATGTTTGACGTTGAGAGGAAGAAAGCTTTCCTGGCCGCCAGGTCTAGCCACATACTGATATAAAAGTCCGGCGTCTATAATGATATTAAGAATGGAGTGTAGCGTTGAATCCCTGCCATAGTTTATTTCATTTTATTCTCATCTCATGTCGTAGCAGTTTAGCATGAGTTAGAATATGAGCAAGAAGGTTCCTGTCCCCGTGGCATTATTCCTTATGTTGTTGCCACCTCGAAGCAACGGCACCAAGCATCCTTCCCAAACCGTCCCATATGGTCAGAAAGCAAATGGGTATTCCCAAGCAACGCCTTGTCCCACCATCATCTCATCTCGTGGTCCTCATACCATTAATTTACAAGAATCTCGTGTTGTACTAGCACCCCTAAGTCCCAAAGACGCCTTACCAGTGACCGCCACCGAATTCACGTCGGACCTAGTACTGATGATACGTGCTCATATCACGCTGACCACTAAGACCAAGTTCACCAGCAACATTGACATAGCCTTCCTCATTGACCTTTCCGCTCTTGCTGATGCGCTTAATGCTCTCCTCGTCACCTTTCCATGGGGTGCGGCAGTAGACGCATTTAACAGGGCCTGCATGATGTCAATTTCGTACGATTCGCTATTGTGGACTTGGGATCACGGATACCAGTGGGCAACTTACCAGGCTTGCTTCTCGCCCACTGCTCGAAACAATGTCGATGAATGTTATTTCCACACGCGCCCTTGCACCACAAAATCTCCTCAGACTTGTCACTCTCATCGAACTCCATGACGCAAACTGGGCAGTCGCCTTCGATTGGCTTGCGGGATCCACCTGTATCAGTGGAAGTTGAAGGAGCACCATCGGATGATTGAGGCGTAACGGGAGCATTGGCGAAGATCTCTACCAGTTCCGTGCTGAGAAGTGCAAGCTGGTACGCTAAGTCCTCCCGAGCCTTCAGGATGTTGACCATGACCTATGAATGGTCAATCCCCTAAATAAACACAGAAGGCAGACCAAAGAGTAGACTTACGTAGATAATATGTTTGCACTGATTACCCTTCGCCGCATCTGGACAAGTACATCTTGGGACCCTACAGATAGTAACCTGGTAAATATTGCCCGTCGAACCGGCAATATCGAATTTCTCCTCGGGACAGTCTCCATCCTCACCGACGGCTCTCTCTCGATCGATCAAGAACATCCGCTGCGAAGTCACGCGCTGCAAGCGTTCCATGTATGAGATTGGGGCTTTGGCTCTGAATCGCTTGAGGCGCTTCTCTTCTGGTTCTTCGCCTTCACCATCGGTCTTCTTCTTACGCTGACGCTTGGGCTTGGGTGCTGGTGCGAGGCCAGCTTCAGCTTCATTTGCGGCGAGTGCGGCGAAGAAGTCTTGCTCGTCTTGGTTGTTGGAAGCGGATGTGGGTGAAGATTGAGCTGCTTTCCGTTTGTTGGCCGTTAGTCCTTTGGAAGGAGTTGTACTGGCAGGGGAAGCTTTCATCTTTGCAGGGGACATTCCAGATGTGCCGGATTTGGGTGGTGAATTGTAAGTACGTGAAGACATATTAGTCGCCACTTTCAGGGTCGGAGAGGAGATGTGGTGAAGGTTTCAGTTGAGCCCTCTGATTTTGATCCAGATGGCCGCCGAGCAGTTAAGCTTAATCGAAAGTTCAATCAGAAACCGGCCTTCGATTCAATTCAAAGGTGGCAATTATGTTTGATGCTTTGGCCGAAAGAAGCAGGAAGCGAGGTTGAGAGTCGCGTGCGCCAAGACTCAATTAAACGCCAAATCATCTGACTAAGCTAAGCCATATTGGGATTTAGCGCCACTGTTCTCCAAAACCAAAATTTTCTCGGATCGTCCCTCTTCTTTTTCCAGTCTTAAGGCGTTCACCTATACATCCTGTTCTGGCTCATTGTTTTGCCGCTTTGCGGTATGCAATGGAGCACGGAGTTTACTTCGTATCCTCTGTGTTTTCTGTAGCCTCTGTCATATTCACGAATAGCCTAGAAGAAGCGCCTTTTATAATCTTGCTGATGGCTCGAGTTTTCACTCAATGCTTTAGTAGGTTCGCTTAGTGCCAACAGAATTCTAGTAGGGACTGATGGTTTGAGTCGGATTTGTTGTTGGCTGAGAAATGTTGGTGGGTCGGAAGACGGACATGACTTGTCTTGTCTTCATGCATGGCTATCATTCGGAACATACCCACGTCGTCATGTTTGTATTCTCCCTACAAAATCCTCAGAGAACATATCATAAATTTGTTGCATTGTCCATGTGTATCATCACTTCATCCCCGCTTGTGCTACGATGCAATCATCCACCCAGAGGAAATTACATGCATCGATGACTCCTTCATCGGGAATCTGGTCTGCTCGTCAAGTTCACTTCCCTCCTTCCGTTCGTCTCCTGGCGAAGTTACTGCTGGCATGATATACGACTCTACTAAGTCGTTTCGGTGAACCCAATAGTTGAAGAGACTTGATCCAGGCCACGGACCCAGTCTTATATGATCTTTCCAACATGCCTTGCGGACAGACATGAAGCTATCCTGCTTTGGAATGACCACCTTCCAATGGTCTGCCAAAGATACTTATCCTCGTCCCAAGGTGTACCAGCATACTCAACGGGCTGTTCCTCGTATTTCTGGCATCTGCCAGCTCGATCGCCGGCGCCCCGTCGGACTCGATATCTTGAGTAGGATAGTCATTGCGATATCGAACGTCTCGCCTTGTACATTGAAACCTTCATATCCACGCCACGAGGCTGAGGATTCGGCCATCGAAGCCTGAGTCCCCGGGCTCTGAGCTATATGGCATCGCAAAGGGGTATTCGGCCAGGGTGGAAAACAAGGACGGGGCGAGATGAGGAGGTAAACTTTCAGCAATGAGCTTGCCCTTGACAATTCCTTGGGTTCTTGCATGAGTGCCTGGTGGAGGTATCAGAACATGCTCCTGCTTGACTCGCTCATAGGTGATCGCGGTCGTACATATGTCTATGATTGTTGAACTGAACTTTCTGCATACAAGGATCATATCCGCGACGGCCTGGTTATCATCAGCCTCTCCCGGTGGAATTTTCTCCACGCGTGAATCCCATCGGGCATAATTGCTTGTGTCAACCTCGTTTGACCCCATCATGACAAACATCAATCAGTAAATGATATTGAGTGTGTACCCCAGGGTTAGGCAGGTAAGAGATTAAGGTTGGGATGCAAAGGGGGCCACTTGGCTCATGTGAAATTGACACATAGAACTGATGAATGAAGCATTTCAAAGGCACATGTTGTCATCGACTTTCATAGAAATGCATACGATGATTTAAGCACGCAAATGCGAGTTGTTAAAGTGACAGCAGCCATTGGTGAGTCTGTCAGTCTATCCTTGAGCTCCCCGCACTATTGCGAACTGGTCGACTCTCAAGTCACTGAGTGACCCGAGGCTGTGGTGGACATGTGGAGCAAGGGCATCTCGAAACGTTGTTTAGGATCCCCGAGGTCGGGTAAAAAGTGCAGTACAATGCTTATGATCGGGTCCAATCTTCCCCATTGCATGCTGGTGGAAATTGAAATATTTGTAGAGCTGGAAGTTCTGCATCAGTGTCTGGTGTCTGGTGTTGAGTGTGGATTTGGAGTTCGCGGCCTGGACTGAACTAAGAAATGAAACGTGCACTTGGGCAGGGATCCAACACGGGCTGCGCTAAACCGCAAGGGAGCAATTACGCTTCAGGTCACTTTGGACTTTGAGGATTACGAGTCTCTGCGCTGGACTTCTTTTCCAACCATCGACAATTGTTCAGTCCGAACTAACTATGTCTGCCGTAGCCCCTCCAGATCCCTCTCAGTCTTCTTCCACAGGTCAGTCTTTTCCATCAGCTCCCAGCTCACTCGCCCAACAGGTTCGTCGTTACTGATACATTCCGATTAGCCCCCAAAAAGAAGAGCAACAAGAAGAAAAAGGCGGGCAAAGGGAAGCCGACTGAAGAAACACTGAAAGTCCCTGGAAACGGGAAGGAGGCCGGTTCAGAAAATGGAGACGCAGAGGGTGACGAGGATTCAGGGCAATCCGCCGCGGTACGAATGACACCTGTTCAATTCACGAACGTTTCCGTGGAAGACCTATGAGCTCTGACTTTGTTCGCAGAATACACCTCGCGATGCGGCTTTCCCGGAAAGTTCCAAAGTGCAAACGAACGGTCACAATCATGACTCTACGAGCAATGGCCACGCAGTCAAGCCTTCATTACAATCGACAAGTCATTCGGAGCGCGGGACACTGGGCGGATCAGAAGAGAAGCAATCAGAAACCTCAGATGCCAGCTTAAGATTTGATGCCATGTCGCAAGAACGAGAAGCTCTCCGGGTCGAGGTGGAGCAATTGCGAAAGGCGCTAGAAGACATTCAAGGAAAGCACACGGAGGAAATAACGACAATAAAGGGACAGCATGCGGAAGAGCTGTCAAGCATCGAGTCAAAGCATACGACGGAGGTTTCTACGATCAAGGGCCAGCATGAGGAGGAAGTCTCGACAATTCGAGCCGAGCTTGAGGAGACCGAATCTGCGAAGGACCATGCTGAGACACAGTACCAATCGCTTCTTGGGCGCATCAACACAATCAAGTCGAGTTTGGGGGAAAGGCTTAAAGCGGATAAGCAAGAGCTTGCTGAAGCAAAGGAGCAAATTGAAGAGCTTGAATCCCAGAACGAGTCGCTACAGAAGAATGTTAAAAGCCTTGAGGGTGATGTCGAACGGTTAGAGCAAGAAGCCAACGAAACTTCGAAAGAACTTTCTAGTCTGAGAAATCGGCACAACCTGTCCCAGCAGAATTGGGTCAGTGAGCGAGAAGATTTGGTCCAGCAGACCAGGCAGCTGAGAGATGAGGCCGAAGCTGCCAAAGAGGCAATGGGAGACTGGGAGGTTCTAGCTATGGAGGAGAGATCTATGCGAGAAGGTCTGGCGGAGAGAATTAGGGACTTGGAAGAGCAATTCTCGATCCAGAAAGAATCCTACGAGGAAGCCGTATCTGAAAGAGACAGTCAGTCGCAGACACTGGAGGGTTTACAAAGAGCCCTGCAAGATGTTCAAGAATCCCGGAAAAGGGAATTGAGGGAAATGGTAGAATCGTACGAGGAGCAGCTCCAAGCTCTCAAGAAGCTTGTCCAGGATTCGGACTCTCGGGCAACGGAAGCTGAGGCATCAAAAGGCGCCCTGCAGACTGAAGTTGACCGTCTGGTGCCTTTTGAGAAAGAGATCAAGGAGAAGAATCTTTTAGTTGGAAAATTACGGCATGAAGCAATCATACTAAACGATCACCTCACAAAAGCCTTGAGATATCTCAAGAAGGCCAAACCGGAGGACAATATCGACAGGTAAGTCTGAATTTCACAAACCCATAAGCATATGCTAACATTTTCTCTAGACAAATTGTCACCAACCACTTCTTGCATTTCCTAGCTCTCGACCGCTCCGATCCAAAGAAGTTCCAGATCCTGCAGCTGATAGCATCACTTCTCAACTGGACGGACGAGCAGAAAGAGCAAGCAGGTCTTGCGAGACCAGGTGCGTCGAACAGCAGTTTACGCTTACCCATGTCACCATTCCACCGTACTCCAAGTACGCCTTCTCTATCCTCAGAATATTTTACTGAGACCCCCACGAACAAGGAGTCGTTGGCAGACCTGTGGACAGGCTTCCTTGAGAGGAGTGCCGAAGAGGGTTCTACTGCTGGGAGTAGAAGTGGTAGTGTGAGTAGTTCTGTCGTGAGGCCAGAAACGAGAGGTGGCGAGGGCTCGAGATAGTAGGCCGTGTGTGACCATGATAGATCTGTTTCTTGTATTATAATACATTGCGATGGGCGTTGGGTGCAAGAGGCGATTGGCTGGCTGCCTCGCAACTCGAATTTTTCGCAATATTACCATCTTTACGCTGAGAGCATATGATTTGCCAACATAGTGTGTCCTTCTCACTGAAACTTCGATCTGTGAGAGGTCCTCGAATGCCAACTGCACGAGTTGCTGTATCCAGCATAACACGACAGTCTTGAGTAGATAGGTTCATCATTTGGTGTTCATTCTCACCGAATGCTTGCTCACGATATATTTGGCCAGACAAGGTGGAATATGTGAACTATTCGCTGTCATCTGACTGTTACTAGATCTTGCGAGTAAGTTGAAGCTCGGGACAGCGAATTATCTCGTTCAAGCAAATCACTTGTTTGCGATAGTTATCTCGTTGGTCCAAAGTCATGCTGCGTAATTGTGGCAGTCCAGTGTCACTTTGAGCTGTTAACACTGTTGAGATTCAGTGCGTGTTTGGTCTACGTCTTACTGGACAGTAGTAAGGATACAAATTCAATGTATTTAACGACCATCCACGATTAGCACAAGCCAATTGTGTTTCAGCTGAGAAGCAGACCATCTACATCTACGACCACTAGAACTCACAACCTTTATTCTAACTTTGTCCGGCCAGCTCACGTCAAAATGTCACTCTTGAATCCTGACGCCGTTGCCGTTATGATACAAGCTCTGGATGATCTCAAACTCCGACTTCCAGAGCCGTCCCATGATGCTCCTCCTTCTCTACCTCCTAGTCCCATCATGCAACCAGGAAACCGGGTCCCAAGCCAGATATCGAAACCGATGAACAAGCCCCTGGCCTTCTGACAACTGTTGTCGATGGGGAAATGTTTACGACAGAAGAGCGTTACTACCAAGATGTGATTCCTGATCATATGATTGATCCCGAAACTGGTCTTGATCGGAGGGGCATCGGGAACATGGAAAGGTCCTTCATTGAGGGAATGGTTCCTAAAAACGCCGAGGAGATCGCTTACGATGATGCAGTCCGCGATATCGATGCAGTCAAAAACAAGATCACAAGTCTGACTGCCACATTACTATCACTCATCCCGGAATTAAGTCAGACTATGGCTCGTAGAAGGGATTGCTTGGTCTCTTTGCCTGGCATCAATTCCCTGAAGAAGCGCCGGTGAAGATCAAAATCGAGCTTTCTGCAGCTGGAGTCGAAAGCGATCATCTAATGGCGCATGTTCAAGGGCCGGGTCCTGAGATCTGGAAAGCGATCATCACGGTCAGCATGAATACAACATATCCAGAACTAAAGAGCAAGATCATCAGTGTTATTCTTGATGCGCAGCCCTGTTCATCGCAAGGATGTCTCACTCCACAGCAGCTCAAATTTGATACTATCGAACTTCACTCAATGGCGCCCCGATTGGGAGGCAGTGCGGTGGCAGGGGCCTACGTCAACGTCGAGCATGCAAACCTTCACGAGGCGCTGGCATTTTTCGCAACCAGTATGCTGGTTGTAAAGCTCGTATAGTTCCCTATGATATTTTCGCAAATGTCGTGCAGGCCGTGGAGAGGCCTCACTCCAGACTCCCTGACTGCTCATACTGAACATCTCGATCTCGCAGCAATACCAAGGAGGAAATGGTGAGGACGGAGAAGTTGTTGTCGATGCTTAGATGTCAAAGTTCGATAGCAAAATTGCGTTGGTCTCTCTTGTATCTGACAAACGGGATGAATTAAGAGACTAAAAGACGGTATGAGAGCAATCTGTCGTCTGAGATAGCCGGGTACAATACGAAATGAGGTGTGTTTATGTGCACTAAGCGTTCACTAGCTTTAGTCCAATAAATGGAAGTACGCAATTCCCACTCCCTGACTCAGATACCCCCTGGCAAGTATTGATATTCAAGATAATTTGGGATCAAAGCAAGCGTCTGGTCGAGCCTCAATTGACGCGTTCGCCAGTTCAAAATTTGTGGGGGAGTGCCACAGGCAAGGGACCCACTTTCACGAAGCGAGGCACAGAGTCAACAAAAACAATCACGAACGCGGTACGCTTGAGCAGCGAAAATAGCAAAAAGTTGGCAAAAAATTGCAAAACAAGCTCCCACCGCCGTTGCGGTGAGAGAAGCCACCCTCTCCGAAATGAGGGTTTCTTTTTTGTGTCGTGATCCGCCGGTTGCCGATTGTGTTGAAGAGGTTGTTAGTTGCATTTCTCAAGCAAGTGTCCCGGTGTTGCACTGTTTTCTTGCTGATACTCCACGCAGTCTCGTGCGACTTTCGTGTTGATAACCTTGTCGATGCGGGGAATCTGCATATTTCGCTACATGCAAGGGACAGCACTGTGTCTGGCATCCAGCTCCATACCACACCGGAATACCCATCGCGTACCGTAGCGACAAATTGCGTGACTGATAATCCGCCCTTTCATGTTCGATGATGTTGCCAGATTTTTAATGTACTTTACAATACATTTAACACTCATCGTAAATGATCACAGAGTAATTTGTGACGTTGTGTTCTGGTGCACCATAAGAAATCCCCAAACAGCGAATGCGCATGTGTGATCCTAGAGTTGCTGCTCAATCGACTTCCACTTTTAGCTACACAATTATTTGGACTGTGGCTCTAGTCTGGATTTGTTCTTCCTGCGAGCAAATGACATACCTGGTAAAGTCGAAATGCCAGCATACCAGAAAACAGAAGTCCCTGACAATGTGTTGGGCCCCCAATGGACCTGCAATCTTTGGCTCACCTTCAAACACTAGTCTGATCCAATTAGCTGGAGTATTCGAGACGGTAACGAAATCATATCAATGCTCCTATATCAACACAAAGTCTTAATATCATCTCTGCACATCAAGCCACCGCGGCGCCAGAAGGACTCGACATGTGCCAGGCTCTATTCTGTATCCTTCACAACACGTGTGGTAGATTGGAAATGCGCTTCTCAGGGAATGATCCGGTCTTAGAGACGGGTCTTCGTGGGGGCTTGGAGCCGAAGTCGGGAGCGAGTCGTTTGCGGTCTTGGGCCGGGAAGCTGCAATCTGGTAGGTGGAAAATAGCCAGACTAATGGAGAGACGTGGGCAATTGGTTCATCAGCCCCCTGTACACTTCCGTATGAGCCTCCATTCACCTTCAACATTTTTCCAGGAGTTGTACGTAGTGATGAGTCCAATGTAAGGATTACCTTCTACGTGAGGTGTGGATGATCATAAAGGGCTTTTGGCGTGGAGATCAAAGACGTGCTTGGTGGATGATTGATGTATTGAGCTCTTGGTTCGATCTTGCTGGGTCGGGAGGTACGCTGCCGGGGAGAGGAGGTGTCGATCTCTTAGTGGCGCGAGAGATCTGGCTTTCGGGGTGGTGGATGGCGAGGCTAAGAAACGGGAAGAAGTAAAAGTCGTTGTTTTCTTGAGTCGGACAAAATGTCGAGTGTTATCTTCTGTAGGTTGAACAAATGTATGTCACTACTTTATTCACATACATAAGGCTGACGTGAACTTGGATGCCATCTTCAATTAAGCGAGACGAATAGCAGGTGTATAAACAAATGCCCAGGTTCCATGGTGAGTCGATCACTGGGGTCGGCGCTCAAACACAATACTTGTTAAAGACTGCAGATCTCAAGGCTTTGGGTGCTGGTATGTTGTGATATGATTACGAGCTTGTTACGGCGTAGTTTATTTATTTCCAAACAGAAGGAGCGAATGGCGGTTGGTTGCCAACCATTTAAACTCAGCTTCTGAAGTCCGAAACCTGCCAGGCCAGCACTACGATATCATCATTTTCACAAACATACATATACCACTGCCGGAAAGATCTGCTCAACCTCTCCAGGTCAATCGCATTTCATGAACGACTTCGCAGAACAAAATGGCAGCCACTAAAAGGCATACCATGAGATCCGGGTCGAGAGCGCCAACATACACAAATCATTACAAGATCGCCCGAAAGACGCCACTGGGATCACTGTCTGTGAGTTCAGAGTCTTACACAAGCAATGATAGCGACGATGATGATGGTGCGAAAGGGGATGACGAGACGAATGGAGAGGATGATGCTGGGCTGAGTGAAGAGAGTTCGGACAATGACAGCTCCCAAGACGAAGACAAAACCATTCGAGCGAGTTTCGAACCTTTCGATGAGAATCACACTTCCCGTGAGAAAGGCCGAAGTCCCCCAACGTCGAAGAGAAGGAGTTTCCGTACCAGAAAGCCCACGGACAAGCTACGCCAGGCAACCTTGTTGCGGAACGCGCTGAGAACATTCACGGCACTGAAAACAAGAGATAAGACGCTGAGGTCGGACAGCAGTATTTCGGAACCTTTCAATCCCGCAACCAAAGTTATCGATCTCGAAGATCTTACGGCTGAGCCGTCCAAAGTCGCAACAGAGACATACGACATTGTGGACGACCCACTCAAACCTACGACCAAATTCATCTTGGTGGAGTGCGGTCATCACGATTCCTCGAAGAACAAGTTCGGTGGCAATCCTGACATGTATCAAGTAAACGGACTGCATGCAGATCATGCCGCGGCAATTGACACAGCAGAACAAAGGTTGAAGGAGATAATAGAGGAGCCTGACTGGAAAGGCGATTACACTGTGTGGTTAAGCCCACTGAATGGACCTGACAAGCAAAAGAGGGTGAGATTCACATACGGACAGATAAGGGACCGTGAATCCGCATTATCGGAGCTCCGAAAGCTGCCACTCTGGCAAGAAGCTCACTGTACCATGGTGTATATGACATCGAAGGATGGCAAAGTTCGGTGGTTTGTCAAGATGACACCTTTCGAGAGCAGACATTTTTGAGATGGCATACATGTCTCCTAGACTCAGTGTCAGAATCTGTGCGGCTTGAGGAGAGTCTCGATAGGTCTCGAGACGTTACACTGTAGTCGAGGCTGAGAAAATAGAGTCAAAAGTTGAGGTTCAATCTGCACCATAAGTATTTGCATAGCCTAGGCGAGGGAATAAAGTAAACGAAGCCTGGCAAAGAGGAATGTGGTGGTGAGCGAAGCTTCATGAAGGCAATACGGTGAGAACAGGTGTGGAAATGGTAGAGATTGCTATGGAAGGTGGCGATGAGGAAGAGGTCGATCAGATTTGGCAAAGATGCGAGTACGCTTCCCGCGAGGAAAACATTTACATGGAAGATGTAGATGATGTCAATCCTCCCACCACCGCGAACTCTGCCAGACATCATCCCGAGTTTATTTACTGATGTGTGAGTATTGGATACAAGTCCTTCACCTGTAGCGCGCTACAAGATCATTGCCGATAGAGAAATTGGTATTTCAAGCACTGACGACGATGAGGCTGACCATAGGATTGGCTCATATAAGGCTGGAACTACTAAACAGATACTTGGGCATTGAACACTTCCAGCTTATTCCACGTACCATCCTGTGAGAGCGGATGCTCTTTCCGCAGGGCTGCATACTCACTCGTTACTTCCCTGTAGTATGTTCCAAAAGCTGCTGATGCCAAACGGCCGAAAAATCAACTTTGTAATTTCGTAGCAGCAAAAATAGCTTGCGATATTCAAGACATCGTCAATGAACACAACTTATCATATCATTATTGCTGGGCAAGCTTCAACTTCATCATGGATAAGCGAGACGGAAATGCCGCTTCCAGCGATTCATCCACTTCCAAACCATACAAGAGACCCAGATTGTCCTCGCGATCAACGTCCGTCAATGACACATCCACGTCGAAGTCGAGATCCGTATCTACAGCACCATCATCTACCATAATTGTCGAATCACCCGTACCTGCGCGAGACAAGGTTCCCGACATTCAGAACCGGACTACCCCTGTGAGAAAGAAGCGATTCAGGTCTTCTAAAGAACGATCATCCCTATCATCCCTATCATCTAAGTCCACGCCCAAGCCGACCAGAGGCGCAAGCTTATCCAACACTACGATTCCTGAATACACTGCCACGAATCCCCCACCATCGAGTCGTGGCGTCCGTAAACTCCGGTACGTAGTCTACAAACGAATCAGTACCAAGCGTAACTTTCCCTACGCTTATTCAAAACACCTCGGATCCTTCACCAACCTCATCGATGCCAATAACAAGGTTGCTAGGCAATGGAATGAGGAGCACTCGACCGGATTCACGGACTACGTCAAGGACAAAGAGACAGATGATCGGCTGTGGTGGGCGGCTTATGATAGAGACATGGGGCTTCTTGAGAAAGTGGAAGTTGATATTACGGGCAAGTCAAGGGTCCAAAATGGTCCAAATGCTCCTCCGAGCGATTCTCGACCTGAACAGGATGCTGTTCGAGGCATAGATCAGGATGTTTTGACATGGGGAAATGAGATCAACGAGGCTTTGCTTGCTATTGACAAGAAGGCCAAGTATATCGATATCAGAGAGAAAGTCAAACGGATGTGGTGGGATTGATGGGTTTGCTGGGTATCGTTGTATTGCGCTTAAAAGGAAGTAACTAGTCATAAAGACCTTGCTCGAATCGCTCTGTTTCGTAGAACAGTGCCGAAATAGTATTACCATTGAAGATCCGACCTTCAAGTGCATTGACAGCCTAACCTTGTTATTACGTGACTTGTTTAACAGAGATCAGAGATACTTACCCTTAATGCAGAAAGAGGACTCGTAAACTTGACGAACACCTTCGGTGCAGTGCCATGCCGATCAATGTAGACGCGTTCCACACGACCATACTGTTTCCATTAGTCAAAGCCTGCAAGGTGTAAAACTGGAAACATACCTTCTCAGCACACTCGTCGCCAATCTCCTGCATCAAGCCTCCGTCTCCAGCACCCTCAACCTCTTCGTCAAGGTTCATACCGTCAACCATACCTCTCAAAACAATAACTTCAGACATAGGACCGAATTTCCCAACCTCCTCTTCCTTCTCGGGGACATTCTTCTTCCCTCCAATGATCTTTCCTCTTCCACCAGGCTCTCTGAATCCACCACCCTCGGCATCAGATTTCTTCTTCCGCTTCTCAATCTGTACTCGAAGAGGATTGACAATTCCAGATTCTTCGGCACCGAGACCTTTACCCTTGCTCCAACCATACTTGGACATAAGACGTTCGGCAAAGCCTTTCTGACCTGGCCGTAGCGATCTTGGAGCATCTTCGCTCTCGGCTTCTTCGTCATCTGGTTCTTCTGCAAGAGCTTTCTCTAATTCTGCTTCTGAGCTGGGGATGTCGCTTGGAGGTGGTGGAAGATTGTAACGAACAGGAGCTCGCGATATTGCGCCTGCTGGCAAAGGCTCGGGAGCTGGAGGTGGAGCATCTTCCCGAGGTGGCGGTGGAGGAGGTGCAGGACTGTATGTATCTGACTCGATGTTGCTGTCTGTGTTCTCCTGGGCTTTCTTTGGAGAGTCCATAGGTGGTGGTGCAAATGAGTAGTTTGGTGGAGGAGCAAATTGATCTGGACCTGTTAGCAAAACCCAAGGTTCGACGAGCACAAAACTCACTGCTCATCTGCGGACGATAATCTTCCTCGTCACTGTCCTTCTCGCTTGACTTCCTAGCCATTCTATGCGCATACAGCCTATCCTTCCACTCCCTAACCTCTCGGATCTTCTCATCACTGTGCTTATACTCCTCATAGCTGTTCGGTCGCGAAGGATCGTATATATCGTCCCAGTCTTGAACAGCGACATATTCTTCCCTTGGCTTATTCTTCTTCCTTCGCTTCCCACCCCTCTGTCTCTTCTCCCCTCCATAGAAACCATTCACGTCGTCGTCATCAATACCTGTCCAGTCAGCAAGCGTTGTCTTTGCTGCTGGTCGTGCTGGCTTGGAAGGGGCGGAGGAAGGCGTAGAGACATGGCGCGAACCCGTCGCGTCTCCTGGCGTAGATTTCGGAAATGTGGATTTGGGTTTTGGCTTCTGCGACAGCTGAGGTCTTTTTGTAGGCTGGAATCGTAACGCAGCTTATTTTCTTGTCAGTGATCAGGAATGAAAATTCTTGAGTATTCCGGTGTACCTGAATCTATTTGTGGCTTTTTAGCTGAACCGTCATCTGCTGCATCTGCTGGTTTAAAGACAACTGGAGCTTTCGAAATTGTGCCAGGAGCTGAGGATTCTGGATCTAGCAAATTTGCGTAAAGTGAAAGTCCGCCACTTCTCGGTGTTGGAGTCTGATTAGGATTCGACATATTGGCCAAATTGAACTTCGATATGAAAATAAAATTGCTGATTTCGAAGCTCTTTCACCTCCAATGCAACTTTCAGCCTCATTCCGTGAGGCTAGGATCTGTGGAAAGGGCAGATATTAGTCAGCAGATTTAACCTTATTGTGGTCTCCTATCTCGGCGATAAGGAAGACGCCATACAGACTTCAGACAACAAGGCCCCAGAAGAAGTTCACGTTAGTTGATCCAGGCATCTGCAAGTGAGCAAAATCTACGTGCTGCATATACCAATCAGAAGCTAGTTCTTCTCCTCCCAATTGCACTGCTGGACATTTCAATTCCTATTATCTTAACATCTCAAATCCACTTCAGTCTTTTCTTATAATTTGATATCCTCGGTACATCAACAGACATTTCGCAATGGCTACGACACTTTCCAATTCCTTCTCAGCAGGAGATAATGCAACGGCCATTATCATTCCCTCCAAGCCTAATCCTCTCGTCATATCCTATAAGCAACTTTCTACTGAGATTCTCTCTTTTCAAAAGAAACTCGCCAAGTTAGGTGTTACTCCACAAGCTGCGGTCTCAATAGCTCTTCCAAATACCTACGAATTCATCGTTGCTTTCCTGGCCAGCGCATGGCAGAGGGGCATTGCAGCTCCTCTTAATTCGGCATACAAGCAGGAGGAATTCGAGTTCTACATTGACGATTTGAAGTCTGCCGTTGCGCTTGTGCCACAGGGTTCTTACGCCAAAGATGGTCCTGCCGTGCGAGCTGCGAGGAAATACAGCGCTGCTATTGCAGAGTGCTATTGGGACGGACAAGAAGTTGTGTTGGATGTGAAGGACGAGGGAAAGCTCAAGGGAAAGGGAAACCAGAAAGTCGAAACCGCCCAACCAGACGATATTGCACTCGTTCTCCATACCAGTGGCACAACAGGCCGTCCAAAAGCTGTGCCATTGACGCACAAGAACCTCACTCGCACGATGAAGAACATCAAAGCCACCTACGAGCTCACTCCAGCCGACAGAACCATGCTCGTCATGCCACTCTTCCACGTCCACGGTCTCCTAGCAGGCTTCCTTGCTCCTCTCTACAGCGGCGGCTCAGTCATCGTACCTCCCAAGTTCTCGGCCTCTGAGTTCTGGGACGATTTCATCACCCATGGCGCCAACTGGTACACTGCCGTTCCAACAATTCACCAAATCCTCCTCAAGAACCCACCGCCCCACACCAAGCCCAAGATCCGCTTCATTCGCTCTTGCTCCTCTCCGCTCTCACCTACCGTCTTCCACCAGCTAGAAGCAGCCTACAATGCTCCGGTTCTAGAAGCATACGCCATGACCGAAGCTGCCCACCAAATGACTTCCAACCCTCTCCCACCCGCAAAGCGCCAACCAGGAAGTGTTGGAATTGGCCAAGGTGTTGAAATCCGCATCATCGACCAAGCCGGCAAGGAAGTTCCCCAGGGCTCCGAGGCCGAGATCTGTATCCGCGGTGAGAACGTCACGAAAGGCTATCTCAACAACCCCGAAGCCAACAAGTCGTCTTTCACAGCCGAAGGCTTCTTCCGTACTGGTGATCAGGGCAAGTTGGATAAGGATGGGTACGTGATCATCACGGGACGAATCAAGGAGTTGATCAACAAAGGAGGCGAGAAGATCTCGCCGATTGAGTTGGATAATGTACTTGCTAGACACCCGAAGGTTGGCGAGGCTGTGAGCTTTGCGATTCCGGATGAGATGTATGGACAGGAGGTTGCTGTTGCTATTGTACCGAAGAATGGCGAGAAGATTGATGAGAAGGAGGTGAAGGCGTGGGTTGCTGAGAAGTTGGCCAAGTTCAAGGTGCCGAAGAAGGTTAGTCTCCATTTCCTCGCATCGTCTCAGCCTTCAAACAGTTTGTTATTGCTCGGAGCTCGTGTATGTTTTTGAACTCCTGCTGATCGTATCGCAGGTCTATTTCACGGACAACATGCCCAAGACAGCAACAGGTAAAGTCCAGCGTCGAATCGTAGCCGAGATCATGATGAAGCAGGATACGCCCAAGGCGAAGCTGTAAAAACATCACATTTCACCACTTTGTCTTGCAATTTCCGTGCACTTGAGACATGGTCGGGTGGTCGTAGTACGGCTGCATAGAAAGAATCTGGAAGGGCCGGTAGATAGACAGAAGCATTTTCCGGAATCAGTAAATGGAAGGGCTCAAGATCAATTAGAGGAGCTGCAGACTCGTAGATAGATAGACAGAAAGACGGTCAGGTAGACAGATACACGGACGGATGGATATATGAGTAGATAGATGCAGAACAGATCTAGAGTAGAAAGACAATGTAGACATATTTGTAATATCAATACCATCCCCTCTAAAATGTGATATCTCACCATCCACAACACAGAAGTACAATGCTCTTATCAAGCATCTGTCGCGCTCGTCCTGCCAAACATGAGTGATCTGGACGGGAGGACTTGTCCTACTCGACAGCATTGCCCCCTTGTTGACTTTCTCAGCTCATGTCAACGTCTGGATTTCCGCAAAGTCATCAGGAACAGAGAATGAACACGCGGATAGCAAGACACCTACCTGCCTGGCTGCCTGCCTGGCTGCCTGCCTGTCCGACGGAATCTTAGCTCACCCACCGTAGAGTCTGCTTATGACAAGAGGCGTGGCTTCAGCTCCCCCATCGACCTCATCTCCATAAGACAAGCTCTTCTAACCATAGCAAATCAGGAATAAAACTACATCCACCTTCAGCCTCAACACCACATGAACTTCAACTCGATCGTCAACCTATAACTCACTCACCAGCCACTTCACCGCCACCACCTACGTCTTCCCTCCTCTCCTCTCCTCTCCTCCCATGCATGTCCTTATCAATCTTCCCCCTCCCCCCATGCAAACCTGAAACAGCCTATCGTCAACCTCACACACCCATCAGGCCAGCTCGCACGCAGTCCATCCATCACCCACCCTGTCCAAACACCCATCCCTTCAAGGAAAATATTGAAACGAATTGACTTTTCTTATTTACTTTGTTTCAAACTATCTGCCATCACTGCATCCCGTCAAGCGTTGGAGAACGAGGTTCGGTCCGCCTCCGCTCCGTCGAGGGAAGTGGATGTAGATGTGGTTTGACAGGTCGGGATGGCCATGAAGCACTTTTGGCTTTTGTGAAGTCTAGATGGTTGGGATGAGAGGTACGAAGTTACGGACTATCGTGCATGTTAAACGTGCCGGAAGAAGGAAGCTGGGGAAACTTGATCATGGGAAATCAATAATAAGCGGTCATTGCGATATAAAAGTCAAGAAAGGACGAGACAGAGCACAATATCACATATGAGCAATTTCATACAAACGAAAAGTGAGCATTGGATGCAGATCAGAGACAATGTACAAGGTGTATGGAATTTCACTGTCCTAATGTCCTATCCTCCACTCTACCATCAGTGTCCGTCCAAGCAACACCAGACATCCCAAACCACCTTCCCGCAGCGACCACATCCACTGTCCGTCCGCCAGAATGCATACAGTCGATTATGCGGAACGTCCAGCAGAAGAGGTCGTAAACACATGAGAATAATCTAGACCGAGACGGAGCCAGCAGACTAGATTCCCCGAACGCAAGCACGCACCCCGAACCGCAACCAGAATGATCCTAATGAAGGTCGCACAAAACGCTCAATTGATGACTTGCTTCGTTTTGCTGATGATTTGTAATGAGAAAAAGACAATGAGAACGTGGCAGATTAGGTCTAAGGTAAGGCAAACTCAAGAAAAACGCCGACGTCCCAATGCTTTACAAGATCATTTGCAACAGACCTCCAATGAAGGAAGCGCCGAGAGCAGCTTGGCTGAGGCCGAAGTTGGTAGCATCACTCTTTGGTGTGGCAGAAGAGCCGCTGGAACCCCCGGTGGTTGAGGCAGATCCGTCCAAGGTCTCGGTGGTAGCGGTGGCGCTCTTGCAGATGAACTTGCCCTGGATGATGCTTCCCTTTCCACCAGATTGTTCCTCGAAACCGGAGCAAGTGATGGCTTGTTGAGATTGGATGTTGAAACCACCCTTGACGTCCTCAAGCTTTGGCAATTCTGGGCTGTATATACATTAGCTTAGATTAACCTTTTAAGATGGAATAGTTTCAGGGCACATACGTAGTAAAGTTTCCGGAGAAATCGATGGCACCTGCAACTGAGGTCAAGGCAGGGAAAGCAATGGCGTGCAGGGCGGTGTTGTTGGCGATCTGGTCTGCTCCTCCAACGCTCTTCAAGGCTGGAAAGGAGATGTTGGCGAGCTTAGCATTGGCGACAATAGCCAAACTTCCGACGCCGGTGGCGAAGCTACCGACGGAGGTCAAGTTTGGTGCAGCAATGCTGTCCATGTAGTTGCCGTAGAATCCCATAGATCCGTTGACGGTAGCCAAGGAAGGAATCTTGATGCTGGAGACGTTACGGAAAGTCATGTTGGCAGCCCAGACCAAGTTGGGGAAGGTAACAGCCAATTGGTTGCCATTGGCGTTGATGTTGACGGCGTTGGTGATGTTGGCGATCTGCGTGTCAAATTGCTTCAAGTTGTTGTTGTTGTCAATCTGCAGGGTGCCAACAGTGTTCAAATTGATACCGCTGAGAGTGGTCAAGAAGGTGTTGCTGATGGTGACACTGTCGGCCTTGGAGAGAGGTCCGGCGAACGCCAACGATGGGAGAGCTGGGAGAGCCTCCCAGTAGATGGTCTTAGCGCTGGTCAAGGCATCGAATTGGAGGGTTGAGAGGAAGGTCAAGTTGAAAAGTCTGAACTCTCCGCCGATCGAGTTGATGGTGGAACTTGTCAAGCTGACCAAACCACCAGCGCTCTGGGAGGTCAGATTTCCCTTGACTTGTTGTGGTCCATCGATGGCAATGGTGCCGCTGGCGGTGCTGCCGATGACAATGCTTCCAGAGACAGTCGAGCAGTCAGAGAGCTGGCTGGCATCGGCTTGGGAGTTGACGGTGACTGTGGCCTGGGAGCAGATGGTTGAAGTCTGGGCTGGAAAAATATTGATGTCAGCACAGGCTCTCAATTGTTTCCAAATCGCACAGTATCGCGTCTTCCTTCTCCACAGACATCCATTTGCAGCAAATTGATGATCTGCGAGATCGAAAAGAGTTGATGAGACGTGTTGTTGATGACTTACCAGCAGCGACACTGAAGACCGCGAGGGCCGGGAGAAGCTTTTGTGCGAACATTCTGATGGTATTATGCTGTTACAATAACTTTCTCAAGGTCAGCGAAGTCCAATTGCACAATGTGATGGCCGGAGAGTTCGGCGTCGATAGTATTGTCAGGTGTTGTTGGGGTGATTCGAAGAATGGATGAAAAGCCGCGTGGATGGCTCTCGCGGGTGATTGTGGAGATGAGAATGTAATATGGTGGAATTGCGTTTCTTTGATGGGACGAGTTCAGGTTTGCTGCAGCAGAAGAAGCAGGCAGGGAAGGGACGTTTTGTCAAACCGGATGCTGCTTGCTGCTTGTTTTGCGGTGGTGGTCGTGGTGTTGTTGTATGGGTGATGGTGGATCGGGGAGGGAAGGTGAAGGAAAGATAAAACACCTAACGTACCTTCTTTTTCAGAGGTGGCTCGTGTTTGTTGACTGAAGCAGAAACCGAAGAATTCAACGGGATATATCTGCTCTTCTCTTGGACGATTGACACAACGTTTGAATTAATAGACCTTAACGAAAGTGGTGAAGAGGAAGAGAACACAGGCAAGACGTCCAAACTTGTCG
The DNA here is from genome assembly GCA_026120085.1 of Cadophora luteo-olivacea. Classification (NCBI taxonomy): domain Eukaryota; kingdom Fungi; phylum Ascomycota; class Leotiomycetes; order Helotiales; family Ploettnerulaceae; genus Cadophora; species Cadophora luteo-olivacea. The sequence continues at coordinate 265,117 of JALRMC010000043.1, read as the reverse complement.
AGAAGTTTCAAGAAGAAGAAGTGGCTTGGAGGTGGAAGAACAGAAGACGGAGGACTGGGCCAGCGAGGGTCGAGGGTAGGTAGGTAGGCACGGTAGCAAGGAGAGGCGGATGCGCGACAGTTAGCTCACTCGCAGGTGTAGCAGGGATTGACAGGGATATGTTCACATGGGTGGAGCCAGTTAAGGGGAAGATGGGTGGATCAAAGTCCGAATGGCATCTGTCATTGGCCCGGTGCCTGTGGTCGCTAGTTGACTCTAACTTAGCTAGGCCGAAAGTATTTTCTGGCCAGGATTTCCAAGATTCCCTCCAGCGCAAAACTGGAGACGCCGAGATGAGCTCGACCTCCTATCAGTAATTTATCACTGAGACACTCAGACACTCGACATTTCCTGTTGATTTGCATCGTCACGATCGCCATATCATATCATCATTTGCATAACCTACAATACCGTTGTTATCAGTACAGTACCTCCCTCCGTAGTTGCATTTCAATCTCAGTCAGTTCTGCAGATGCAATGGCGGCCGCAGGAGGTTGGTTCAGGTTGGGGTTGGGTTGGGACAGCAAGCTTCTATTGGGAGGACGGGACTGATGGTGTCCCAACCACTATCAAAATAATGTCATGAAATACTGGCCTGACATCCCGGACTGCAGTCAGTGGAAGGCCGGTTGAACAAAGCCAGGCCAGACGCGAGCTCCTGTGCGAACTCCAACCGGGGGCAAAGACTGCTGGTGCTGCGAGCTGCAGGCCTGCAAGATAATGAAACCAGCCTATCTACGGGTAAAAAAAGCCTGATGCGAGTTGCTATTTGCCCGTTCTGGCTGTGTGTCTTGGCTGCGGCGATTTTGGGGAGCTGCACATGCCACAAGCACAAGCCAGCTGGGAAAAAAAGCTCAAGAGACGCGAATTGCCCCAATCGTGCTTCAGTGCTGTGTCCCTGCAACACCTTCACGAGCCAGGATTCGTCAAGGTCAAGACTCGAGAAGAGTACTTTGCAAGCTAGGATTTCCCTCATGAATCTGCCCCCCAAGGGCCCGATATCAGCACCAAGCCAACGTACGATACGACCCCAGAGTGCATACTCCGTACGAACATTTTGTGCCTCCCTGATTTGATATCTCCAGCCAAAATAGCTGCAATGCACGCGCAATCTTGCTGGCGTCCTCTTGGTCCAAGTCCCGACTTAGGTTGCATCAGGTCAAGCGCCATCTCGATGGCGTAGAAGCCGTGGAACGAGTGGAAGCCAATCCCTGCACTAACTGCGCTCCCGCATTTCCAGGGTCTCCTATTGGCGAATTTCGACCTCTTTTCTTCTGACTTTTCAACACTTCCAGGCTTGGAGACGACAACACGAAAGAATGGAGATGCATCCAGCCACAGAGAAGTCTTGCGTCGCCACATCTAACACGGACTACGATTCTTGGGTACGGCAAACACATGCCGAATTGCAATCGAACTCGAGAAAATGCCACCCCACCAGCAGAACGCACCAAATTCGCGTCTGCGCTGCGTCTGGAAATAAATCCCATTTGCTGATCTCGTACGGACTCCTCCACATTGTTTGCCTCCCCACCATCGATGTATCCAGAAGAGCTTGTTTCTTCTCGATTCCCAAAAATACTTTGGTATCCACGCCGATTTTCCGAAGCGAACATCATAACAAAGTTCTCGAAAATCATGGCATCACCTCGGTTGGGTAAAAAGCCCGGTCCTGTATCAATATCACGTCTCGAGCTGCCTTCTCCTACAAATTTCGTGTTGACCTTAGATTCATGATCCGAATCCAGTACCACGTTTCCCAATCCTCAAAACCATATCGGCATTTATCCAGTACGACTTCAAAGTCTCAAATACGTTGTCGATGACGATACTCAATGTCTGTGATCACCTCCACACTCCAAGGATATCTTTATCCCCCTGTCTTTCGCTTCTGCAGTGGACATTGCTCAATCTCAGATCCTGGCCCTGGTCCAGCCACTACTTACCAACATTATTCCGGCCAGGGTAAAGATCTCGAATAAATGCTTGGTATCAAGAAGTGGTCTGGATCGCGAAATCTTGATAATCTGGCCTGGGACATGTGCCAGGAGATCTTGGAGATAAATTCATGCACCAGAGCCAGTGGCAATATCCTCATTCGACTTCGCATTAAGTCCATCCTCTTCAGGCAGGTAGGTGACGTTGATTTTCAATATATTCCTCGTTATTGCTGTGCCTGGAAGCCGGAGATTGTCCACTTGACAATCTCGATAAGAGACAGTGTTGGCGGCTAGGGATTTCTTTTCTCTGACCAGGTCACTGCATCATCTTCCAAAACTCTGTTGATTTCTTTGTTGCCACTCTTTTGCTGCTTCGAGAACAGGTCTCCCATTCGGACGAGCGGTCGAAATGGTTTCGATGGCTCGATGAAACTCGATTCGTGTCGGCTCCATGCAAATGTTCGAAGCAACGACAGTTCGAAGGAAGACCCAGACAGATTCATAGGTCCATTTGAAGGATACAGCAAGCCTGAGAACATCTCCACAAATATTTGAGCATCTCTTGGTTCTGGCAGAAGTGCTCGAAGGTCCAAAAGTGAAGAGACAGAACAGCAGAAAGGAGAAGCCAGAGATATCACTAGGATTCTTGAGGCACCAGTCCTTGACAACAGAAGTCAATTTCAAGTAATCAGACTGTGACTTGGCGTCATCCGCCGTTCGAGTACGTGAGTTGTCGAAGACTTGAACGAGCCACCGCATATGAGACCACGCATAATAATTCCGAGGATGTCTTTCAGCAGCGATCAATACCACAGATCCGAGGTCTTCCAGGATATCATGCTCCATGTTCAAATCCCTGAGCTTCTCAAGAATCCAGCGACGATGGCTCCAAAGGGTAGGCGATTTCGTATGGCGATGGAGCCTTGATGTCAAATAGCCATCCACAAACCGCAATTCATCTTTTAAAAGTTCCACGAACTGGCTTCCAGAGCCATGCTTGTACTTCAAGATGAGTCTCTTCCGCGTATTCGCCGCAGTGAGATGTTCCGGATCCAGTAAAAGCATAACAGCAGTAGCATCATGTAGCTCCTTCTCCTTCTCCTGGTCACACACCTTCATGTGCTTGAAAAATACCTGCCGAGCCACAATGAATGCCTGCACTAACTTGACTTTTGTGACAGCGATACTGCTTCCTTCAATCAGAACATTGAAGCCATCTGGTAGTGAGTGACTTTTTGGTAGAAATTCTATTTCTAACAGTTCTGGGGATTTGGTGGAGAGGGCTGACGCTATGTCATGATAGACGATTTGGAGATTGGAGGCTCGTAATGATGCCACTGTCTCTGAATCGAGTGCTCTTGACATTGTAAACTCCAAAAGGTCGTCAAAACGAAATGCAGGTTTCGATGTTGGGGTGAGTGTGGCGTGAACTTGAGCATGGATTGCATTGAAATCCAGAGCCTTGTGGGCTAGCCTCGTGCGAGGTCGCGGGCCGGGCCACTTTGAACACGATTTGACGATGAGGCTTCAGAATCACCTTCTGCTCAAGACATCTGTAAATCGCCTTTACGCAATACAACGTATGGAGCTACCACCCCCGGAATGGTCTCAATAGAAACTAACGTCTCTTCACAGTACATCCGTCACGATGCCGTCTCTCCTTCTCCTCGTCTTCATCCTGCAACTGGCAATCCATTTGGTGAACACCTTCGGCGCCGCAACCATAAATCGCCTGGTAAGCACTACACGCCCAGCACCATCACAACAGTCGCAGATATCTAACAGATGTGCAGCTATGGAATCTGTTCAACCTCTTCCCAACACCGACTTCGAAGTCCACAGCCGAGCAGAAAGAGCTCAAAGCGCAATACTTCAAGATCAAGCAGGAGATGAACGCAACCAGCAGTCAAGACGAGTTTGCAAAATGGGCAAAGCTACGCAGACAACATGATAAAGTCGTCGAACAGCTAGAGAAGAGCAGTTTGTCTCCCTTCCCGCCAAGTCTAATTCCTTCAAGAAGCAAGCAATCCTAAGAGCCTCCCAAGACTGACGCACAATACACACAGAATCCTCCACCGACACAACCAAATCGCAATTCGACAGCGCCGTCTCCACCCTCCGCTGGCTCGGCACAAACGGCCTCCGCATGTTCCTCCAATTCTGGTACTCCAAGCAAGCCATGTTCTGGATCCCCAAGGGCTGGGTGCCATACTATGCCGAATGGCTGCTGTCGTTCCCCCGCGCACCGCTGGGAAGCGTCAGTATTCAGGCGTGGGCTTTGGCATGTGGAGCGGTCATTCTGTTAGTCAGCGATGCGATTGTCGCGCTCGTTGCGCTGGTTCAAGGAAATGGTGTCAAGGTGCCGCAGAAGGAGGCTATGAAGGTTCCGGGTGAGAAGGCTGGTGCTGCGAGGGGGGAGAAGAAGGAATTGTAGATGCGGAAAGAGGCATTATTCGATCGGTATATAAGGTATCACATTCGCATTTCTACAGGGACACCACACTGGACGCAACATTCTATACTATGGAAGGGATTCCATTTCAGTGTCTAGGGCACAAACTACGTATGCGGTCATGGTCAGGGAAGAAGAAATGTCTCTCATCAAAAAGACGCAAAAATCCCCATCGCTTTCTCCCTTTCGGAAAAAAGCTAAGATTCTGCAACACGAGTGAGATGACTCTTGGCAGAGTACTTGGGCTAGATCTGGGCATACTTTTTGACTTTGAGGACCATGGAGAGAGAGTCGCCCAAAGCTTCGAAAGTGCCACTTGCATGTGAGCGGGATGGATTTTGTTGTGTGGAGGAAAGATGTGTCGGGGATTGAAAGACTAGGAAGTTGTGAAGTAGCCGATTGAATAGCTATGTACAAACCATTGTTGAGAAATGCTCTTTCTTTGCGCTCGAAGTGTGAGTGCAAACTTTGAGATTCGATGTTATTGAAAAAGGTACAGAAATTCGGAAGAGCTTTTTGATGCTCGGATGAAGCTAAGACAATCAAGCTAGCCATATTTGATGGCGGTGGAGGGTGCCAAGCTAAATACTGCCCATTTCACGATGGACTCGGAAACTCGAGAGTTGCGACTGTGTCTTTGTTGACACTTACATCAGTGACCCTCAGTACTGCGCAGTCGCTCCCAGCTATACATCATGGCGGTATCCTGGGGGACGTTAGTAAATCCTAATATATATATCAGAACATCTGCTAATTTCCACAGCATCAAATCCCTTCTTCTGTTCTTTGGGCCAATTCTCCTTCCCAAAGGCCTAGCATACTACCGATCAATACGCAACGCCCCCTCCATCCACGGTATATCCATCCGCCCAGTGCCTCCCCACGTCGTACGCGCCCTTACAATCCTCTTCGTTACATCCGCCATCTTCCTCCTCAAGACCCTTCCCATCTTCAACCCCGAGAACATCTTCACCCTTACCCAATCCCGAATTCAAACCCCCACCGACGTCCTCTTCACGCGACTCTCCGCGCTGCGCCCAGCAGGCCTTACAGCAACCGACAATCTTTTAAGGAACCGCCTCAACAGTCTCGATTCCCGCCTCCTCTTCTTCCAATACGGCCCCTCTGTCCTCGCAGAATGTACATTCTGTAACTCCGACGACCCAAACTCCTACCTCTACTACTCCCTCCCCAGCATTCTCACACCCCACATCTTCAACCTCGTCATCCTCGCCCTCGTCACCTCGGGCCTCTTCATCGGTAAAGAAGGCACCATATGGCGCACCACCGCCACTGTAGGCGCTGCCTGTCTAGCCCTGCTAGAGATATACCTTGTTGCATCGTACCAGCCGCAAGTCAATTCCCGTGCTACTAGAGCCGAAGACCTCGATTTCTTCTTCTGGAAGATGCGGGTGTATCGTGGTGTGGGTTTCGCTGCCCTGGATGCTTTGATAGGCTGGATGCTGTATCTGTCTAGCACCAATAGGGCTTTTGTAACGCCTCCTACTACACAGGAACGTATCGAGGTATCAGCGAGGATTTTGGATACCGCGAGGGCGAAGCTGAATGCTACGGGGATACTGAGGAATACGATATTGAGAGATGAGGAGTTGAGGGGGAGGAATAGCGCCTACTGGGTTAGGGAGGGTCAGGTCATGGGGAGTGTGATGGAAGAGAGGGCTGTGGTTGAGGGGGTCAATAATGCGCTTGAGAATAGGATTGATATGGCGAGGATATCGGCGGATGCGGAGGGATACGTAAAGGGGATCTTTGCGCCGATGCAGGGGGTGAGTGGGATAGAAGGCAGTGGGATATGACTTGACACACACGCTTTTATGCATAGATGAATTGATCAATTGCCTTTCCTCTTTTCACGCCTTGAAGTCAAAGTATGCTTGCTATAGTGAAAGGTGCGAACGTGCGCCCTTTGAACCTGTTAGCAAACGAAAGGCGACGACACGAAAAGAGGCCTCTGCGATCAGCAAGCAGCCAAGAAGCCTTTCTGTTGGAACTACCTTACAAGAGGATATCAGCTGTCTTTTGCTTTTCTTCGTCCTGGTCAGTACGCCATTCATAGCATCTTTATTCAAGCATCAGCGTCCGGGAGTCACATATGGTTGATAAGAGCTATTTCTTTACATCCTGGTAGTCTCGTCTGCCTCTCACGTCTGCGTGCAGAAGGGTAAGATAGATACTAAACTCTAGATCGAGCAGAAGCAAAGCCTCACCCTATCATCAAGTCCTTAAAGAAGAAAACAAGCAGATTGGCGAAGAACTACCGGTATACCCTATCCTCGAAACATCGGGGACAAGACTTTCTCTATACATCAATTTCAGATTAGCCGGAACCTTTTAAAACTAAACTTGAACCTGCCGGCATTCACACATCCATCTCACTATTTTGCAAATTTCGGCTAAAAGTTCTTGCATGTACATCTACGCAAATACGCAAATTTTCCCCGCCGAAAGGCTACGACAACACCAAATTCCGCCACCTAGCAAGTTAACGGGAAAAGAGACACTTGCTAACGCATACGGTTCCAAAAAAACGGTACTTTAAAAATCTTTCGAAAGATTGATTTTCTACGAAGACATCTCTGAGAAATAAGAATTGTCTTCTGAGTTTTTGCCGGTTTTTTTGTTTTGTTTATTTTGATATTTTTGTTGTGGATTATTTTTCTCTCCTAGCAAGAGAGAAATATCTAATTATATGCTCAATCTGGAAACCATGATACAATAAAATGTGCGGATGTGTGTGTGTAGATGTATATAGGTTTAATAAGGCGATGCGCCATTACAGTTTTTTTCCTTTTCTTGTTTTGTTTACGCCCTCTCCCGACGAATGTCGCTTAATTTCCAGCGACACACCCGTCATTCTGTGAGTTCACTTGTCTGCGGGTAATGCCTGGCAGATTAACAGCTGGCTGGTGTGCTGCACGATCTGACTCTGTGTTCCTGTATTGTGAAGTTTCGGGGTGGAGTGGTGGACTTTAAAAGTTCGTTCTTCAAATTAGGGGGCCTCATCCAGTTTCCATGTAAACCATCTGGGCGACGCGTTTTGCAAAGCCCAGAACGGTTGGTAAGAGTCACAAATCAGACGCGTCATTGAAAGATACCATAATCCCATATTCATTGCGACTCGTCCGTGCATGAAGATATAGGCACACTTCTTGCTGTCTTCTTCCACTTGATCATTCTGCTACCGGTAGTCCCATGACAACACAGTGTGCCAAATCAGAGTACGCCCACTCTCTCAGTATCCTCTATGCCATCAACCGCAATCAAGGCTTCTGCATCCAGCCAGCTGCTCTCCTCCTATCTGAACCGGTTGAAACCCACAACATCTTCATCTCCACCTCATTGGGCCATGGTACAAGAGCCTCTGCCATACTCTCGCAGAGAGGAGCTCTAGTGACCCAAACCATACTCTTGGGATCCGTCTTCGTCCTATAGTATTGGAGGCAACCATGTTCTGATATGTAAGGTTGGACTTTGCCTCGATTCTCTCCATGTCCTCTTTGCGCTTCGTCCTCGTTATAGAGCTCGATGACCTACATATCTAGTGAGTATGCAATTGTTGTGGGAGAGGAGAGGAGTGCACCTTGTTATTCGCATCGACAACATTCTTGAAAATGCCATGAGCTTTACAGTGTGGAAACAAAGCGTCATACTGCAGCACGACGTAGATCTCTGTCAAGTCCGAGGGCCCAGGCTTGTTGTCTGTTCTGGAAGGTTGCACTGTCATTGTGACTGCTTCTTCATTCTCCGCATTCTTCTTGTTGCTCTGAAATAGAGTCGTGACGCTATGATGGCTACTCGTAGATTTACGGCTGGACTTCCCTCTTGTTGCTTGGCTCCTCGCTCTGCTAGCTTTTGTAGGTTTCCAGAAGTGAGGTGAGTCGGCCCTCTTGAGAGCGGGTGGGTCACTCTTTGATCTGGTGGGCTTGGGCATGGAAGCATCCATTTCCGTGTCTGATGCACTATCTACACGCTTGATTGTCTGAATGGGTTCAATGACTTTGGATTCCGAGCTTAGCTTTGGCTGCGGACATTGACCATCTACGCCCGCCTCTTCTGTAGACAGCACTATTGGGATGGTTGTTGGTGCAGGACGAAGGATTTCCATTGTACGGTAGTATTGCTAAAAGTGCAATGGCCGGTCTATCGACATGCAATGGCAGGATGGGCCGGGGTAGAAAGATAGACTTGATTTGGAGCGAGTGTTGAGTGGTCGTGCGGTAACTGTGGAAAGTCAGCTTTGTCATCCAATCTAACTTCTGATAGATCACTCACTGGCTATGTGATGTTTGTGTTGTTGACATCGAGAATGAGAGAGAGAGAGAGAGAGAGAGAGAGAGAGAGAGAGAGAGAGAGAGAGAGAGAGAGAGAGAGAGAGAGAGAGAGAGAGAGAGAAATGAGAGAAGTAAACAGAATCTGCTTGAGGCAAGAGCGCTTCACGGAACGCCCAACTTGGAAGGCACGCAAGGAGTTACATATGCGAGCAACAATACAAACCAGTTAAAAAGCATGCTTTGGGGTTTTAGGACTTCTCCAGTACGAGCGAGCGAAAGAATACGTGCTATGAGACAGGCAGGTGGAGACAGCCGAACCACCAATTTTCAGGACTCGCAGTACCGATTGTCGACTTCTGTTTCACCAATTTGTAGATTGCGCATCCAACTCACCAAAGGCCAACACGAGAGTCAGACTTTCATTGGCATGGTGCCATTTGAACATCTCAGAATCCATTTGCAAGGAGTTCTGAGTCTGATCTTGTTTTCTGGTCAAGCCTTTAGCACAATTTGCTACAAAATAGAGGATGGTCTCACCACATCACTACCATCGATCGCCTGACACACGTCGTACTGGCGCACCCAAATTCCGTTCATCCTACTCATCTTCCTCTTCCTCTGCAGGACTCCCGTCTGATTCTGCCTCACAGTCTCGACTAAAGTCTCGCCATTTACGCTCGGGTTCACTACCATCATTCTTGATTTTCATTTTCTTGATCGACAGCTCAACAAACTCCCCTTCTCCAGCGTCTTGACAACTCCAAAAGGCATGGCCATCGGATTTGATGCCAAAATCACACTCTAATGCTCCGCCATAATCATTGGCAATACCCTTCAGTGCATTGTTGGCATCTTTAATCGAGGCGTAAATGCCATGGATGTCTGATGTTGCATCAAAGTATTGCGGATTTCAGTCTACCATCACCATGTAGACATATTGAGTAGACCCAACAGCAGATGATCCTGATATCGATGCCTTTTTCGAGCCCTCTTCTAGATCCTGCCGTTTGGGCTCAGATGATGGTCCGGTGTTGCCAGCTGCGCTGCTTGTGCGTTTATGGGAGATGGAGGACGCCATTATTGCTATGTGAGATCTTGAAGGAGATATATGATAACTTTGGATCGCTGGAAGCTGTATGAGATCACTTCGCTCTGATATCGAAAGCAACAGTACTATTTTCAGCCGCCCCTTACAGGGGTCATTGGGCTTGGACGTAGTCACGGGACCCTCTGGAGTCACGGGATCATTTACTTCCTTCATTTAGGTTGGAAGCGTTGAGGAGACGAGTTAGAAAACTTCCAATGAAGTGGAGCTGTTCGAATAGCGAAGATCTCATAGAATATGTACCCCACTCTTGTGATAATATGGTCCTGTTTCGTTGCAGGATATGCATGGCATTTCAGCCGCAGGACAGCTTTTGTGAAGTTCAGCCGCACCGTGCTTCTCTCAACGTCAAGTCGATAAACTTCGCACCGGTTTCGTTTGACTACTGATGACATGTCGGAGCCAATCGCCCTCGCAAGTAGTACAGTTGGCTTGCTTGTGCCAATTGTGCAGGTTCTCCAAGGCAGCATCAAAGTAGCTGATCTGTGGTCTGCACGAGGTCTTAATTATCCAAGACAGCCGACTGCCATTGAACGACACATCCGCACCACCTATGGCGACTTTGTATACATGCTTCTGAAGTTATATCTTCCTGGAGTGACTGATCAGATGGAGCACATTGACGGGGATGTTCTGCATAATGGTGACGAGGTGATCCACGAGTTTAGAAAGTCGTATGTAAACGATTGTAACATGACCTTTGTGGCTGTAAGCATATATTCAATCTACCTATTCCTTTTTTTCCGAGCTGACCAGGGGTTAAGGGAGCTATTATTACTCAAGTCGCCATCACTGCACTCTCTCTGCCAGCTCTAAGTCAGACTCACTGGGTAGCTCGAGCATGCTTCGTGATCAGTCTAGTCTCTGGCACATTATCTGTCTTCTTTGCAGTGCTACTTCAGAGAACAATCGGGACTTTGTATGAAGCTCGATCTATAAAGATCTGGCTGTCAAATGTGGCTAGCTTTCCCAGTGTCGATGAGCTTTGTCAGCTTCGCGACGCTTATCAGGAATTGTTGAGACTTGGGAACAGCGACAGAGGGACCCAGCTGAAACTAGAAACCGATGCCAGATTCTCGGCGGTTGCAGATGATCAGGAGAAACAAGCTGTAGCATCGCTCTTATCTGCATTGGTTTTGGACATGCCGCGATCTCTGATAAACCTTGCCCTTGGCTCGTTCTTAACTGGACTGGCCGTTTATTTTGGATTCCTCTGGACTCGCAACCTGGATACAGATGCTGGTTCCGGAGATTCCCGCGCTATTTTCATTGTTTTCATTGTTGCAGTGTTCTGCTGTATCTCGATGTACTCCCTACCAGCTGCTCTAAAGGAAAGTGACGAAAATCTTGGACTAGTCTACCGACGAGTAGGATCCATGATCATGAGCACAAAAAGCGTAGTCCAGCACGCGACGAACGATGCACCTAGAGAAACATCAAGCTGTTCAGACTTCCAGAGACAGCCCTCAAGTCCGCACGCGCCCGGGTCTGTACCTCATATTGACGGGTACGTAGCGACTCGGCTTTAGGTGATGCAATATGTAGAGCAGTAAAAGCCCACGAAGAAGCGGCTCAGGCAGAAAAGCACCTGGCGGCGGAGTACACCAAGATTCTGGCAGGTCTACCTGAAAGGACCCAATTGGCGCATTAGACAGGCCACGGGATTGAGTTGGAACCGGGACATGGATTGTTGATGAGTCTCACAAGGGTGGAAGGTATAGATGATTAGTGAATGGCAATTTGAGCATACCTTTGTCGGCTTGAGTGGAGGTCTGTATAATTGTGTGGAGTCCTGGATTGTCTCTCGAGCAGATTGCAGCTCAGAAACGCGACTCTTGGAAGTATTCTCCAATAAGCATGAGGACGAGTCTGGAATGAATACATGAATCTACAATACTTTCGGTCGGAACGAGTAGTCGTGTTGAAGGCTATCGTTTACTCAATAAAAGTGGGACTCGGTTGCCGAGATCCTCGTCCTTGTTAATACTCGCTCTCAAATTGTCAGGCACCTGGCGCCGTCCTGCTATGAAATCAATTACTCCAAACCCGTGATATCGACCATCCACCCATCCATGACGCCGGCGTTGAGATGTGCAATGCCGTGCACAATAACATCTTCCGTTTGTTTCATTGGGATTTGTGTATAGGAGACCACCCGCCCCTGAATCTCGCCTAATGCCGCCCCAAGGATCCTCCGATGTTTCAACTTGACAACTACCACCCGCAAACCTTAAACTTTCGTCTCCATGATCCTCCATCACGGCCTTCTCATTTCAAATTCTAGGCCTTGCATCTCGCATCTAGACGCTTCGAAATGTCTCTGTTCAGCGATCTGAAAGGGCCAACGCACCAGAGTTTGAACATCACCCCGCATTCTTAACGCGACTGGGCTGAATCCATCGTATCGAATCTGCTAGTCAACCCGGAAATTCCATACGGCCAAGCCATGATCTCCCTCATCCATAGGGTAACTCCACCAAGCATCTCCGCAAAGTTTCGGAACGAAATTGATGCTTACTTACATCATTCCAACATGTCGTACTCGCATGGCATGGCTAGTGGCGAGACTTGATAAAACTTCCGTCTTCCGCAGTTGAGATTCATTCCTCTCTTCATCCTATCTTTCGGGACTTACTTTCGTTCTTTCTCCTCGAGGAACATTTTTCCAGAGCACGTGTGCTCATTCAGTCCTTACTTCAAAATATACAAGCAACAATGCGTTTTTCACTTCTTTCTTCCTTCTTTCTGGCTGGTGCCTCAACTGTTCTTGCTGACCCAAGCATATCCTCCTTCCCAAATTCTCTCACACTATCAGCTTCGTTCGATCCTATCATTGCGGCATACTGGACTGGCCTCCCCCATCATCGTCGAACGCCATTTGCCGTCTCCCCTGATGGAAAGTCAGCCTTCCTTGCATATCTGGACTCGACCAAGAAAAATGTAGTTGTGCAGCAGGTTGATACAGCAGCGTTCACGGCTGTCGGAACGGCTGTGACGATTCCAGGTTATGAAGCAGCTGGATTGGTGGCTCACGATGATGGATTTGCTCTTATGGCAACTATCGATGCCTCTGGGACGACTGATCTCCCAACTGACAACATGCCAATCGTGGCTCTCATCCGATATAAGAATGGAGCAGAAGCCTGGAGAACACCACTGAATGGACCTGGCGTCCATAAGTCAGAAGGAGTCAGTGATCCAATCTATATGTGGAGGAGAAAGCTGATTGGACTAGTTGACTGCTACCCCTGACGCGAATGGTGACCTCGTTTATTCTGCAACCGCTGGGCTTTACTCCGCATACTTCGTTGTCACAGGTGATTATCCTCACTGAGTCTTACCTTGCTGTGCTAAAACTCTATACAGCCTACACTGGCAACGCTGCTGGTCATTTCGGAGACTCGATCCAGTATGTCAATGATGCGGGAGCTCTACAGAACATCGCTTCATCAAGCACATTTGGCTGCTCTCACAACACTGGTATCGGAATTGAGGCTGCTGATGCGCCGCCTTTCGCCACCATATGTGCTGAAGACCAAGGGTCCATCTGGCTAAACACTGACACGCAATACATGTCCGGAGTCAAGATTGCAAATGAGAACACCACCAACGGCGTCAGTGGTGAGCCCATGGGAGGCATGTCAGGTTCTTACTCCAACTTGGCCCTCTTCCCTTCAAGCACCAATTACGTCTTCGCATGGCAATCCCGCGGAGCAGTGGACCTTACTACCAATGCTTGGCTCGGGGCTCCATATACTCAATGTAGCCCACGCTGGTTGAACCACAACGTCGCCATCTCAACCATGTCCAGCAAGAATAAGCTCACCGGCGCCGAGGCTTCATCAACAGTTGGTGCAGCTGATGGTGACTCTCAAGTGAACTGGATCACCAAGTCTGAGACGGATGACCACCAAAACGTCCATGTCGCAGCCATTTCAGCCTCGCTCGCCCTTGTTACCTGGGAAACACTTACCAACCCGACCTGTCAGCCAGTACCTCTCAGCTGCAGCGGAACCTACGCCGGAACCTCATTCCAAGTCATCGATAACACTGGCGCTAAAGTCGGCGCAGCTGTCACAGACACCAAAGTCTTCGTCAGTGGAGATATCGCAAACGTGGGCACTGACAAGGTCTGCTGGCCATACGTCGACATGACCTGGGACTTAAGCAAGCCCAAGGATTCCGGAACTCCCATCACAAAAATGAGTTTCGCTTGTGCCAGCATTGGAGGTGGAAGTACTGTTGTCTCAAGCTCAAGTGCAGCTGTCGTTGCCAGCTCAAGTGCCGCGCCCGCTGTGAGTGCAAGCAAGGAAGCAGTTGTTGTCCCCTCCTCAACCGCTGACGCTGCTGCCCCAATCGAAACCGCAAACCCAAGTCTCGTTCCCGTAGAGACAACCGCAGAGCCAACCATCTCGGTCCCAGCCGTCTCTGAGGCACCTGTAGCCACCTCATCAGCAGATGGGGCTGTTAACACTCCTGCACCTGCAAGCTCCAGCACCGAGTCCGTGGACTTCATCACAGCTACATTCCCATCCAAGGGACTTACAACCGCTTTCCCTACCAACGTCTTCCCAACGGGCTTCCCGACAGACCTGTTCCCTACAGATGGTACTGCTGATCTTCCAACTGCTCTCCCTACCAATGTCCCGACGGAGCTTCCTTCTGATTTCCCTACAGCCTTCCCTACCGCTTTCCCAACTGGATTTCCAACAGGCTTCCCAACGGGTAGATTCCCCACAGGTTCCTGGTCAAAGTACAGGGGAAAGCATGGTCACAAGCACACGACCTTCTCGACCAAAACAAGAGCCGCACCAACTATGGTTCCTTCAGCTGCGGCGGAGGACGATGATGCCTGTGAGGCATGATCGGTTGATGTTGATGATCTTGCAACGGAAGGATGATCGAGGATCTCTGGGGGTTCGCTCTTTGCCGTGGGTGGTGTAAATTCCATTCCTGTACATACTTTTACCTCTTCATCTCTCTCGCATTGGCGGGCTGGTGTTTGATCCTGGCTGCTTGCTTAGGTATCAATGTACGACTGTCATGTCATGCCATCTTTTCTTTTTCAATCAATCGATTTCAGGATGGTGATTTAATACCCTGTTTTCCGTTCCGGTCAAGATGCTCCGTACACTGACTCGTACTCATTGTCATCTTCCAGATCAGCGAAGCGGGCTTTTCTAGCGATCATGGTCCTAGAGTCAATCCTTGTCCACATTTCCTTCATTTTGGAGGTTCAGATAGGCATCTTCGAGTCTAGCCTGATGGATGTCATCGCAAAGTTGCCGTGCCGAGATGCCAACCTTTACCAGGTGGGCGTTGTCTTGACTGTCCCCGTGTCCCCCGATAAGTATGACGCCGCTGAGGGAAGACACGACATGAAGGGTCATGATGCAGTGTATATTCCATTCTGTTTTTGGTGAGTCTGATGCCGCTGACGAGAGTATGACGAGTTGTGGTGGCTTTATCTCTCGACCTGTTCTTGGTAAGCCTATTCTTCTCACTGTCAAAGTATTGACGAGTTGTGGTGTGGTTTCCCGCTTCTACACGAAACGTGTGTCCAGGGAAGGCTCGCACTGGCTGGTTGAAGAATGATCAAGACTCCCATATTGTCCACACTTTCATGAATTGGATGACGTTGGCTGCGCTCTTGTGTTCCCTGAGAGCACTCAAATATGCGCCTTCCCTTCTTTGTACCGTGTCATTCCCCTAACCCTTATCTTTTCTCCCTCGATGTAACCTCCTTTCACAGAGAATCTTGTTTGTTCAGTGCGGCTGATATCCTGAAAGTTCTTTTGTGTGTTGCTGGGCATTTGGTCCTTTAGCCGATGCTTGCCAGGCCATATAACCATACCTACTCTACCTGCTCTCGGTAGATACCACCAACGAGACGAGAGTATTCTCCATGAGGTAAGTACTTTTGATTCTGTTGGACGTTCAGATTTCAAATCATCCAGAAAGCTGGGAGAAAACTGGATCATTGCCGACGGAAACATGCCACAATATTAATAGGGCATGACTCTGTCGGCCCTCATTGGGTCACCATAAAGATCCCTTCGAATTCTTCGAGACCGTCGCGAGACTGCCAATCTTCAAGCTTCCGGTAATCCGTTAAGCGAGGCCTTGGTGGGGTATTTTGCAGCACCAAACACCGGAGAATAACCCGCTGGGGTCCAGCTAGGCAAGATAGAGCTTAGCTCTTGTTTTCGAAGGCGAATAATGATTGGACGCTGTGCGACAGTGGATAAGGGACCTGCCAAGGCGGCATGACGAACGGACTTGAACGACAGAACTGTTTAATAATTAAGAAGTTCCACGCCCGTCCGTGCTAAAAACCCCACCTTGCTTTTATTCAGCCTTCCCCTCGCCTTCCTCAACCGTTGCCCTCCTCGTGCCTCGTGGCATTTGCTTCTTTATTTATCTCTTGACTTTCGCTGGGTCATCGCGGGATATTCCTTCGCGGAAGCGAGGCTAAGCTGAAGTAACCTTAGCGAGATCAAGCCCCTTCCAAAGGGAGTCGACTATCAAAGTCAACACAAGACAGCAGCCGAACAGACCAATACTTGTCTGACTGCTTCTCTACTCTGTGCACACTTCTTAATTGCCTGCTCGCTGCCCTCGCTGGCGTTGCGTCGTCTTGATGTGTCCTGATACAGTCTCTTTTCTCATACAACCAACCCCCAGTGCTTTCCAAGCTCCCTAACAGGACGAGATAAGCAATGGCAACTCCTGCTGCTGTTGCTGCTGCTGCTGTGCCAGAGTCATCAGACAACTCGTCCGGCCCGAAACCTGATTCCAAGCGTAAGCGTATCAGGAAGGCCTGTGATGATTGCCGAGGGAGGAAGATCAAATGCGATGGGGAACAGCCTTGTGAGGCTTGCATCAACTATAACCAAGGTATGTGAGCATATCAGACAGCCACTTTAATTCCCCCATGGCAACTCTACGCTGCTGTCTTGTTGTCTTGCTGACGATGATTAGAATGTACATACAGTACCGATAAGAAGGCCCGGTACGGCGGCCCATTGTATGTCGAAGAACTAGAGAAGAAGATCGAGCGGTTGCAATATGCTTTGGTACAGTTTGTGCCCGGCATCAACATCAAACGAGTGTTGGCATCGGATCATGCCTCCCAAGTTTTGCCCACTTTTATCGAGCCACCCATTGCCAAGCGTCCCACAGAGAGACTTTCAAGAACCCATTCGAAAGACAAAGAGCTCTTGGACACCATGATCCAAGCAACCGGTCGGCTCGACATTGACGGTATGGGACGATGTGACTACCATGGAGACTTCTCTGGCCTGGCGTTCCTCGATAGGATTAGTGAGCGCTGCTGTCAGTTACTCAACCGAGATACCGAGAAAGAGATATCTTCAAAATTATTCCCGCCTAGAGGCTACTCACCGTCCAACGTGGAGCCAGAAACACCACTGGAGTCATCAAGGAACGTAGCTTTACCACCGAAGACTGTCGCTACATATTTGACGACAATCGCCATCGGCGATGCCTGCTGTCTTTTGAGGTTCATTCACAAGCCATCCTTCGATAAGAGGCTCGACCGAATCTACGAAATCGAGCCAGACAGCTACAGTCCAGAGGACAAAGATTTTATGTCTCTTCTCTACGTTACCTTAGCGCTCGGGGAGCTCTATGCTGGAAAGCCGAGCGAGGAGGACAGACCAGCGTCCAGCGAGGTCGATAAAGCCAAAGGGTGAGTTCTCGCGGCAACTTCAAACTCTCTGGAAAGTGCTAACATATTTTCAGGGCCAAGTACTTCCGAGCTGGACAAGTTTTGATCGATGCTATGGATTGTCATGACATTACGTCTCTACAAACCATTCTCTGCATGGTAATATACTTTCAGTCCTTGGGCTTGATGCATTGTTGTTACTCGTATATATCCGTTGCAATTGCATCTGCCTTTCGTATGGGTCTTCATCGGTCACTCGTGCTGAGATTCTTCGATCCAATCGAACAGGAAGTCCGAAAGAGGGCTTTCTGGGTGCTACAGACAATGGATACGTATGTCGCAACAATGTTAGGTCTGCCAAAGAACATCCGGGCCGAGGACTTTGATCAAGATTTACCCATAGATATTGACGATGAATTCATTACGGCCGATGGCATCACACCGATGCCTGACGGCCATACGTCGATAATGGCAGTCGCTAACGCACATACCAAGCTACTTCTGATCATGGCGAATGTCGTGGCACGCATCTACCCCAATCAGAAGCAGCTTAGTCGAGAGTGCTCTTCCTATCAGGTTGATTACACCCGCGTGGTGAACGTGGAAGCCGAACTAGAAGACTGGTTTCGGAACGTGGCGGAACCTCCAACAGTGGCTGTTCCCGTGTCACCGAAAGCTTTAGGGTGGGTCGTACGGCACTTATGGTCTAGATTGTGGGCTAACATATATGCAGGTTGCAGCTCCTTCTGCGCTTGGCCTACGCCCATGTTCAAATGGTCTTATACCGGCCATTCATACAGCATCTCGTAAGAGCTAAGTCAGATGAGGTCCCTGAGATGCGCTCCTACGCTTGCGCGTCGGCTTGTGTTACTGCCTCTATGCAGGTCATCTGGATCGTGGAGCAGATGGACACCCATGGTTTGCTGATCGGAGCATACTGGTTTACTGTTTACATCACGTTTTTTGCAGTCATGTCACTCTGCATGTTCATCTTGGGTAACGCAGGTGATCCGACAGCGAGTGAGGCAATGGCGGCAGCTGTAAAGGGGCGGGCGATACTTTTCAGACTTTCGTCTGAAAGTGCTTCCGCTGCCAGATGCGTCGCATCTCTTGGGGTAAGATCAGCGGACCACCTACGTCTCGATGCAACCATGCTGACCATGAATAGAACATCTTCGACAAGATCTCATCGGCACACTTGACTCCCCCTCCGATGATGAACGGTAACCAAGATATGGACGTGTATACAGACGCGATGGCCCCTCCTTCACTTCCGATGGCTTCCGCCGGACCACAACTCGGCAGTGAAGTAGGGTTGGGGATGGGCATGGGTCTTAGTGCCCCTCAAATTCCTACTTTCGATCAGTCGATGCAGTCACCTCTGACGCTCATGACTGATGCGCCTCTCTCGGCGTCTGGCTCAACGATGCCTCTGGCAGCCCACGATGGAGGATTTGAAGGAGAGCTCAACTCCTTTCCAGTATTTCCCCCAGCGTGGCTGGACCAAGCTTGGGCACTTCAGACCCCAGAATCGGACCAAATGTCGCAGACTCCTTTTTAAATTTGTTAGCTGGTGTTGAAATGCGTGCAAAAGTTCTCTTTTTGCGATTGGGTCTCGGGGTTGGGAAATATCTACTTATGACGAGTTGATTCGTCTGATTTCAGGCTACACTGAAACGAGGCTTCCAGGCCTCGTCTTGAGGATTAGATTCTGTGTGCGGTCGATTGTATTTGTAGTCAATCGCTTTGTACGGTACATGAGTCCGACTACGGTCAGGCTATGGGAGATGTTTCCACCCGTTCAACTCGGGTGACAGCTGTTGTAACGATTATGATTTGTGTAGCTTCATCTTGGAAGAAATGGATTAGAATGGAGGGAGACAATGTTTAGGAAACAGTGAGGGAATTGAACATTTTTATGCCTCCCCAAAATTGCTGTCGTAGACAACTGGGCGCCGAGGATTTCAAGTGGTCTAGACCATGATGCTCTATCAACCATAAATCGAGGATCACCAATCAGCGTTACGATGCACATCCGACAATCCGTGGAGCATTATATCCAGCCTCGCAATTGTCCAAGGAGGGGGATCATGCAGCTGGGAAATAAGATATTCCACACTTGGCTTTGTAGTACGGCACCTTTCATCCGAGACGGTCTGCTCTGAATCACCAGTAGAAAGCTTTGATGAGCACGCGATAACATATCCGGAGTATTTCCTGGGGAAATAGAATGGTCTTGTGCGTACTGGGCATTCCTACGATATCTACGTATCAAGCCTTGCATGAACATTAGTAGCAGTCAACAGTCTTAATTGTTCTGAACTATACATTGTTAAATGCGGGTCCTCTTGTATCTTGACTTTCTCGCGATGTTTCAAAACATGGCTGCAGCTTCTTTTCCGTCATTTATGATCCTTCTCAGCCACCGATCCTTGACCGCTTCATTGACTGGTCCAGAGGACATCCAAGCAGGGTCCTGTGGTACGCTGGTACGGGTAACTGAACGCAGAACTGCGTGGCTGCCCACTTGGTTCACGGCAGTCTTTTCCATCAGTGTTTTACCATTCCATGGCACAAAGTGGGATTTCCTCAGGGCAGCAAGAAAGACGTTGAGGACAACCAACCAGAATGTTTTTCCATAGTGGGTCTCTCACCGTTCTCGCTTGCTCGTTCAATCACAGCTCGAAAGCGCCTCCTTCTGGAGCCCCTGCATCCGAAGGGTACCGACTAAGTTGCTTAGCGGCATACAGTATGCATGTCCACAGCAGTCGACGTCGGCAAGACGGATAACAAGCAGCAAAACAAAAACGAGATACGGCACTGATCCCTACATCATCGTTGCTACATCATGGCTGCCTCCTTCTTTGGAAGTGAAGAGATAAATTCCACCAGTGAGGAGGTTCGTGGCTGCCAATTGCAATCGCGGCATCTTAAGCATCATTCGTATCTGCGCCACAGGTGAGAAATACTTCAGATCTCCAGCTTTCCCTCATTGAAAACCCTCACGACTTCAACCTCACTCCCTTCAACTCGTTTTCGGAAAGAGATACTTTCTTGACGACAGCACACTCGCTTGTTATTAACATCAACAATCTCATCTTCACGACCTTGATATCGTCGTGACCCAAGATCCTTCACATGCACCATCCAAATCCACCAGATACCAAGCATCTCATCTCGCCTTGGCCTTGAACCTCACATCAATCACCCAATCAAAAATGTGGGATCTCTCCCTTCCCTCCCGTCCCTTCTCCAGCAAACACAGGCTTTCATCCTCGGACGACCCAGAATCCCAACACGAATCACCATCTCGCCGTGTACGATTCAAAGGCTCACCACCAAGTCCCGAGCCCGAATCCAGGTCCGACGAAGAGAACCATGACACGGGCTCTCCTCCAAATGAAGAAGAGAGGAAGGATAGCAGTGATGAGTCTGGGGCGGTGAGAGTGAAGGAGGGGATGAGCATTGCGAATGTGACATGGAAGGACCGCTTGCAGAAGTTCACGTGGAACTGGTTCACGATGGTTATGGCTACAGGAGGGATCTCGAACGCAATCAACTCAAGTAAGTCGTACTTCTTCGTCCGATGGATGTACACAATCCTGCAGTTCTTGTCAGTTCCTCTGGCGTCCTTGACTAACATAGCGTGTTTGTTCAGTACCATTCAAGTTCAAAGGCCTCAACACCATCGGCAACATCTTCCTCATTCTCACAATCGTCCTCTTCATCACCTGCTGCATCCTCATCACCATCCGATTCTGCTCCAAACCAGGCTCTTTCAAGCAGTCCTTCCTCGAGCCCTCGGAATCACTCTTCATCCCCGCGAGCGTAGTCAGCTGCGGAGTCATGCTCATGGCATTCGCCAAGTACGGCGTTCCAAGCAGTGGAAAGTGGTTGCAGACCGGACTTGAAGTTCTCTTCTGGGTATATGCTGCTATGGCGTTCCTCTCGTCTTGTGCTATCTACGTCATTTTGTAAGTACACTTTCGTTTGGGTCATTCTCGCCAGGGGTTCGTGTAAGCGAGGATACTAGTCCAGTACAGCCTTACCTGTAAACAAGACTTACATAACCCGGCTCGCTCCAACATTTCTATTTACACCACACTAACAGTCTCCGTCCTCACCCAGATGGTCAACACAACACTTCTCTCTCCGCGACATGACACCCATCTGGGTCTTCCCCGTCTACCCCCTCCTCATCCTCGCCCCCATGGCCGCATCCCTCATCAACTCCGTCCCCACGCCCTACGACACCCTCCGCATCTCATCCAAAACCATCATCGCAGGCGCCATCACCCTCCAAGGCTGCGGCTTCCTCGTCTCCGCCCTCATCTACAGCGCCTTCCTCTACCGCCTCATGACCAACGGCCTCCCCTCCCGCCGCCAACTCCCAAGCATGTTCGTGTCCGTCGGCCCAGCAGGCTTCACTGCCACAGGCGTCATACAGCTCGGCTCCCTGGCTTCGAAGGCTATCCCTGTGACGAAAGTCGGTGATGCAGGGACTGTGTCTGTTATCGTGCGCGTGCTGGCCTACGCTGTCGGTCTCGTGATCTGGGGATTCGCGATCTGGTTCTTCACGCTGAGTGTGTTCGGACAGTGGCGATTGCTGAGGGATCGTGGACATGGTATCAAATTCGACGTCACGTTCTTTGCGTACGTGTTCCCGAACTCGGCGCTGGTGAGTGCAACGCATATGGTGGGCCATGCGTTTGGAAATAATGTGATTGAGATTCTGGGGACTGTGTTGGGGGTGATATTGATTGCGGTCTGGTGTGTGGTATTTTCGAAGACGATCTGGGCGGTGTGGAAGAGGAAGTTATTGTGGCCGACGGAGAAGGGATCGTGAGCTTCTTCTGGGCTGGAAATATGCTGGAGTGGTTACTCGGAAACCATTCGAATGAACGATCGAAAGAGAGTTAAGGGGGGCTAAAAGTGCGAGGTCACAGGAGGATATACCCGAAGGGCAAGATGATAACTTCCATTTTGAAGGAGATATGCCAAGCTGAGGGGAATATGAGCTGATCTTCAGTGGTATCGAAAGTGGATATGTTGGAGAAATCCGACCTACGCGCAATTCGCGACGGAATTAATGATATATGGAATCGTCGCAACATCGAAGGGAAATGGTGAACGAGGACTTAATGGACACACAGAGCAGGGGCGCAAAACTCCCCTTGCTCGATCCGACAGGTGAGACTGTACATAATTAGGGGAAGCATCTCTCGTTCTGGTAGAGACAGGACAGACGAGAAGCAGAATGGGGGACAGGAGCTAATGATCAAAAACTGCAAACTCAAGGATGTTCATAGATTATGGAGTCGATACATATCTAAAAATAATAATATCTACCTCTGGTTGAGGTTTGAACATGACCTGCAGATCACCGGCAGAGAATGAGAATGGTGATTTCTGTGAGATGTGAAATTGGCAAGACTAAAGTATACTCTTGGGCAGTAGAGGGACAGATGTCTTGATGCTTGAGGATTTTTGCTATAGTTTCATGGTGGAAAGGATAGAGGAGACGTGCGGCGAAGCATTTCAGATGGCTCTGCACGTGGAGAGGCAAAGAGCTGGTGATCCAAACCGGCTGCTTAGCATATCTGTACATCTCATGCTCGGAGGACTGCGTACGCAGCCTCACATCGCGCTAGGTGTAATGCTTTGCATATAGCAGGGTTTGTAGTCCTTGAAATGTATGCTAGACGAATTGGGATCTGGGTGGGGCTCAGTGCTGCTTCATTTCGTGATTCACGAAGCCGGAGATTTGCTGAGCGACCGACAAGATGCTGTTTTTAAACGAGCTTTTCCTGTTCTCGGAACAAAAATTGGGAGGCTTGATAAGCTACATAGAGTGAATCAGAGGACCAGTGCCTGACTATGGACGACTCGTGCTTGCTCGTTCCAAAATTATATCAGTCAATCCAAGTCTCTGAATCCTGTCCCGGGAGTTGTGATTAATGGTTGTCGATCGAGGAAATGAACGGACGAGCCCAGAGTATATAAACACAATCAGCTCCAGCTTCTCGCAGTTGTGATCCTTTCTTTCAACGCCAATAACACCAACAGTATTCAGCTCAACCTTACTCATTTCTGCCAAAGGATCCTCGCCTATCACCCTGAGTCTCCACAAGTTCATATATACTTCAGCCCCCATCACAATGAAGAGCTCCAACCCCCTTTTCAAATCTGCGCTCCTCGCCATCGCACTTCTTGCCGCGGATTTGGTCTTCGCCCTGCCTACCATGGAGACTGGTTCAACTCAAGACTTTGCTATTCCCGAAGGATATACCGCCGGTCAAATGCACATTACGGGGGAGATTGGCGGCGTCGCTATCAACCATACTGGGTCCGTTCAGGTCAGTGCCTCTCAATCCCCTCTTATGGCCATGAGTCAAGCGACCGGGACGAGTCCAAAGCCCGGATTTTTTTGGCGATCTTCAATTTGGGAGACTCCCAAATGAATCAGTGCTGATCCATAGCATAGGAAGTTTTTGCACAGCTCGATGCTGAGGACAACAGCTTTAAGCTTGCCGACTTAGCGACTATCCAGAGACGGGGTGATACTATGGACTTCGAACAGTTTGCGAAGGTGCGTAATGTCCGCCTGTATAGTCAACTGAATCAGAAGCTGACCTGGGCTTCAGAGATATTCAAGCGATCTGCACTGTCTCCCGGTAGATGGGCAACATTGGTCCGGTGCAGACGTGACTGCAATTTTTGAGGGTGTCGCGTACTTGAGAGAAGGCTGGAAGATGTGCAATGTCCCACCCAGAACTTGTGGGCGAGTCAGCTGTTCGTGGAACTCTGCTATATACATCTGCAATAATGTAAGTGTGAAATTTCCTCGTAGAGAGAAGAGAATCCGGTTCGAGTTAGTACACTGAAATCTTCTTTAGCAAGACGAAGCGATCCATCCATCGTGCGATCTCATCGCCTCATTCGCGAATGTGATGGCAAAGAAATGTCGTGTTCATCGTGGGGTTTTTCAGCATGACATCACTGGAGGACAATTCTGGGATACCGATAACTGGAATGTCATCATACACAGCGATCGTTGTTGAAGGGGCAGATAATTGTGTTTGAAGAACTGACAGGCCACTCGGAGAGACTTGCATTGCCGTTCATGCCTGAAGTTTGTGTCAGTTGTATTTGGTGAACGCGATAATAGTATAGCTGGGAGTAAATGCAAGTCCGATCTTCCATTCCGACACTAGTTTGAGATCATAAGTGATACCGGGCATGTCCTAAGGACTAGAGGCCCCGGAAACGAAATCCGTGCTGAGAGGAACCGGAAAGCAACACCGTTATGTTCACGTGATATGGGCCTGCACATGATTAACATTTGAACACCCACCCCTCATTGGTTGTAGCAAAGGAGGCAAGTGAAATTGATGAATGGAATATGGATAAAATCCTTGAAACATCATGGCACAGCGCTGTTGATCTATTTGCCTCACCAATTGGACATTTGGGCGGATGCCAGCATATGTGATGCGCGGCCAACGGTATCAATAACAATGCGACTTGGGAAAGAGACTAGATTGACTGCAAAAAAAAAGCAGTGACAGCATAGGACTTTGATTCGGCCAGGTATCCGATACCATAATTGACCATGAGGATGCTAGATAGCCATAGGAATACGAGATAAAGTGCAGTATCGAGCGCACGACATATAGGAGTGCATGCTGCAATTGCCAATAGTAGCCAAAACTTCAATCCTGCGAGCCACCGATAATAGGAGGAGGATAGCATTTGTGAACTTCTATCTAAGGCAGAGCGAAGTCAGGAAATTATAAGCCACTTTTATGCTTAGAGACATCACCTCAAATGTGCTCCTCGGTTCCAAGACTGGGCTGGGTTGGCGAGATCTTGGAATCTTGTGCTGAAAGCTTCGTAGCGACCGCAGGCTCGGCTCGAGATGGGTATTTCCCTAAACACGACGACACTCAAAGTTGACCAAAATCGAATTTCGACTTCGACAGTAAGCAATGTGCCACTCGGTCGTCGCATGCACGATCAAGAGATGTTCGCGAGACCGCCAAAGGCATTGTCTCGCATAATTTAGGATCAGCCATACAATAAATCAGCCGCTTCAAGCGAACTCACCAACTGATGAGAGGTTGAAATTTCAATGTCAGAATTGACCTCTGGTCTCACGCTGACGTGGGGGAGTCGAGCGTGTAGCATTATCTTCTTTTGGAGTCTCTCCGTCGCTGAGGTCAGAGTACCAAG
Source organism: Cadophora luteo-olivacea (assembly GCA_026120085.1). Taxonomy (NCBI): domain Eukaryota; kingdom Fungi; phylum Ascomycota; class Leotiomycetes; order Helotiales; family Ploettnerulaceae; genus Cadophora; species Cadophora luteo-olivacea. The sequence continues at coordinate 239,367 of JALRMC010000043.1, read as the reverse complement.
TTAAACTTCAGCTTGAAGCTTTCACGGTAGTCATCATCGCTAGCCATCGAACAGAAAATTGGAGTCTAGCGATCTGACTGCTTGATCTCAGATAGAGTTTCTGACGATCGAAAATGAACTCTTTCATGAAAGCATGGCATGGCATGATAGCAGTCGTACCATCATTGCAAAGAAGCATGAGCTTTCGATTGTGGAAAAGTTGAACCCGATACGCAACATACTTCCAGGATTGAATCCATGTATTCGGGCGTGGAACATCTTCGAACTATCGAAGAGGTGCCCAGCGTGCATATGAAAGTCATTCGGAACGGCATACAATTCGAGGATCAAGATAACGATAAATGACCGCACCACAATTAATGTGGAAGGAGAACAAAAACGGGCTTGCCGCCTTGGCGGTCTTTCTGACGACGAGGCTGCAGATGTGTGGCGATGTGGCAGCAGATGTGGATGAATGAAGCGAGGTGTTTGGTGAGGGTGGCACACCTGCCATTTGATTCGAGAAAGGTGCTGGGAAGAGAAATGTAGATATTTCCCTTGCCTCTTGAAAGTTGGTGGGACCGAAGTAGACCTTGAAGAGCGAGTAATGCTTTTTATCAATGTTATCGTGCAACTCATTTGAGATAGCAGATATCGGTACATGTCCGGGGGAATTTAACATCGGGACCGATTCTGCAACAATGTCGTGCTTGTTGTGGACTGACGGGTGGAGAAAATGGAGAAAGTGAAAAGTCAGATTGAATTCCAAGACCGAGATCTTGGGCCGAGATGTCGCGGGTTGCGTGTCGAAGATAAGGAAGGAAGGAAGGAAGTGTCAAGCAGGACGTTTGTGATGGGAAAGTACCTAGCTCACGAAGGAAGTGTCAATTATTCGGGTGATTGTGGATTGACCGGGGATGCCGTGGGAGGATCCCAGAATTCAGACGTGCTGAGGGAGCGGGAAGAGGGAGGGAGAGGCTTCGGTACATTATCACCTGACAGATACACCAAGCCTGTTACAGTTAGTGAGCGCCTCTTTTCACCGCGCTCAGCCATTCCAAGCCTCGTTGCACTGGGAAAAAGCCTGCTCCAGGCTTGTCTCTCCCGTTATCTAATACCCGGCAGCCGCCAAGCATGCCACAAAATCCACAAGGACCACAACCATCCACAAACTGACGAACAAGCTGGGGCAAGACTAGGCAAGACCATGGGCATCGCGACAAGAACATGGGCGCCGACTTGGACAATCTTCACCCCTGCGGCTGTCTTCGCTGTGTGCGTTGATAGGCTGAAAAAGGCTCAAATAGGCTTTCTTACGTTTTTCCAATCCTTCTAGCGGCTTGGTACTGGCGGGGACAGGTCATCTTGCACTGCTCACAGTGGCCAGCAGGGGGCTTTAGCTGTATTGGCAATTGATAAGAGTCTGGGCGCCCAGAGATTTGTTCGTGGAGTTGGCAACTGGTGCAGCACGAAGATAGCCATCGCGAAATCCTGAATGAGAAGGTGCTAAGACTTCGGACGGGCAAGAGAAAAAGCCAGTGACAGGTGGGCCCACCTGAGAGACAGAGCGAAGGGAGGGGGACAACAGTTGGGAAAGAGGAATACTGTGATTGCAGTGGTTTATGGAGATGTTACTTGTTGAATCCGAGAAACTGTAAGGTTAGAGAGCAGGAGAGGGGGAAAGGGTTTGAAGCAGCGAGTCAAAGATATATAAATATGGTGTAGTACTGTGTATCCATTCCAGACAGATATTGTCTGCCTAGTCCAGTCCCAACTCCGTAAGATCACCAGTGCAACTCCAGAGTACCAGGCTCGAACCCTCGTACAGTTTAGCTGCATCTGCACGGAGCAGCACTAATGTCTGTACCCTTCCCATCTCGTCCCCATTGCCCGTACAGCACCTATACCAGGCCACAGGACAAGGCTGACCGAGCTCAAGGGTCTCTTCGGCCTTACTTTACTTTACTTAAAGATCAGCTCTCCCCCGCCATCTTCTGTCTGTCTCCCCTCAACCCCTTCCACGCATCATCAAGTTGAGCTGGACGTGTTGTTCGCGCGTTCCTTTAAGTCGAAGTCCAGACGTTCAACCCCAACGGGTCAATCCGTTTTCTACGTCACTAGGTATTAAGCCCTTCACTCCATGACTTCACTTCCTCGTCCTTTGCTTCCCAATCACACACTCAGCCTTATATTTGAATTTAATTCGAATTTGGGAACTGTTTATATGAACTGTTTATATATACCTTTGTACATAATACAACCTGTACTGACAATAGCACAGTTGGTTCTAGTCGCAGTCGCCAAAATGTCGGCAAACGTCAACACATACTCCTCGGAGGGCTCACCTGAGCGAAAGTACGAAGAGAAGACCTATGATCCCAATGTCGCTGGAACAGTGGGAGATGACGAGCCAGTCGATAACAACCACCATCTTCATCGTAACTTGAGCTCGCGCCAGATTACTATGATTGCAATTGGTGGTGCAATCGGTACTGGCTTGATTATTGGCACGTAAGTAGCCCCCAGACGCTTCATCTCGAGGGATATATGTTGACAAATTTGCAGTGGAAAGGCTCTCAAGCAGTCCGGTCCAGCTCCTCTCTTTATCGGATACACTCTCGTCGGATTCCTCTGTTTCCTGGTCATGGCTGCGCTCGGAGAGGTAAGCAAGCTCGCATACATTTCCGATGAGGTGCATTGGCCGAGAACCCTGCTAATATACGGTTAAATAGATGGCTGCATGGCTCCCACTCCCATCTGGATTCACTGGATATGCCACTCGCTTCGTCGACCCTGCTCTTGGATTCTGTTTGGGATGGAACTACTGGTTCAAGGTTCGTGGCAACACTTTCATATATGTTCAGCTGCATTACTTCCGAGAGAGCAATGTATGGGACGAAGGCAACAACCGCTCTTCGTCTCAGCTAATGCTATATTTTCAACAGCCGGTAGCTAACGTGTTTCCAGTACATTATTGTTACACCAAACAATTTGACTGCTGCATCGCTCGTGCTCCAGTACTGGGTTTCGCGTGAGAAGGTCAACCCGGGAGCCTTCATCGCCATCTTCTTAGTGGCAATCGTCATCATCAATTACTTTGGTGTCCGTTTCTTTGGAGAATTTGAGTTCTGGCTATCTTCGATCAAGGTCGTCGTTATCTTGGGCTTGATCCTCCTCAGTTTGATCCTTGCCTGTGGCGGAGGTCCTCGAGGTGCAACTGGCTTTCAGTATTGGAGGAACCCTGGCGCATTCAATACATATGTTTTGGGTACGTGGAAATAAGATCAACGTAGAAGGAAGAAATGCTAATGCCTGATACAGATGGTGCTGGAGGTAGATTCCTTGCTACGTGGGCCACTTTCACCACTGCAGTCTTCGCATATCTCGGAACCGAACTTGTCGGTGTCACTGTCGGCGAAGCATCCAACCCACGCAAGGTCATCCCACGTGCTATCAAGCTGACCTTCTACCGAATTCTCTTGTTCTACGTTGTCCTCGTCTTCCTCCTCGGCATGCTCGTTCCATACAACTCCGAAGAGTTGAAGACCGCTATCGCAAAAGGAGGTAACACTGCTGCCGCTTCTCCATTCGTGGTCGCCATCAAGCTCGCTGCTATTCCGGTTCTACCAGATATTCTTAATGCATGCATCATGATCTTCGTCTTCTCGGCCGCGAACTCCGATCTCTACATTGCCTCCCGAACTCTCTTCGGACTCGCTCATGAAGGCAAGGCCCCCAGAATCTTCACCCGCACCGACAACCGTGGTGTTCCGATTTATGCCCTAGGCCTCTCAGTCGCCTTCTGTCTGCTGGCCTTCCTCGGTGTCAACACTGATTCCTACAAAGTCTTCGGCTACTTCGTCAACCTTGTCACTATGTTCGGTCTCCTTACCTGGATTTCCATCCTCATTGCTCACATCTGTTTCGTCAACGCTCGCAAGGCTCAGGGTATTCCAGATACCGCACTAGCATACGTTGCACCACTCGGAAAATGGGGCTCAGTCGGTGCTCTCGCCTTCTCAATCCTGATCGCCTTCTTCAAGGGTTTCGGACTCTTCTGCTGGCGTAGACTTGGCGAGAAGAAGTTTGACACAGACACCTTCGTTACAACCTACCTCGGCATTCCACTCTACTTCATCATGTACTTCGGGTACAAGTTCTGGCACAAGACCAAGATCATCAAGTCCGAGGACGTGGATCTTTACGGTGGAAAGGCCAGGATCGATCGTGAGGAGCAGGAATTCATTGCTGCTGAATTGGAGAAGAAGGGTGGCCCAGAGACCAAGGCGGAGAAGATCTATCGCTACACTCTTGGATGGGCATTCTAGATCTTGGATGGGACTGGATGGGTGCAGATGCTGCTTATACCCCGCGCTGTCGCTACATTGTTGATTCACTGGTTTCTCTTGGAAAAGCTTATAATCTACGAGACAAGATACTATATGAAGATATGAATAGAGAGAGCTATTTTGAACACTCTTGCCTCGAAAATGTTGATTTACAATACGTGGTCTACGACTTCATTTGTCGTTAACTCACTGTACACATCAGCAGTCAGTGACCTTCGGCAAACCTTCATGATTCTGCCCCCAAACTCTTCTCCACACTAAACCAATCTACCCCCCAGCACGTCCCCAGACTCTCCGGATCCTCATATCGCTCTTTCCACCTCTCACTTCGACCATTCCATCCCATCACGACAGAGCGAAAAACTCCACACATCACAAACTTCACAGAAATAAAATCTCTTCACGTTATTATCATTTTATTATCAATTAAAAAGACGCATCTACAACACTATTACCCCATAATCCTTGGCCCTTCCCCATCTCACGATGGCACTATTACCCCATCGTCCCCGCCATGCCTCCACAATACGCTAGCTACTGCAACTTCGTAATTTGGAAACCTGAAAGCAATGTCACGATCCCCGCCCCGGAACACGACCTTCACTAAAGAATCCTTGAACGCTGAAGCAGGCGCAGCCACAAGCGCACCTGCCAACCTTTCCCTATGTAAGAAACGGCACGGCAGAGGAAGCGCTGGCGCTGGCGCTGGCGCAAGGCTGACTTTGAGGTCTCGGATGCGTGTCAGTGGCTTGAAGTGATGGCTTCATGGCTTGATTGAATTTTTCGCCAGCGGCTTTTCGGGCTTTGGTGCAGCGTAGCGCAACGGTATAAGGCGGGGGTTAAAATAGTGGTAACTTGCTTCGCTTGACATACCTTAGTATTTTCCCCGGGGTTGTGGGGAGTTAGAGGATAACGGGCATAACGGGATGCATGCGAGATGGCTTCTTTGTCTGACTTTTCTCTCGACGGATAGAGTTGGTGCTAGTGTTGTTCGAGTCCGAGTGTCAACACTAAAAGTCTCTTTTATTGAAGAGAAACGTAACAACCAGGCTCCGTTTCTTCTTTCATTCCCGAATACTTTTCGTGTGAGCCAATTCATTCTTTTAAGGTTATGTTATAGTCATAGGGGTGGAGTAGTGAAGTGACTATTATGTATTTTTTGCTTGGCGGGAATGTATGTGGTGAGATGCTGGGGTCTGGGGTGTGGAGAAACATAGCATTCCGATGGGCCTGGTGAGGTAAGTTACTGTGGAGTTCTCAAGGGCTCGAGGAGAAGGGAGGGAAGAGAATAAAGGAGGAAAAGACGAAGGCGGAATTCGAAGCCAAGTGCTGTGTTCCACAGTCTAGATCATGAACTGGAAGTTGAAGCCAGGTGTTCTTCAGAGAATAATTAAGAGTAATTACTGGATTGGACCGACAGTCCATCAGTCAATTTGTTTACATTATCCTTGGAAGGAAATCGAGAGCAGCTGCTACGACACAGCGCAAGCAATCTTTCGGACCCAGCATCACTAAGTATCGATTACCAGGTACACAACATCCTCTCAACACAACCTCACCACCTTCTTACCTCCCGCCATGAAAGCATCTCTACACCTCTGCACCTTTTCCTGATCTTCCACTTTAATCGGATCACCCCACTTCCCAGCATACATAATCCTCCTCGTTCGAAAATATCCAATCCTCTTGAAACAGCTGTGTTCCACCATCTTCGCCACCCCTTTCTGATCCTCCCCCTCAACTTCCACCTCCTCCAATATCAAACCATGTAATTGACCCAACGCTTCTCCAGCTAGCAGACAGAACACAGGCTTCACCAGCCGATCTATCGTCCAAGTCTCCCACATCTCGGTATATTCTGTTCTCCCAAGCAAGTCTATTCCCGCTGCAGCTACATCTATACTTACGAAGAACTCATCCTCATCTACACCTCGAATATCTGGTGCGAGGAAATGCGTTTTATCCGGAAGGGTGAGAGAAGAGAGTGTGTAGATGAGATTCATAGCTTCCATCGGCGCCGAAACAACAACATGACTTCCCTGCGTAACCTTCCCGAAAATCGACTCTGACTTTTCCAGGATGATATGGTTACTTTCGAACTCCAAAGCAGGTACGAAATCTTTCGTCGCAACAGCATAATGTATGACCTCCCCTTGTAGCGCAGCCCACGACCAGGACGGCGCTACATATTTGCTCGGCAAGATGCCATCTTCTCCCGCCAAACGCCAGCAGAGATCTTGTGCTAAACTGGCTTTCCATAAGCCAGCTAGGTACAATGGTGGCTCATGAATGGCTTTGCCCGCTCCAATTTTGACTTTATTTTTCTGCAGAGAGACGATCTGTCGACTTTTGCTCTCCGCAAGACCACTGAGTCCGGGTAGTCTGTCGTCCTCACATGTGAGCCGTAAAGGAAAGTACGATGCTACACTTCGACGCCACCTTCCATACGGGTCAGCGTCTAGCACTCTATCCCAGTCGTCTTTAATCTTGTTCCAGCTTTGAACGCGTGAAAACAAATCCTGAGTGCCTCTCGTTAAAACCTTGCTATCTGATCTGAGGGAGTGCTTGCATTCGTAAATCACCCCCTCATCCGTGAAGTGGATGACACGGGTAGACAGTGAGTTCTCTTGGAAGACCCAAGCTCGTGAGAGGATCGGCTTCGTTTCGTGGATGGGACCTGGCGGGGTTGGGCTCTTGCGTGGCTGGGTGGGGATTTGCCAATTGTCGTCTCTACCTAGGCGTCGGACTTGCACTTCTCCTCCAAGCTGGAAGCGGAATGTCTCGTAAGGATGCTTCTTCGAAGCTCGCAAGAACGGGATGGAGCTTCGTGATGAGCAGGTCCCGGAGATGGTGAGATATGCGTTTCCGTAATAATCGCACATTTTCCCAGACTCAATGTCCCAGTCAGATTTGTCTTGCTGGATGATACAGAGGGAGTCGATCCACAGGTATCGGATATTTAGAGTACGACAAACTGTGATTGCATCCTGAAATGTTGCTGGGAGATCCTTGTAGAGTATTTCCTTCTTCACTGCATCGTAATTCGAGTACGTGGTTTGGAAATGATTATCTGAACCTGACGGACCCCAGCAGTGACTTAGCGTTGCGTATCGAGTGATATTCGGATGTTTGGCGGTCTCGATCAGCTGGATCTTTTCGGAGTCAAGGATGATCTCCAAGAGCCGTGTTGGCGCGAAAGACCCGGCATGTCTTCGCAAGTTTCCACAACATTCGTGACTAGAACATTCATGAAGTGATGTCTTTACGAAGTCGACCCAGTTGCCGTCATCTGGATCTGAAATTCCCAATGTAGGCCAACCGGATAGTCCGACTTCTGTAAGAAAATCAAGTCAATATCTTTCCTGGATATACCAGGTGGAAATTACAATGTCACGCCATTACGATGACTGAACGAGGAATCAAACTCACCAGACGGATTGGATACCACATATCCTCTCGAATTTTTCACCTCCCCGTCCTTCCCCCTCATACCTTCGGCAAAGGGATAGAAGAACTCGACGTGTACTGGTCCATCATCCATCCAACGAAGAGAAGTCTTGCATACTTGGTGCCTGTCTGTATGATGCTCCCGCCAGTCACGATTCATATCGTGGTTCCAGATCTGGCTGACTAGTTCACAGAATGGACATCCACGGGCTGCGCTCGTTTGTATGTTTACCTTTCCTACGGCTGCTGTTGCTTGAAGGATATCTCCTGCAGTCTTTGGTATAGTAAGAGTGCTAGAAACGTTGTGACACGAGGGGCAGCACGGATGATTTTCCATTGTATTCGGCATGTTTTCTCCGTTATTCTTAAGTAGCACGGGGAATTGGTTTGCTCATTACAACGGCTCCTGCGACATGTTGCATTATAATAGCGAATGTATGCCTCAATTCACAGCCTTCTTGAAATAGGTTGAATGCAGGTGCCTGTAGATGTGCTTGTTGTCGGCAGCTGAAACGCCACACTGGTGGCTTGCAAGTGACGGCAGCTAGCTGATCATTGAGGCTGAGACGCTCGGAAAATACGACAGAGCTCAAGTTATCGATGCGATCGGGGTTTGCTTATTGAAAATATGGGATTGCATGTAGCTGGATGTGCCTCGTGACTGAAGAAGGAGCAGAAAAGTCTGGTGTTTAACGAGAGAAGTTCTGGGGTTTCATTGAGGTATCTCGGCGTTGCTCGCTAAACTACTGCACCATAAATGAGCCCCATTTCGATCAGGGACAACGTCGTCGGTACTACCTAGGCACAGCATTGTGGGTAGCTCTTGTGCACTGTCATTAGCACACCCAGCAAACTTCCGAAGTATACTGGAGTGATCAGGTCCACAATCGAGACAGATGGTGTTGCTGTCATTAGACCGTTGTTCTTGCAATTGGATTTACGTTCACCCGCCCTGCCCGCAGTCCCTGTTTTTTTCCGAAAGTCTCTGAAGCGCACGATGAACATGCATGGAAGGCATCCCAAACGAGCTTCTGATAAACTGATCAGTCACGTCTCATTACGGAAACAATATTTCACTGTCACGCACTCATCATCGACTTCAAGATATCTCGAAACCGTCTTCAATTCTCGGTAATGCATGTTGGGGACGATGGTCTCTTAACCTCCGTACAGATCTTGGTGAGCAACCCTCAGCCTAGATCATCGCACTCCATGCCCTCTCGACCCCTCTCGACCCCTCTCGACCTTCAGCATTGACAAATTGCATATCTACATTGATCACTTTTACAAAAAGATCGCAGTAACAGGTGGATGCCTTCTTTTTTTTTCTGTCAAATGCGATAGGGGACTTGCGGGCTTCATTATTTTAGTACTTTGCTAACGCAATCCCTCGAAGTCAACATTACATTCCGCCTCTATCATTGAGCTATTGCTTACTCATACCAACTATGCTTCTGTGTCGCAATTGTCTTTCTCCCTAAGAATATCGTCGCCCACCCAGTGCTCAGGAGGGCTTAATTCATGACCGTGTAGATGAGCCTTCATGGTTCGAATCGCTACACGGAAATCGTAGCTTGTTGCACTGCTTCTACAAACAATCGTCAAAGAATATGCGCTTGCGTTCAAGCTTTCAATTGTGTACACTCCTTGCTGAACGTGCAAAGCAACTTCGCATAAGGCTTTGTCAATGGAGCAGTTGAGAGCAGAATTCAATGCTCTCCAATGCCCATCAGGTCCCGTATCCATGTTTATCCAAGTCGCGTTAATGCTAGGTGGACCTGAGACGAATAGCGGCCCTGCGTCTTCGACCAATCCCGTATGAGGGTTTGTGACTTTGCCTCCGACAATTGGTCGGTTGTGCTTCGCGTCCCAGACGACGTATCCATCGTTTGCAGAGGAGTCCATCTATTCGGAGAACTTCATAAGCCAGATTTTAGCTATTGACGATACGATGGAGGTTTGTGCTTGCGTACTAGTACCTTGGGCAGAGTACTGGGACTTCTACTATTTCGAATCGTCGAAAGGAGGCCAAGAATACCTGTCGTGCCCGTAGAATTAGCTACCTTGCTCTTTCAGGTAGGGTGGTCATGCTTGCTTGATGGTTTTGGTGGCACCTATCCTCTTGTTTCGCTATTTGAATTCCGAGATGATGTAGAGACAAAGACTCTCAGAATGAAATACTCGTAAACTAACAGCTTTTTGAGGGGATAGTTTTGCATTATGAAGAGGTGTTTTGCTAAACAGGTTTGGTACTTAGCGTCGATTTTGTGGCAGGTGCAGGTGCCTATTATCTCCAAGGCTTATCCAGACAGTGCATTTGAGCACGCGATGAATGCGATGACGACGACAGGAGCGTAAGCGGGCTAAGTTCCAATGTGGCAGGTCAAATCGCGCAAGAGGTACAGAAATACCCACGACTTTCAATGATGGCAACGTACCACGGCTGGTAGGATTTACGATCCCAACTGTTGGGCATTAGAAAGTGTTAGAATTTCACTGTACAGTCTTTTTCTCCTTTATTATTGCTTGAAATGCACTTCAAAGCCGGACATGAATGACAAATAGTCTGCAAATGGAAAACCTTTCACATTGAATATAATTTGGTATGGATTTCCAATACATCTGTCACTTGCCGAGATTTAATGATCTATAAGAGCAATCTGCTTGTAATGGAGGGCTACGCAGACCCCAATCGAGCTGCGATGGCGCCCGTGGCCCAAGTTCGGTGAGAGTGACCGCTCGAAGGGTCATGCGCGGTGCTGCTATAAGTGGTGATGGCAAAACCGAGCAGCATCTTACAGACCTGAAAATATGAGCCTCTTTCTTCAGCCACGAAGACTATCTGAATTGAACTCACATTAAACTTCATCTTGACGAATTTAGGAATGGGGCTTGATATGTGGAGGCAAACTTGGTCTCGACGCAGTTTCGTGTGGATATGGATCGGCTTGAAAGGCGGCTGGATGGAGAGATGAAGAGTGAAAATCATGCTACCTCCTCTCTTTATTAACACCGACTCCCATGTGAGTCGAGTTAGGAGTAAACACCTGATGGACTGTCTAGGAAGGTCGAAGACTCCTTATCTATGTGCCTCACTTTTTGTGGCGAAGCTATGCCGCTGGACACCTACATGTTGGTGTGTAGCTTACAGCATGCAGTTGGTTCTAGATACCCTGTTACTGTTCTTATTCCTGCAGGTTGAGCATACGCCTCCATAAAATATGTCAAATCCTACCAGATAACTCCGATAAATATGATAGCTAGAGTTCGCGAGAAGCGAGAGGCGAGAAGGGGAGTTTAATAATGATAATTTACCAATGGCATTATGATGTATCTTAATCTTCTCTTCCTATGGAGCGTCGCCATCTAGAGACCAACTGCACGTGATCGTCAGAGAGAGCCACAGGAGATCGGAGTCATTGAGAGAAGGAGGAACATGAGCTGACAATTTGTGGTTCTTTGCCAGATATTTCTCGTATCTAGTATCTATCATTCGTCTAGAACTCACTAGAAAGCAATTTTACCAAACTTGGGCAGTTTAAGCCCCAGTGATGCCTTCGATACCATCTACTAATAGACGCCTATCCTAATCCCAACAAACTCACTACGCTGCCTAACAACATTTCCCGAGAATACGATGAGAGTTTGCCCAAAGGCCTCTCCAACAGTGTCTTGCATGCTTCTCAAGCTTTCTGCATCCTCTATACCCATTTGTCCTTCCAAAGCAACAAACATCTCACCCGTACTCGCCTTCAAAGTCTTCAATTGATCGGAGACAAGAGAAGTATATCCCGCTTCAGCAATGACGGGGGCCTGCTCTCAAATCAGTCTTACTCACACTCACAATGTTGAGATTGTGCATAACTTCTTGCCTAATACCGCCAACAATCCCCCAATCCCCACTACTAACTCACCCGCCGCACTAAGTACCCTTTTGCTCTCATTTTCTTCAAATACATCCTCAGCACGCACATCAGTCGTTGCAGTCGCTAACGATTTTTTCAATTCTTTCACCGTGGAGGCTAAGCCTAGCGTTTCCGTTAAGCTACCGCTATAACCGGTTGCTGTGGTGGTGAGGGAGGTGACGAGGATGTTGAGAGAAGAAATGTCTGCGAGGATAGTTGAGATGTCGCGTTGCTGAACTTGAGGTTGAAGGTACGCATGTGATGTGAATGGAGGGGGAGAAGCGCAACTATTTATGATGGTAGATTGGAGGGGGAGTAGGAGCAGGAAGGTGGTGAAGTGCATGGTTTCGGTTGGCCTGTGATTGTGGGGTGGCCGAGCGGAGCAGACAAAAGTAAACAATGGATTCTTCGATACTACAGGGAGTGAAAAGGACCAACGAGGAGTAGAAGGGGGACACATGGAATTGTAGATGCGATTCTTCTACAGATACTGGAAATAAGATTAGCCGTCCAGGAAACCAGATTCCTACCTTGCAACTCCGGCCTATATCGCAGTCGTCATAATGTCACATTCTCGCTCGCTAAGCCTCTAAGCGAAACGGACTCGGGGGTAAATTTTGGACACTGCAAGTTTCAGGGGTAAGTATTCCCAAGCCAGATAGACTGCTTTTATTACAGAATCTATCTAGAGGTATGTGATTGTTGGCCAATATTTGGTTGACAAGTTAGACAGAATTGGAAGTACAGAATTCTTAGCTTGCGAGGGAAATGAGGGTTTGCGATCGCCAACAGTCGTTGAGATCGTTCAGCATGTGATGCCTATCTGAAATTGCAATCCTCATCGGCACCATAGAATGGTATGCAAGTTTTTGGTGGAATCACCATTCAAACGATTCACAAGAATGAATACCTCCTACAGAATGAGTCAAGTGCGATCCAAATCTACTTTGCTCTCGAGGTTACTTCAAGATGTTTGATGTGTGAAAAAGCAAGCCTGACCTTCCCAACTCGAATTTATACGGTTGGTGCAATGTCTACATCGACCCTACCTTGTATCTCAAATTTTCAGGGAATTGTGGTCAAGTAGCAAGTCTCGATCTCGGTTCGCGATTGGCCTCCAGCTTCATGAGAAGGCAGGCACAAAGAGCAGAGACACCGAATTGAGAACTAGCGCGGGTATAAGCCCCCCCTCAGGATCAGAATTTCGCGTCGCATTTCCTTTCTCTTTCGCATTTATCATCTTTTCTCGACCCTCTCGTCGTTTCCTCTAGACTTCCTCGACTCGATATCCAGGATGCATCAAGTCACATGCAAATAGCAAAATGAACGAGTACCTACTCCGTAGGTATTGCAAGTGGATGTTCAAACTCAAAGTCTCATTCAGAGAACTAGTAAGGCTACCAACTCATCAATGCACCTATCCCGTAACCTTTTCTGGCTATGAAGACTCCCATGCGTGACTTATCAAGGAATCATCAAATCATTTCTCATCTCTCAAGCTCCCAACAACCTTGAAAATGTGGTTCAATGCTTTTAGTAGTCGTCGCCTCGACTGATAACTTCTTTTACGTTCGGACGCAGTACGATGGTCTACATGTTCTGTCAGCAAGGTTCAATGAAATGACTCTGGTGATGGAAGTATCTTACATGTTCGAATTGCGCCGTGTACGAACCCTTCTTATCGACCAGAGGTGGATATGCCTCTACGATACCAGCGGTGACCAAGCTGTTCAACTATTCTTCGTTAGTAAGTTACCTTACATGTAAAAAGGCACGCTTACTCCCAGCAGGTACTTCTCCTGACCTAGACGATCCAAATACCGCCTACAGAAAGGCAGAGTTCCGAAGTTCTTGTTGATGACGTTCAGAAGCTTGCTCGCAGACTGAACACGCAGAGCTACATTTGGAGCATCTGCTCGTTTGGCGTAATGGGAAGTTTCCAGCTGCGCAATGTTAGTGAGAAGAGACTCATCACTGTTCTGCGCTCCACTTACGTCGTCTCTAACATAGCCATTTCCAGTACTGCCAAAAGTCTCGATAGCAAACACTTCACCCTCCTCCATCTTTGTCTGATCGCTACTCTTCACAATTGGCACGCTCTTTCCGCCATGGATTTGCCATTGCCTGATATCATGTCCGTTCAAGTTGCGAATGCACTTTACGGGGAACGTCTCGCCATTGATCTCGACCTCGTAACTCTCCATGGTTTCTTGGATCATGCCTCCGATCTCTCCTAGTCGTGCATCGATTCCAGCTTCTCTGATGCCGGTATTTGTTGCTTGCTTGACGGCTTCCAGGAGATTATCGTACATCGGGTCGAATGACATGGTGAACGCACTGTCCACGATTCTGCCGTTGATGTGTACTCCGAAATCAACCTTCATGACATTGTCCTTGCTGAGAACCGTCTTATTTCCAGCATTGGGGCTGTAATGGGCTGCGATATGATCCAGGTTCACACCGGTTGGGAATGCGATTCCACCCTTGATGTTGTCACCCTCTTCTAAACCCGGATGTCCAGTCAAAGCCCTAACACCGTCCTCGATGCCCTCAGCAATTTCCGTCAAGGTCTGTCCTGGCTTAATGTTCTTCGCCGCCCACTGTCGAACCTGACGATGAATTTCAGCGCCTTGCCTATACTCCTGCAAGAAATCATTGTTCATGCGGTCCAAATGCCTCTTCTCCTCATTTGTCGTCCGGTACAGATTCTCATCTCTGTATTCAACCTCCTCTCCGACAGGGTACTCTCCGTTGGGATAAAGGTTCGAAAGTAGGACTCGTGGAGGATCTGATTGCTTCGTAGGGAGGGCTCCGGCACCGCCAGCCTTCTTTGGCTTCCTCTTCCTCTTGCGCTTCTTCTTTGCCCCTCCTTCTGCCCCGCCTTCCCCAGCTGCGCCCTTCTCGTCCTCATCGTCGTCTGAGTCTTCTGCTTCGGGAGCTTTGCCGTTACCGTTTGCTTGCGCGGCAGCCGCAGAGGCTTTGACGGCTTCCGGATCCTTAACTAGAAGGGGCTGTCAGTGCAGTTCGTGTTGGACAGACAGGTCGGGATGTCCCTACTCTTTAAGTTGGCAAGAGCATCAGCAGTTGGGGCCGCCATGGTGTCTTGCAGAGCCAAGCCCTGTTGTGTTTCCCTCAGAAATGTTCGCAATCTTTCTAAGATACGGTCATGTAGTGTTCTCAGCCACTCGGTGTTCAGTATGTGCTGGACAGTTGAATAGTGCCACAAAAAGAAATCTTGAAGTTCAGTAGCGGGGTTCGGTGCATCAAACGCTGTGGGACACAAAAAGGCAGTCTTTAGCGGGTTGATCAACAGTGCCTTTCATTGGAAATTTTGAGGGTGGGACTAGCCATCTTAGTGCCCGCAGTTAGCCTTTTCAAGCCTAGAGCAAATCTGAATATGATGCCGTCACTGTCTCGTTTCGTCCAGCTTCAAGATCAACAACAGTCCAACCTTTTCTTCCTTTCTTTTGCTCTACTGTACATTATCAGACTTCCCCACGTTTGGCAGGGAAAGCTCATTCGTGATGAGGAATGCCACTCCGCTCGTTTCTCTTCCCTCGCGCCACGCGCCTTGTACCAGTATCGCGGACCTTTCATTCGAGTGCTGTGAGGAGGAGCGGTAGTCCTCAGCAGAATCATTATGAGACTTTACAGGTATCGCCAGAAGCTACACCAGCTGAGGTGAAGAAGTGAGTTTCATTGTTTTATATTTCCGCCTCCAACAATCTTCCAATGTTTGGACATGGACTCCAATTGCGTTCTGCTTACCCCTCCGCTTTCGGCATCAATACCAAAACATATCAAATAACACATGATCACCACAGATCTTTTTACGCCCTCTCCAAAACTCACCACCCAGACCGCAACCCCAACGACCCCGAAGCTTCCTCCCGCTTCGTCGCTATCTCTGATGCTTACGCCACGCTCGGTACACCCGCAAAACGACAAGAGTACGACCGGTCCCTTAACATCCACTCCCATCATACCCATTCACAGTCACACGCCCACCGAAGCCACGGCTCGTACCACTCTCCCGGCCCAGCAGGCGGCCGCCCTGCCAGTGGCCTAAGCCGACGACGGACACAGTTTCAAGGCCCACCTCCCAGTTTCTACCGCTCAGGAGGATGGGGATCACAGAGCGCGAAGCGCAAGGCAGCGCAGGATTCACACGCGGAATCGCCTGCTGGTGCGGCGGGTATGGGACCGGGTCAGAAACCGTGGGGACATGATGAGACGCATGATGTGCCGCATTTCGATCGCGAGGGCCATTACAGGACACAGGAGAATCATAGTCGGAGGTGGCAGAGGAGGAGGGGTATGGAGGATAGACAGGTTCCGGCGGGGGAGGTGCCGAGGAGTATGTTGGCGAACTTTTTGTTCGTTGGGGGCATTATTAGTTTGGGGGTGTTGGTGCCTAGCTTGGTCTTCGAGAAGATGACTAGGAGGGGGAAGAGTGAGAAATGAAGGTTGGCGCAGAAATGCGTACTGCTTGCAAATTTTGCAACAGAAAGGGAGATCACATGGAAGCAATAGAAATAACTGGATATCTCAGGTCATTTTATACACGTACAAGCCTTCTGTCTCCGCGCAAATTATGCTATGCAAACTCCGCTGAAACCGTCTTGTCTCCGTCTATCGTACTATATGGCCCAATCCCTTTATCCTCTCTCATGCATAATCTATGCGTCGAAGACGAAGGAGGTACCGATCTTGTGGGTAGCTTGGTCGAGCTTTTGGGTATCAAAGGAGGCTCCGAGACCAAGGGTGACACCAGGGCGGAGGAGGACATTGTAGGCGACGGCGGCAATACCACGGTCGTTGATCTTGACCTATTTTCATGTATTAGCGAAGCTCAATTTCAATTCCAAATTGGTTGTATTTACCTTGGCGAATGAGACAGGGTCCAATCTGTACTTGCTGGCAACCTCAAGACCAACTTGGTTTCCGCTCTTGGAATCCCAGGTAGCCTTAGCACCGGCCTCAACTTGGGAGTTGACCTTGTGGTAGTAGGCAGCAGAGAAGACGCTCAAGTTGTTGGCAGCAGTGACGGAAGCAGTGTATTGAGGAGCAACGTATCCGACAGCAGCAGAGTAGCTGGTGATAGCAGCCTTCTGGACATCATAACCAGCAGAGGCACCAGCCAGGAAGCCGTCCTGACCGATCACAGCATCGACGTTGGCGGTTGGGCCCTTGAGGAGGTCGAAGAAAGCACGGCCATGGAAGTTGGCTTGCTTGAAGTGCAAGTTGAACTTTGCGCCCTTGTTCTGGCTGGCAGGGAGGAAAGAGCCCAAGACCTCGGCCTTGAGTCCCTTGGCGATCGCGTCGTTGAGCTCAATCTTGGTGTCGAGAGCATTGACAGTGTTCCATGTTTGGGTGAGCGTTAGGCCTGCGCGACGATAGAAAAGCATTAGCGTTTGTCCTGCTGGACACATATCCACCAAAAATCCGATGGGGTTGAATCGGTGGGGATAATTGGAATAGAGTGTAAATCGCTTGAAAGATATACCGGATGGCTTGTCTGCGTACTTGGCCTCAAGCTATAGTACCAGTCAGTATTTTCATCTATCCCGCTCCTCATGGGGCTTGTCGTACGAGCCCGCTGTTCGATCCCTCGTGTGTGGACTTTCCAGTCACTTTGAACCCGACATTGGATGGGGTTGAGCTCTTCAACTCAAAGGTAGTGGCGTTCAAGTGGTAGAAGTCCTTGGAGAGCAACTGCAGATAGTCAGTTCACATTTGCGGTAAATAGATGCAGCTGAAGCTTTCTGGAGCTCCAGGAGGCACACTTACGTCGTTTGACGACTTGGCAATATCGGAGAAAGCTGGGACAGACATTATGATGGTAGCGGAAGAGATTGAATGGATGGGAGAGATGCGATTGATGTTGGAGGAATGGAGTTGGAGACGTTGTCGGTTGAGAGAAGAACTTTGAAGTTGTTGACGGACGGAAATTATGCGCGAACGGTTCCACCCGACGATGAGACAAAACGTGGGGTGCTGATTGGCCCGAACTTTCAATGGGCCGGCAATGGCAATGGGGGCACCTGATGGAAAGGGGCTTGGAAAACACGACTTCCTCAAAATGCAAAGAAACACTTGTCATGGATCATCAATTGGGACATTCATGCGTCTGTCACATTGGCACTCAGATTCTACTCCCGTGCCGCTACTCTATTTACTACAAACAATTCGCATCGATCTACCTAGAGCTTATGCAATCACAACGCCGTCCATCCATACTGAAAGAAGGAATCCGAGATTGATGCCAGAGGTACCTGGAACTCCCAAGATATCAACGACGCAGGGAAATTGATAGATGATGTCAAGAATCTGGCCCAGTAAGACGTGCTTATTTTGTCGTCTCGTACTTTTGGTTGTGAATGGCAATCGCTCTGTTTTCTTCGTTAGCATCTCCCCTTTATGTAGTCACGCTTCTTGCTTACCTTCCACTAGGATCAGTCTGATCAGACCAGGTAGGAGTCCATCGCATGACAGTATCTGCGCAGTATGGTGGGAAGTGCTCGTCGAACATCGTTCGGTACCAGTAACTGTTCCTTGTCAGTGGATGAAGAGTACGGCAGATGCTCGGTACTTACGCCTCCTTAGTATCTGGGATATCGCTGCCCCATTCTGGCTTGGGGTTCTTCATCATCTCATCAGTGATTGTGGCCTCTGCGGTGTCCTTGAGGGCATCGATCCATCCGTAACCAACACCATCACTGAACTGCTCCTTTTGCCTCCACAAGATGTTTTCTGGCAGGTATGGCTGGGCTCCGGGCTCATCAGAAGTGTCGAAGGCCTTGCGGATGATGTATTTTTCGATCCTATCCTTGGTGATCAACTTCTCCTCAGGATCGATGTTCATGGCAACTTCCAAGAACTGTTTCATGTCAGTGATTATTCATCTCTGCTCGATAAGTGGATTGTTACCTCCTTGTCCAAGAAAGGAACACGAGCCTCAAGACCCCAAGCCATAGTTGACTTGTTAGCTCTCAGACAATCAGACAAGTGCAAGTTCTTGACTCTACGAACACATTCCTGATGGAAAGCACTCTTGTCGGGTGCAGCATGGAAGTACAAGTACCCTCCAAAGATCTCATCACTTCCCTCACCACTCATCACCATCTTCACACCCATTGCCTTGATCTTTCTCGAGAGCAAGAACATAGGGGTAGAAGCACGGATCGTCGTTACATCAAATGTCTCCAAGTGATAGATAACATCCGTCAGGGCGTTCAAGCCCTCCTCGATAGTGAAAGTCATGTCGTGGTGCTTGGTTCCGAGGAACTTCGCGACCTCCTTTGCCGCCTTGGTATCTGGGGCGTTGGGAAGACCAATCGAGAAGGAGTTGAGTTGTGGTAGATATGTGACGGTAGACAGCTTGTCATGGTCGTCAATACCGACCAAACCTTCTCCCTTGTCCTCGTCTCCTACAGTCTCGCCGTTTCCGTTGGCAGTCTCCATCTGCTTCAGGGCAATGGCCTTCAAGCGCAGGGTTTCCCGTTGCGCGATAGAAGCGACCAAGCTTGAGTCAAGTCCTCCAGACAACAAAACACCATAAGGAACCTCAGCCATCAAACGCTTTCTGACAGCCTTCTCGAAAGTCTCGCGAAGCAGCTTCAAGTCCAGGGGTGTTGAAGGAACCTTGGCACCATCCCACCACGTAGGCTGGAAATACCTGGTCATCTTGTCGGTTTTTGAGTCATAGATGTGTCCTGGAGGGAACGAGATGATCTTGTCGCAAACGGTATGCAGACACTTCAGCTCGGAGGCGAAGAAAACCGCGCCTGGCATCTTGCTCGACCATCCCTGATACAGACTTGTAATTCCAATAGGATCACGGGCAGCAATTGTTCGGTCTTGGGCTTTGTCGTAGAGGACGAAGGAGAACATGCCGTCGAGGTGTTTAGGCGCATCGATATCAAATTCCATATACTAGTAGCATATCAGCACATATCCTTGCATCCACCGATATGTATTTTCTCTTACTAATGGTATTATGACTTCGCAATCGGAGTGAGTCTTGAAGTGGTATGGGGTTGTCAAGGTTTTCCGAATGACTCTGTGGTTGTAAATCTCGCCATTGACTGCGAGAGCAATGGTCTCGTCCTTGTTGGTGAGAGGCTGGGCTCCACTGTCAACACCGACAACACTGAGACGCTCGTGGGCAAGGACTGAAAAGTGACAATCAGTCATAAGTTCTGTGACCGCCAAAGTGGCCTCTTGGTCATTGACTTACTGGTGTTGTTGCCCACGAAACTGCCAGACCAATCTGGACCACGGTGACGGCATTGCTTCACCATCTTCAATGCCGTCGGCTTGAATGCCTTCGCATCAGGAACATGGTGGCAACCCACGATTCCACACATCTTGGTGGAGTGTTGATGAGGCGGTGGGGGAGGTTGAGGTCAAATTCCAATCCAGTAGCAATTGATTCAAAAGTATTGTAAATTTGAGGAAGACAAGAATGAGTATGAATAATTCCGGGACAATTGACCTGGTCGCAGTGGTATAAGTAGTCGGGTTGTGATGCTGGGTCAAGTAGCAATTGGGTTATGACTCCCCCTCGAAATTTATTGATAGTGCTCAGATTCGGTTTGGTGGGGTGAAATTTAAGGCCGATGTTCGGCAGCACCTCTGGCACTGGCATTGGATGGCAGGGCATGGATTGGATGCTTTGGCGTCTGATAAGGCGAGGGCAGGGGCAACTCTTGGTGTTACCACCCACTCACTGCTCACTGCAGGGCGAATGCGGGCGGGCACACCTGCACTCGTCCACTCCCGAAGCTCGATTAGGTTTGCCATTGTCATCCGAACCACGAATACTCTCACTGGCAGAGGAGACAAGGTCATATGGGATTCCAAACTTTCGGCAAGGCTTGATTCTCTACCCTTCTATTTGCCCTTTTGCGCCTCAAGTAGTGGGGTGTTGGGGGCAAAATAACCAGATGCCGATGACAGGACGGGAGTTGTGAACTGCAACCGACGGCTGGAGGTCAAAAAGCTCCGTTGGAGTGAGGTGGGATGGAGGGGTAGGGCAGGAAACAGGAGTCAGTCACACAGCCAACACATCAACACATGGCCTGGTGTTAGCTTGAAAAGAAAGTAACCTAGTAACGATAGCAAACGACAAACCGAATCTTCGTAATGCCATATTCATTTTCGTAGCTCATCTATCGCATATCGCAGACCGTCTGGAAGGAAATATCCATGCCGTAAAAGAGAGCCAGTGCCTTGTTGTGGTGTCGCGTGTGCAACTCTGCAATCGGCAGCAGTTCCAGCAGCAAGCAGCCCAAAGCCTCAAAGTCAAATCCCTCGCAGATACCGTCCAACGCCATGCTCACAATCCCACCCACATCCCGTCGTTCACACCTGAATGATGCACTGACTCCAGTTCCGCAAACAAACAGACCAGTTCTCCTACCCCGCGAGATCTTCCTTTCCTCTGTTTGTCTCTTCAAGGCGCGGGATGGTCTCTTACGATCTTCTTAATCTTAGCATCATAGCCCGCGCGGTCCTTCTTGAACAAGTTGTAGGCGTCGGCTTGAGCTGGCGACTCGGGATTGGGGTCGTTAAGAAGGTCCTGGACACCGAGCAAGATCTGCTTGATGGTGATAGCTGGTTTCCAGCCCTCCTCTTCGTTCAAGATGGACAAGCAGACTGTGCCGGAGGGGTAGACGTTGGGGTGGAAGAGGGGAGGGACGAATTTGCCTAAGCCTTGTCAGTACTGTGCAGTTCACAAGATAAGATCCTGGGTCAAACATACACTTTGGTGGCTTCGTTGGGTACTCTGTAAAGTATATTAGCTCTGTCTTCTCGTCCGGGGCACATCCTGCAGGAAGTAAACTTACCATCGGGGAAGATCACGCTCAACTTGAACAAGCCTCCCTCCCACATCGTCTTCTCCTTGCCTGGAATACCGCACTCCCAAACCTTCAGATCAAGAACACCAGCCGCGTTGCGCTGAGGCTTCGCATAGAAACCAAAGGGATGGTCTCTTCTCCATTGCTTTCTCTCCTCTTGGAGTCTGTTCTGACAGAGCGCCATGTTTGCGGGCTGTGGAGTTGTGGTGTGATTTTCGAGGTTGTTGGTTTTCGAGGGAACGAGATGAGGCTGAGAGATCTTCTTGTAGATGAAAGTAGCAGATAGTGAATCTGAACTTACACTATCGGAACTTCACTTGCGCTTTTGGAGATGAAAGTTGTAATCCTGAGTGAAAAGGAAAGTTGGCAGATTTTTAACGCCGAAGTATCTGGGTGGCCGTCGAGGTGATGAGGCTGAAGAGGAAAGAAGGTGCCTTCGTCGCGGTTCTAGATTTTGCACTGTAATCGCGAAAGTTGCGCCTGATTGGAGAAGCGAGGGTCCCTGAGTTGGTGGAGTTTTGCGGGCTTGAGCAAGGGTGGATGTTGAATGCCTCGGTCTCAACAGTGAATCACGGCAACCCACGAATTCATCCTTCAACATTTTGCTTTAAAGTCAAGATTTCCCCCTGCAACGTTTGACTCTTAGAAATCCTTCTTAAGAACCTCCCACTTCAAAGAAGACAAAGTTCAGGCCAACTACTAGCCATCCACTAATTGGTTCTACACCCCGCACGACACATGCACCTGGACCTGTCTCCGTCACAAGCCATTCTGAAGTATTTCATAAAGATCAGCTCCCACACATGGACAACTGCACAAGCAAACAAACCATGGAGACCAAAGCAGGGGATCTAGAGGGTCTTGCAGAGACGTCCAACAAGGCCATCCAGAAAGAAGAAGAATCAGCACCAGTATCCAAAGACCCCGCACCAATGACAGCAGCGCCTACACAGAAAGATGTCGCATCCACAGAAGAAGTTCCAGATCCAGATGAGGATGATTTAGACGATTTAGATGGTACTTAACTCCATGTCCTTTCGCTTCAGAAGAAAAGAACGCATATACTAAGATCATAATATAGACATGCTCGACGAGTTCACACCCTCAAAACCCGAACCACCGCCATCATCAACCAAGCCTACGAAACCACCCACAGCCACCGACCCCATTGCAGATGGAGTTTCTGACGAAGACTTCGCGCGGCAACTCCAAGCTGGGATGGCGGAACTCATGGGCGAGCTAGAGACTTCTCCAGACATGCAATCGCAACTGGAGCAAATGCTCAAGGAACTCGGTGGTGTCGCCGCGCTCGACGCAACAGCCGGCGCAGCTGCGTCCTCCGCAACCCCATCCACAGCTGCGAAAGAGGCAGCAAGTTCGTCCAAGTCGGCGCCTGCGCCAGCAAAAGCCGGAGCAAGCGAGGAATCTTTCCAAGAAACGATCAAGAAGACCATGGAGCGCATGCAGAATAGCGGAGACCAAGCCACCGCTGCCGCAGCATCAGACAGCACAGACGACATCCTCGCGCAGATGATGAAAGCTATGGAATCTGGTGGACTGGATGGCGAGGGCGGTGAAGAGGAGTTCTCGAAGATGTTGCTGGGTATGATGGAGCAGTTGACCAACAAGGAGATCCTGTACGAGCCGATGAAGGAATTGGATGATAAGTTCCCGGCGTGGATGAAGGAAAATGAGGGGAAGGTCGATGCGGCGGATATGAAGAGGTATAAGGAGCAGCAGGTTTATGTTAGTGAGATTGTGAAGCGATTTGAGACCAAGACCTATACGGATGACAACTCGAAGGATAGAGAGTACATTGTTGAGAGGATGCAGAAGGTTTGTTCTTCTCAATTCTTGAATCTTGATTATTTACTGACATCTTGCAGATGCAAGCAGCTGGCTCTCCACCCCCAGACTTGGTAGGTGATATGGCAGCAGCACAGGAAGCGTTTGGAGCTCCTGAAGAAGGCTGTCCGACCCAATGAACAAGCCTTGATACCAAGTACTCTTCGAAATATCCGTGATCTGAACCTGAAAAATGTAATCCAAGTGATCCAGTACGATCAAACGCCTAACACCATTCCCTATCCTCCTGATAAAGTCTCCCAAAATCCCTTTACGCCTACGCTCAAAATGCACAGATAGCCGAGTTTTCCTACGCAGAACTCTAGCTCATATCCATCATGTCGGCGTCCTGAACGTAATCCGGAGGAGGTTGTTGACTTGACATCCTACTCTCTTGCTCGATGACATCCATGAAGAGCTGATCGTACTCATCATCATCGCTCCCATATATCGATTGCTGATCAACAGGCGCCGTGTTTGACTTCCGGTTGCCCGTATCCATGTCTTCGAAAAGCATACCCATCTGATTCGAGTTCGCCGAGCCATAATTGAAAGCACTCTCCTCAGGACTCATACTCCCCAGCAGAGCCTCCAACTCCTGCTCCTCACTCATAGCGACCTCTTCCGCCATAATCTCATCCATGCTCGCCATCTGCGCCTCTTGGTCCTCCTCCTCCTCCATCGGCACCTCAATACCCATCGCCTCCCTCCTCTGCCTCTCCACCCTCCTCCTCTCCTCCGCCACCCAAAGACACCTCATGATCTCCTCGTCGCCGCCCCGCCCCGCCCATCTCTTCTCCTCACTCCCCTCCCTAACCCTCTTCAGGAATAACTTCCTCCTCGTCTCCCTGCCCTCATCTCCACTGCCACGTGCACTCATCAATGGATTGGGTTTCGTAGTGCGCTTGCTGTATGTGCTTTCTCTCTTGCTGGGTGGAGGCGAGATCAGTGAGCCTGCGCTCGCGTTCTGGGGTTGGTGCTTCGTGCTGTGTTCCGGTGGAGTAGTGAGGATGGAATTTGAATTTGAATTGCTGAAATTGAAACATGAGGGTGGAGATGAGACCAAACTCTTGCTAGGAGATGACATTATTGCGTCTTGTTGCTGCTGTGCGCGCGCGGACTGGACATTGGCGTCGCGTGAAGAGAGAGGGGATGGAGTGGTGTTGCGCAGTGGCGAGGAGGACAATGGTGATGGTTTATGTGGTGTGTAGTAGTGGTTCGATTGAACGTATGCTTGTGGATGTGAAGGGAGCATGCTGAACATTTTCGTGGATTTGGTTGATGGGCAAGGTAGGCAGAGTTTGGTTCGGTGATGTTGAAGGAAGGAACGGAGGGCTGGGCTGGGCTGGTGGGACGCGCTTGTGGACGCGGCGGCGCGACCTCGTGTAAAGAGGCTAGCCTTCTTGTAGAAGATCTTGCATATGACATTCTGCTTGCCAGAATCTCACAACTTTCAGATCTTGCAATTATCTTTTGGGACTCTTTAATTTTTATGGAATCACTGCTGAGATTCAATCGCATCATCAAATTAAGCAACAACCTTGGCCAATGGCTGCAAGATTGCCTTCCCACACCCCCAGATCCCCGCCCTCACGACCCATATGGTAACATCCAGAGCTCAGATAGCCAATTACCAGTTCCGCTGCTATATAATACAGCTTGCTAATCAATAGCAATTCAATGAGCAAGTACCATAGCGCCACCATGTATCTCCCCAAAACGCCATGACTGATTCTGTTGCTCAATCTTCGCCATCAGTCTCGGCTGCCACCCGAAGGTCGTAACTCAGCTCGAAACACTCTGCCAGTAGATCGTTCACGCTTCCTTGACCTTCTGGGATATCTTTGCCAACCAGAAACTTTCCATCTACTCTCATATTGTCGATGGAGTTGAGCTAAATGATAGTCAGTCTTATTCTATGCCAAGACATCTAGGATCTTACCTTCATACTGTAAGGATACAGTTCGCGTGGTGAGCTGACTCCTCCTGAGTTCTTCACTTCAATAAGACACCTTCTCAGGGTTTGGAGTTGATTATACACCGGTAGGAGAGCTTCAGAAACAGGCTCTGATGAAACCATCAGGTAGTAGATGTATGCGTAGCTTCGTCTAATGAGGTAGAGAAGTGTCTGACAAGTTAGCGAGACTTTGGTAAACGTTTCGCAAAACTTACTCTTTGGACATAAAGTTCAGCAAACACACCATCTGCGTCAACGAAGTTCCCGTCAATGCGGCTTTCGTCAATCTTGTCCAGCTGCCGTTGATAGTCGTACAGATCGGTTTCTCGCAAAGACCAGGCTTGCGTAAGTGATAACTTCTCGAGCTTGTTCCGGATTTCGATAAGAACCTGGTATGGTCCATTGAAGCTTTCTACCATTTTCCCTTTCCTACGTTTTGTCAGTCGCAGTCAATAAGGTCGCAATTTCAATTGTTACCGTTGCAGCACAATCTCCGACCAAAGTAAGCACTTGTTTAGCAATTCACAAGTCTCTTCATTTCCAGCTGGCACTTCACCACTTGCGGTGACAAATTTACCATCAACCCGCATAGCATCGATTTCCCTCAACTGAGCTTGCAATTTCTCGACTTCTGTTGTTGAGAACTGAATTGGGAAGTATTAGCCGACGCCACATCCGAGAGCCGGTAAGCAGAGTAAAGAAGATCAGGTCGTACCTTGGTTTTCGTGTTCGCCAGAGAAATGGAACGAAGGATCGAGATAAGCTTCTCGTGGATTGAAAGTAGATCTCCGCCAAGTCGATCGAGTCTATTCTGAAGATCTGTAAGTGTTGCCTGGCATAGCTCAACACGGTTCGAGAGTAGTGTGATGAAGTATGGCGAATATTCTCCCTCGGCATCCTTGACAATCTTCCGCAATCTTTCCAAGGTATGCGAACAGTGGGTGAGATCCTTCTCCGAGTACAAGTCCACCTCTCTCAAGTGTGCCAGTAATCGTTTTATCGTTGAGGTCAGGGCATACGCTGCTGGAGCTTCATTGTTCCGTCCAATTGTCATGAAGAACAGAGATAGCAGTTGGAAACATCCGTCCAAAACCCGGTCAACTACACAGACTATCGTCAGCCCTTCCAGCGAATGCGCCGGGGGTTGTACATACCTCTATTGTCCTCCTGGGGCTTATCCGCACGAATCTCGTTGAGTATCTTGACTTGCTCTACTACTCTATCGTAAAAAGCCAGAACATCCGAGGACTTGACATATGTTGATCTGTCTTGCTTCAGAAGCGTCAACTCATCTCGAACTCTCATCAAAGATTCGAGAATGGGCTGTTCCCTAGGGTCCAGAGGCATGGGGATCGTCGGCGTATCCGCCATCGTGCTGGGGTCGTGGAGGCTAGTTATTTCTGATGATGGTTTAAAAAATTATGTCGCAAGCTGGGCCGAGTGGGTCTTCAGTTGTCCAATTTCAAGAATGAAACATGTGTTTGGATTGTGAGTTGCTTCTGCGAAAGAGAGAAGTCCATATGACATCTGCCCGCATCCAGGCGGGGAAAGGTGACAATCAGCGCCCCGCTAAGGCTTATCCATGCTCGGGGAGTGGGCATAAAGCGGCATTCAATTGAGGCTCTCGTTGAAAGTCGGAAATGAAACGCGGGGAGTGATACTCAAGAAAATCTTTGGAATCTGAGAGTCAAAAGGTGCATGATGATAGTTACATGTTTCTCGTTTTAAAGCAAGAAATCTACTGGTACATCAGCCAGATCTGCGAATTGCAACCAGTGCAGGCACGTGCTATCTCTTGAACCATTCTTGGAGGGGCAATATTGGCGCTGCTTTACTGGTCAGGCATCAAGGCACTGATGCTAGATTTTCGCTAAGCCACCAATAGCAGAAGGAGCCCGGCCCACTGTCCCTACACACGCTGTCTTTTGCGAAATCAACCTCCGGAATTTCTTCAAAGTTATTCAACGACGAACAAACACAACCGACAACCCAACCCGCTGTCGGTAAGTCGCATACGACGGGGATTTCTATATTAGACTCGCATTTACTAATTATCATCCTCAATTTTACAGAACTTCAAAATGTCGAACGCCGAGCTCGCTGTCTCCTACGCCGCGCTGATCCTCGCCGATGACGGTGTCGATATCACTGTACGAAGCCAATTACCTCGAAAGCCCGCAGGCTGGATATCATGACAATTGGAAGGTTACTAATTCTGTTTCCCAGGCCGACAAGCTACAGACCATCATCAAGGCTGCTAAGATCGACGATGTTGAGCCAATCTGGACCTCTCTCTTCGCCAAGGTACAAGCAAAATCACAATGGCTACAGGATTTGGGAAGTAAGTGCTGATAATTTGGATTTCCAGGCTCTTGAGGGAAAGGATGTTAAGGACCTCTTGTTGAACGTCGGATCCGGTGGTGGAGCCGCTGCTGCCCCAGCTGCTGGTGGTGCCGCAGGTGGTGAGGCCGCTGCTGAGGAGACCAAGGAGGAAGAAAAGGAAGAGGGTACGATATTTTCCCCGGTCCTGGATGTTCTGGACGGATATACTGACATGTTTCACAGCCAAGGAGGAGTCAGACGAGGATATGGGTTTCGGTCTTTTCGACTAGAGAGGTTTTCTCATCTTTCTTGTTCTTTCAAATGCATGGCCACGGTTTTTCTCTCGGTGCAACATTTGGCTGGTCGAGTAGGCTTTCATAGATAAAGCAAGCTCATGAGGATTCCCGAACTTTGGATGTCAATTGCTGGAGGTGTGAACATGTGAAATCCGTTTGCCTGGACTCCGCACTAGATCAGCAAAAATTGAGTCGCGATGACTTTGAATAAGACATCTCTCCGCCTTCTGGATCTTCGATGTGTGGTCCGCGAACACTTTGGAATATCCAGCGATGGGACGCGTTTGAAAATTCCTTGCGAAGATCTGCATGATCCAGTTCTCCTTGTACCACGGCTTTTCCTCGTCAACAACAGTTTTGTGTGTGACATCAGCCTTGTAGAAGTACCGTCTGAGGCGGACGGTGACCAGATGCTTTGTTACTTGTTTTACGTCAATCCGTTTGTACGGGAGTCTGCTTGCCATGAATCCTTTCTCTCCTTTCCATGCATCTTGTTCTTTATGTTCAGCTTCACGTTTGAAGAATCTCTGTTGTGTTCACACTTTGCGCGAAAACATTGAAAAACTGCGTTTAGTCATGGGTGCTTATTGATTCTTTCAACGCCTCCCGTATCCAAAACACTTCATGGTCTATACAAATTACCCTATTGAATTTCATCTCCATCGACGAAGCGAGTCCCTTGTATTTACTGACTGAAGACATGACTTCTATGGGCCGTGTCCTCTAAGACTGCTGATTTGGAGTCAAACCCAGAAGACGAATGGACTGTTTTGAAGCTCGGTGTTTCTCTGCTCGTCTCAGGAACGTCTTCAACTTGCAGAGTTTAAGATGCCGCAAAGTCTATATAATAGCCGGTTCTCCTTCAGTTATCATGCTGTCAACTCATCGACAGCTTCCTCAGCTTCAATAATCTACAATCTCAACCCATTTCAGCTTCAAGCTCAAATTCAATAAATCAATCAACAATGCAACTAGCAACCACCATTCTCCTCATCATCTCGGCTACAATGGGAGCCTCACTCCCAACGCGGACCGTTCAGGCCCGAGCCTGCACCACAATCACTCCTAATGCAATGCAATTTCTGCTGAGCAGCGACCCCGACAGCGGCTCCAATCCCAACGCCCTCAATGGCCCTCTCATCGACAGACCCGACGTGAAAAGCTTCAAGCTTTTCCGGGAAAACATCAAGCCCAATGACCGTCACGAAATGCTCCAATTCGTTGACTTCCAAGTTCCCCCTGGGTCCTACAGCTGCGCCCTCCACGTCACTGATGCAGGCCACACAGTCGAGAACGATGTTTACACTGGCGAGCAGCACTCCCCAGACTCAGACTCAGAAATGGCCAAGATATCCGTCAAGTCTCTGGTCCCCAATGCCTTCCTTCGATTCCCCTCCTACCACGACGTCAATGATAATATGGACCAAGCCCTTATCTCTGCGAAGTCGTTCGGTACTTTCAGTATTACTAATGGTACGAATCCTGGTACGATCAATACCAGAGCCTGTCCACCTCCTCTGACCAGTGGGGAGGATGGCCACTTGCAATTTGTGTTCGGGTTGATGGGCAATGATATCTCACGTGGTCGATACTTCTCCAGTAAGTAATCCTCTTCTCCGATTGTTGGCCATCCGATTTTAACCATTTCGTCTAGTGACCCAGCGTAACGGCGGTGCTGGTGGAGCAATCAATGGGGTCTACATGACTTTCAACTGTTAACGCTCTGCTGCCGTTTTGCAAAGGGGAGGAGTGTACGAGTAGTGAATCGCAACTTCGGGGTACTGTTTGGCATTTTGCGAGACTGACCATGCTCATGGAATGACTGTTCAAGGGGGCGTTCGTTCTATCTGCCCCATTTTGGCTTGAATGGCTCGTTGTTCTAAGACTGATCGGTTGCTTCACAAGGATTGTTAGTCAATTTCTGCGTTGTCGGCTAGCACTTAGCTAGAATGAATCAATGGATTTTGGAGTTGCAATGGATCAGAGCGACAAGCAGTATGATGGTGTGAGTTTGTAATTTCAACTTTTAAGCTATGAAGATGACGCTTTTGAACATCTGCATCCAGCATGTTCTAGATGCTTCCGCACTGTGATTTTCGTCCTTACAAACTGAGCCTCAAGCATAGATCATGGATGTCTGAAAGCACACTTGAAAGGATAAATCTGAATCTGCAATGACTGTCAACGTCTTTCCCTATTACAATCGCAGGAGGCATACCTTGCTGAAATCCCAGACCTCATTCTTAGCATAGATATCCGCCTTTAACTTCTCAATGACCTCTTCCTTGGACGAAGCAAGGGCCACCATCGCGCTTCCCTGGATCTTCAAGCCATCACCCTCTTTGGGTACTTCTTCCAGCAAAGCTCCTATAGCCAATCAGTAACCAGTCATACGAATCCAGTTCAAGGCTATTGATCAAAGGATAGTCTCAAGATCAATGTGGAGTTAAAAAGAAAGCAAATTAAACTCACCGCCCATCTTCCAAAAGCCACTCTCAAGACCCTCCTTCAACCCCTCAAAATGAGCCCTAAACACATCAATTAGGTCCACCGCTTCTTCAAATACCTGAACGAAATGCTTGGTCAGGTAAACATACGGTCTAATCTCCATACGCTTAGCCAGCTTGTTGGGCTGATCCGGCATGATGACAAGCCACTCGAATTTCTCAGCTGAAGACGAAGCCATTGTTCGGATTCGTGATGAAGAAGTAAGTGGTAATCTTGTTATTGAAGGGACGATACAAGTCGTTCTGAGGTTTTGACGGAGGAGAAGAGAGAGTGACATGGTTGGGGGAAGGATGGGGGAGCTCCGGGAGCTTTGGAGAGGTGAGGTGGGGTTGATGGTGGGGTTTCCGTCGTGGAAGGGCGTGAGATGGGTGTGATAGAGACACACCTAGCTTGTCCTCCCCGAAGGAAAAGTCAATTTGAGCATCGAATGCTGGGAAGAAGATGTGATCTGTTCACTTACTGAAAGAACTGTTTTGGATAAAATCTGGGACAGGATATCAGGGAAATCTCAAACACGCCCAAATTTCGATGTCGGTCAATATTAACGTCCGTCAGGTTCAAAACTCACGAATCGCGTACACTCAAACACACCCAAAGTATTACCCCACATGTAAACCCCAATATCTACTTTCTGGTCCAACCTGACCCATCTATCTTAGCCAAGTACCGATTGTTGTCCTGGCCTAGCGCGACTCATCATGTAGATTCGGGGCAAATAAGCGGTAAGGGTTGGCGAAAAAAGATGATACTCGTCCCTCAGAACGATCTTCAATTAGGAAAGGAGGAGTTCTATCCTGGGACGTGAATGTTATAGAAGGTGAGAGTGAGAACGTAAAATAGGAATCAAGCTGTCGAGACTGTCGTTCTTTCCTTCTCGACAATTCCCACATAGTCCCAGATTGGGTCATCAAACACTTAAAAGCAGTGTGCCATTCTTCCATTAATTTAGCTAAACCAAGCCATCAGACAACCGTTACACGTGCTTACTATTCAATTAAACCTTATACAATAGTTATTATCAATGCCGTCGATGAACGTCAGTTCCCTCCGGCGAAGCAGGCGAATGGATACAGCCAAGCCTCCAGACACCAAAAGAGGCAAATGCCCACGACTGACAACACCCAGCCAATCTGTTCCAGAGCATCGACCATTACTGAGAGGACGTCCCAAGACTGCAGACATGTCATGGGCTGCATATAAGAGATTCCCGGGGCTTGACGACGGCAAAGTCAAGCAAGATATCGATGGCAGAGGCTTTCGGTTCCGAGTCACCAAGAGACCTACCACTTATCGAGACAACAGTGGAGAGCCCGAAATAATAGGCGATTTCTCTTCGTACAAAGAAGCTCGTGACTTCATTCAACATCATCTATCGACACTTGGCGATGACGATGGTCTCGTTCTTACGCAGAAGGTAGATCTCATTCCCGAGGGAGGTAACGATCAGACTTTGTTGCGTGTAATCGGGCCGGACTGGGACATCACAATTGTTGCCCATTATATCTTGGATGAGGCAATTGATCTGAGCAGTAAGCCGGATGCCATCGAAGTCAGTCGTTGGGCGTTTTACTCGAATCAGGAAGAGTTGGCAGGCTGTCCCAAGAGGAACAAAGATGACCAGGCCACAGACTCACACATCTGTCAGCCTCTCAAGGTTCCCCGAACGCGGGATCATGTTACTGCAAAGCCAGCAGTCTCGACAACCGAGACAGCAACGAATACACCTGTACTGAGATCTTCCAAGAGAAGTAGCAAGGACTTGGAAAGCAGATCGACTGATCCTGCGGCCAAAAGACACAAATCTTGGCCCAAGTCCTCGATTCGAGACGTATCAGCCTTGCCTAATGAACCTGGAGAAGCTGAGAAACCTCTGCCTCCGAGCTCAGTCCCATCAGGGGTCCAACTCACCAACAAAACTAAAGCTCTCACGTCCTCCTTGTTAGTCTACACCGTCAAGGAAACATCATTCCAGAGCTTCAAAGCCCAGGACGGGACTATCGTTGGCATATTTACTACGCTTGCAGACGCAATCAAGCAAGTTCGAGCCTGTTGGGAGGCTTGCACAGACCGGAAATTGTCCGTTGCAGAATACTTGGACGGGTATCACGAAGATGGGCGTCTGTGGTGGACCTGCCGAGATGAGGTTGGAAATGGATGGGATGTCGATATCGAGCTCAACGTAGTGAAACGGCCTGGATTAGTGGCAGGGCACCCTTCAGAAGGAAACCTGCAAAAGTTCGATTCTACTTCGGAGAGGATCGAGACGAATTCAGACGAGACTCAAAGCTCCAGTGAATGAACGTTAGCTTCTGTATGGTAGACATTGCCGGATCAAGCCCCTTGCTGGGGACTGTAGCTGTAACGATAATCATGACTTGGGTTGGAGTATCATCGAAGTCGATGCGCTGCAACTCTCGATCGGTAATATAGCTAGTCCGCCTCGGAGAGTCAGCAAGCGGCCCTTTGTGTAGTAGCTTTTGGTCGACTGGGAGAAATACAACCATCTTCTACGTCTGCTGATGTGTGATCGTCTTTGTGGCATTCGAATCCATTGAGTGTTTCTCAGTAATAGCCAGTGATCCTATATCTGGACGATGACCATCCGCAAACCGGCATCTACATGAACCTCAGACAATGCTATTCGACTATTCCACGAGGAGAAATTTGGGACCTCCGAGGGTTATTGAATCGCACATCTACCCCTTCCCAGGAAGCATACAATTTTGCTGTTGATGTCGCGGGCTCTTGAAGTGAATGGAAACCTGGTGGATCTTCACTGTTGTATGCCATTGGATGTTGTCTCTGGAAGGACTTCCCTCCACATCTCAAATCTTTTGCGGCATCCCCACTTGGGACCGAGCAAAACCCATAACTCATTCAAGACATCAGACCACATACGAAACTTGGTATAATAGAAGCTCAACTAAGATCTTCCGCATGAGGAAATACATCGGAAGTGCACGGATGGCAGCATTATGTTGCATCTCCGGTGCTCGGAACCAGGAGGAAATTTGCAGGCAATGCGTGCGGGTTTGCGCTCGGCCGTGACACCCTTGACACTCGCAGCGGCTCGGATCTTGATCCAGATGCGGATGCTGGGCGATGGTTTGGGATGAGGATCAGATGTGTCATGTGGTAGAGTTCATGCGCTTGCAGCGGAATTGGAAAGAATGAGAAATGAGAAGAAAAGTGGTTCGAAAATAAGGAATTTTGCTTCAAGTGAGACGCTGAAAACAGTCACTCACAAAGTAAAGCAAAAAAGACATGAAAATGTTCATATACATGTAAACATTGAAGAATAAGTTTGGATATGTCTATAAGTTTGAACCACCCAAGATAGAAGAACAAAGAAGGAAAAATAGAAATCGTTGTATGAACGCCGAGCGGAATGCAATAAAGGTATATCCATTCATCGGACTATTAAAGCGCAATCCTCGCATACGAGCCTGTCATATATATCCCCACGTGAAACTCCGCGTCAAGCCTCTCAACGGCGACGCTGGAAACCGCCTCTTCTCTTCTTCTACGAATTGCTCCGTGAATGGACCGCCTCCGGTAGGAATGGCTAAATTTATGCCTCGAGTGCGGACATTGGCATGGCACCTGATTCCTTCGTTAGACATGATAAGTTGAGGGACATCTAGTAGGACCGACCTGCGATACCGCCGAATGCACCGACACCTTGAACTGCAGCGTTGGGGAAGGCAGCGGCGCCGCAGAGGCAAGAGCATGCGCATGCACCGTTGGCCATTTGTCCAGTTCCACCGACCATGGTTGGGGCGTTGGCCGCAGGTGGTGCGGCGGCGACTGGGGCTGGAGCAGAAGCAGCTGGAGCGGCAGCAGTGGCAGCTGGCTGTCCTCCTGCAATGACAGCGGTGGCTCCGGCACCCTTCTGGGCGACGGCCATCTGTTGGAACATAGCTTGGGTCTTGTTGGCAGTTGGGTTGATGGAGAAAGTCATTCCCTTTCCGCAGTGGTTGGCTTGACGGCAGTAAAACCCTAATAAAAAGTCAGTCTCTTCACTCTCGGGGATAGGAAAGTCGTCCAAAGAACTTACACAGAGGAGTGTCAACGGTGACTTGCATAGCCACTTGGGGAGGTGGGCTCATGGTGTTGTTTGGGTTGGCCATGAAGCCAGTGTCCATTCCACCAGCAAGGGGATCACAGGGTGTAGTGAAAGCTGACTGGGTTGCGGTGTGGTTTTGGGAGTGGAACTCAAAGATGACCATATCTCCAATGTTGGCACTGATTTGATCTGGTGTGTAGACCAGTCCACCTGCTCCACCGACAGTGACCTTTTGCGCACGTTAGTTGATGCCTTTCCACGAGGCGTGTTTTCTTACAGTGTGTGTTGCAACTGCTGCTCCTCCAGCAGGTGCGGCGATTGTGGATGTGACCGTCTGAGTTGCGGCATTGTTTCCAGCGTTGATCCAGATGATGATGACTTCTGTTACTTGGGCGTTCGAGGAGCCTGCGTGGATGACTTGGTTGCTGCCCTTCGAAGAACCCTCACTCTTGGATGATTCGTGATTTGTTCGCACGCTCAGCTCCGTGTCGACTGCCCCTCTTGCAACCAAGTCTGCTTGGAGTGTCCCGGCCAACGCCAGAGGCGCGGCGCAAAGTGCTGTGATGGCGGAGAATCTCATGATGAATATATTAGATGAAGTTGACTAGGCGTCGTATAAAGAAGTATTGCAATAGATGAAAGCCGCACTGCGGAAGAGCTGAACTATCAAAGTTGGTTTGTCGTGGCTGAAGAAGTGATCGTAAGTGACAGGAGATACTATTAGCCAGATGGCGAGGGCCTGCTCGTGAGATGATAGAAAAGCTGAAGATGAAATAAGAACTGAGTGAAAGAGTGTGTTCACGGCAAAGTCGAATGAATAAGAGCAGAATGAAAGTACAGTAGTTCTGGGGAGGAAGGGTATTAAATCAAGCATGAAATTGGTCCCAAGCATGGCTGGCAATCCTCGTGGGTGGCCGCTGCAGGAGATCCTGGCGCGAAACAGGCCGGAGAGCTCCTCGTCCGGACATACAGCCATCCAAACGGCATTGTGCTTGGGACGGATCTGATGTGTGATCCGAGACAGAATTATCTGAAGTGCTGGATGATGGAAAGCCAGCGTGGGCACGGATTGCAGAGTGGTGAGGGCGGTCGTCGAGGGGGAGACCCTCGGACGCGGAGTGTTTTAAAGTTCGTTGCAGAAGCGTCTCGGAACCGCTGTGAACAGGGGTAACCGAGCACGCCAATGTCTCGCTGAGGGGCAACAACATCAGATCAAGGTTAAAATTGTGGATTTCGACGTGATAAGGTTAGAGTGTTCCGGGAGATCAGATTTTTCTCGACTGCCATCTCAACATCCCAAGAGTTGGCATTCAGGAGTGGGAGAGCGCGGCGGGGCGGATGCAGCATTGAATGGAATAGGAGGCGTGCTATGCGCAGCCGCCAGCAGTCGCCCAAACAGCCAAGCGAGCTGTTCGACATTGGCGGTGGTTCCTTTGCACAGTCGACACGTAATTTTGTGGCCGTTGCATGCGGTCGAGGGAAAGAACTGATTTCGCTTGTGAAGGCTGTCAAGCTGTCAATCAAAGATACCTCATCCGGTCTCAGCCGGACGAGGCTCGGGAAGAGATAAAACATGAGGCTGAGCGCCTAACGACGTCTGGTCTTCGTCCTGAAACGGCGCATACTCTCATCCTGGGTCACACTTTGTTTCCTCTGCACCACTGTCGAGCCTATCCCATGTCCTTTGACACCTGCCAGATACAAACGGTCGCTCGGACCTGAACTTCAGGCTTGCTTGCTTAGCTTCTGCTATGATCGGATGGCCAAACTGTCACTGTCACAGAAACTCAGTCCATGCCTGGAAGATCCACCTATGCTTCATGCTTGGCAAGCTTGTCTCCCTTTGCTGTCTGCTTCCCTTCATGGAGTCCAGTGTAGTACCCTGCGTAGTACCAAGACATCAGCAGATTTTTTAGGTCTTCATCATGAACTGCATTAAATGACCGATATTAGCAAATCCCACGGTTCCGAGAAGAGCCTGAGCCGGATGTTTGTCTCACCTTGACCGATCAAATGCTGGGGCAGAGCTGGCGATCTGTTTGAGTGCTCTCGTTGCTCCACTACCTAAAGGCAGACAAGACTTAGCACTGGGTCCGCCAAGTTTCGACATTCCATAATCTTGACTCTTTCTGGTTCGAAATCCCTTACCGGAACGTGCTCTTGGTGGGAAGTGATGTCAAGATCAGCTGTTTCTTCGGATGCCTCCTTCTTGGCATGAGAATCCACACCCTCTTCATAATGCACGTCCTCGCCCCTGAATCCATCATTAGGATTTGTCAAGTCTAGTTGATTTTGGCTTGACTGACATTGGTTGGCTTGGATTTCCAGCTTCTTTCAGAACTTGTTCAACGTTTTCTCCTCGAGCTTTTATGCTGTGGTATTTCTGCCTACGGTCAGTTCTGGCCTTCGTTTGATTCAAGGGTTCTCACCTTGTACTCGTCAAGAGCCTCGTTCCAAGAGTCCACCAGGGACGAATCATCCCAGATCTGGGAGTGCGATACATTGCCGTTAGAAGCCATTTTTGTGGTCTGTGTGAATATGTTTGTCAGCTTCGTATGTTGTGGTTCAGCGCGTCTGCGTCTTTCCAGGAAACCACGAACTTTAGCTCCATCTTTAGCGAACCTCAGTTTCAACGTCAGGTGCGCTCCTTCTGCACAGAGGCCATCGTCACAGGACAAATATCGGCGACTTAAAGACCCCAATCATACACTACTCATCTCTTCAGTCGGCCAAAGAGCTTAAAATTGGCATGAATTTTACGAGCAATTCCCGATGTTAACATCACGTGTCATTTGATGATACTCGTCTGTTCCCAAGAAGTCCACTATTCAATGAGGCAAAGCTGTATGTTGCATTTGATTATTACAATCGGAGATTCAATCCCTGGCTCCAAAAGGCGAAACATCTCTCGTCACCCATTCCTTCAGCTATGCTTCTGTCCAATCCCACAGACTTTTCTCCCAGCGTCTTGTCTTTCGATTCTGGAGTTCTATAATCAACAATCCCAACAGGCTCATAGTATTATGCACTGACCACATCAGTCCGCGTTGCATCCCAGAGTTGGTTCCAAGACTGCTGTTCTGCAGTCTTTACGGAGGTAGTCCTCACGTATCAAAACGTCTCCTCGAAAGAGCATTGCCCTTGATTCAGGCCGGAGTCAATTCTGTGTCGCATACGCCCGGATAAACTGCGACATACTTCATAGCAGGATACAGGTGTGCCAATTCAGGAGGATATACTAAGTTCGCCAATTTAGACTGGAAATATCGGCGTCATGAATCCCTACCACCCAACGAGCTCAGGAATGGCAGGTTGAGTTGAGTTGTACGAAGATCTTTGAAGGTGACATCCTCGGGTGCGTGGAACCGGTAGCCATCCGACGTGGTGCTATTGATACGAACGTCGGGTTGGATGACTGTTGATTCAAGGGGCTTTGGAAAGAGCATCTGAATAAACAAAGTGTGCCCGAGGTGATGGTCGCCAAAATGAGCCTCATATCCATCAACAGTCAACCCAGGGGGAGCACCCATGATTCCAGCATTGCCGTAAAGTAGGTCAAGACGGTCGGTATTTGAGCCGATCTTTCCTGCTGCCTTCACTATCGACTCAAACGATGCCAAACTATATTCAACCAATACGACTTCCACTTCAGGGGCCAGCCCTTTGATGTCGTTGATGACTGCCCTAGCGCTTCTGCCATTGCCAGCAGCAATGAATAGGCGCTTGGGATTATGCTTTACTAAAGACAAGCAGTTTCTCTGCCCACTCCGGCGTCAGCTACAGATTTTAAAGTATGGGTAGTAGAAATGAACAGGTGGTGAGCTGGAATGTCGATTTCTGGGTCGAACATGTTTGCTTATCCGTAGACTGTCAAGCCCTTGTCAAGGGTGACGCAAGGGACATGAAGGTAGTGACAGTACATTTTGGTAGGTACGCAATGCAGAATCGACGAGGTCAGAGATGGACACCCAAGAGATTCCTCATGTACTCACCCTACCTTGTCGGAGTTCTTAATTACACCGCAGGTGGCGTCTTTAATCTGAGATTCCGAAGTCAACAGGCGGGGGACTGCTTACATGATCTTTTCATAACAGCAATGCAACTTGAGAACAAACAAAGCAACGAATGAAAGATCCTGTAAGAAATGCCACCATGAGGCTGTGGGTGCTTGCAGAGAAGGAAGGCTTGAGGCAAACCCGAACCATTGTTGCTAACGATTGAAGCACAAGCGAACGTACAGCAACAAAAATAAAGACGTCGTTGATAGTATATCCCTTCAGCTATTAAATTGCTGTTCGTCCAGGAGTATGAAAGCAAAATATATTCAAGTATAGTCAAGCTCCCCAAAACCTTTAGAGATTCCGTCGTATGGGGGTTGAAGGGGGGTTATGAGGGGTTGGGGCTACGAGGTTAGCAAGAACGCTAAGTACAGGGGTTTCACCGCTTTGGATGGCAGAAACACTCGAGTTTGTTTCCTACTGAAAAAAAGTTTCCCCAAGCTTGGTCTCGAAGTCAGCACACCCATTCTGCAGCATTGAACAACTCCACACAATGGCCAAGGATACACAATCAAAGAAGCGCAAGGGTGAGTAATGGCGCATTGCTATTTTTCTCACGCTAATTTACAAATAGCTTCAGTTCCTGAGGTCGAGGCTGAAAAGGTGAAAAAGGTGAAGAATGCTGTCGCAACCCCCAGCGAGGCGCCAGCAAAGAAGCGCAAAGGTATCTATAGCTTGTACCAACCATACAACTTTCAATTACTGACACTCGTATCAGCCACCGAAGATGCTGCTCCTGCAAAGGTGAAGAAGACGAAGACGCCCAAAGACACATCAGAAGTCAAAGCTGCCACCCCCACCGACAAAGCTCCCAAGAAGTCCGGTAGTACATCGAACCTGAAGGAAACTTTGAAGGACCCAAAGGAAGCTCCGGATACTACAAAGAAGCAAACTGCTAAGCCCAAGAAGGCAACTGCAGTGTCCGCGAAGAAGACTGCCAGCAAAGAGAAGGCTGACAAGATCGCAAACCCTGAAACCGAAGCCGGCGAGGAGTTAGACTCTGGTCTCGAGGATGAGGACAAGGACATGGACGAAGAGTCAGACTCCGAGCCCGATGACCAGACCAAGGCTATGTTGAAGGGTTTCGAGAGCGATGGAGACGATGATGAGGTCGATGATGGACTTCCCGAGGGCACGGCGGTTCCTGTTCGTAAGCAGCTCAGCAAGAAGGAGGAGAAGAAGTTAGCAAAGATCAAGGAGTCCGAAGCATCTGACAAGCCCGGCGTGGTCTACATCGGTCGTATTCCCCACGGTTTCTACGAGAACGAGATGAGAGCCTATTTCGGTCAATTCGGAAAGATCCTTCAACTCCGCATGTCTCGTAACAAGAAGACCGGCGCTGGAAAGCACTACGGCTGGATCAAATTCGAGTCTTCTGTTGTCGCAGATATTGTCGCTCGGACTATGGACAACTACCTGATGTTCGGTCACATTCTTAAGGTCAAGCTTATCCCAGAGGAGCAGGTCAATGAGGCTTGGTTTAAGGGTGCCAATAAGCGATTCAAAAAGGTCCCATGGAACAAGATGCAGGGTCGAAACCTTGAGCAGGGCAAGTCAGAGGAGACCTGGAATACGAAGGTTGAGCAGGAGGCGGAGAAGCGGGAGAAGAGAGCTAAGAAGTTGAAGGAGATCGGTTACGAGTTCAAGGCTCCTACGCTCAAATCTGCCACCGGTGTTGCAAAGCCTAAGGCACCTGAAGAGCTGACAAACGGTGAGAGCGAGGTCAAGGCCATCGAAGCTGCGCCTGTCGTGGAAGAGGCCCACAAGTCAGCAAAGAAGGGCAAGAAGGCTAAAACAACCCAAGCTGGCATCAGCAAGGAGGAGAACCAAGCAGTTACTATCCCAACGATCAAGGAAGATGTTGCGGAGTCCATCGATGCCCTTATCGCCGAGGTAGCTGAGAAGCCAAAGAAGGGAAAGAAGGTCAAGGTAGTCAAAGCTACTGAGGCTGTCGTAGATGAGCCTGCTGTCGCTACCGAGGAATCCACCGAATCCAAGCCAAAGAAGGAGAAGAAGGTCAAGAAGACAAAGATTGTTGAGACCGCTGAAACAACCGAGGTTGCTGTCCCCGAACCTGCTGCCGACATTCCAGAGAAGAAGCTCAAGACCAAAAAGTCAAAGACGTCCTTGGTTGAGACAACTGTCACTCCCGTTGCCGCTCCAGAAGAAACCGCGAAGAAGTCGAAGAAAGTCAAGAAGGCCAAGGCTTCTGCTTAATTGAGCTTTATCTGTCAACTCTACAGTCGCATTTTGCATTGCGGAATTTGTCTCTCAGGTTTGGCTGGCGTAAGTGGAGTATCTTGCTGATAACGATTTGATTGCATTACAAGGCATGGCACGTGGACAAGTAGCACACTCCGTCTAAATACAAAAAGAACATCAAATACTAAAGGCAAGAAATGAATTGTGATTTCCCCAAGAGATCGTTCTACGGTGTTAATGCGAAGAACTACGAGCATTTCCGTTCGGCATCATTTCAGTACACTGCTTCCCTCAATCGATATTCTCAACCACAGAACTGAGGCTCAAGAACCTACCAGTGTAGATCTCGGCTTTCTGAGCGGCTGGTACGTCGTACAGCGGCCTCTCACGACCGATTGACATGTTTTGTAACGTCCTCTACTAGACTTCTGCCCGGTTCGTTCACTTGGTCCCAGAGTCGTAACAGTGCGGTCTGATGAATACCACTGCTCGCTCTCAAGTCCACTGCTTCCCAGTTGACAACAGCTGGTGACTCGTGGCACGAATCGAATGCGATAGCTTTCGTCTGGTCCTAGATGAGTGGAGCTTAATAAAAAGACAAAGAAGCTTCAGTATTAGAGGGTGAGCTAACGTAACACAGAAGACAATACTTCCTGATTAAAAAGTAATATGCTAATATGTCGAAGAATACAGACCTGCAAGCGAGGGCGAGTCAAGCCGAATGTTATGAACGGTGATGCCGGCCACCTTCAATCCCAGAACATCCAATGCAGGCGTTATGTTCGTTGTAGCTTTGCCATTTCTGTGATGGGAAAGACACCGCGACGTGCAGCTTGCTTCATCGCGCGCTCATCCCACTTTCGCTGCTTGAATGTACCTAGCTGTGATCAAAGGAACTCTATTGGCTCTTTTGAATGGTAGCAAACCTAAATTCAGATAGCTCGTTGTCACTAGACGCCTTTTCAGACAATTGATGCTTGAGGTTGTAAGTGCCCAACGAGCTTTAACAAACTCAAGAAGTATTAGAGAATAAATTTTCCTCGATTCGTAATATTTAGGAACTGCAAGCAGACTCTGCAGCTCGTTCTTCGGCATCAAGTCTTTTATTAGTGTCCTTAAATCTCAAAAATGGCCAACAGACTCCCGACTCGTAAGTGATGGTGATAACCTCCCGGTTCACTGAAGTCCATATACTGATTCCTCCCACCAAGTGGACAAGAATGTTTTCACCATCAAGGACCTCAAAGAAGCAGGTTCTAAGAGGCTTCCGAAGATGTACAGCGGTAGATGACTTAATTTATCCATACTGGCAGCGTCAGACAGGGTACTGATTTTTATTCAGAGTATTTCAATGAAGGCGCAATGGACTTGATAACGTGAGCATTTGCCCTCGGTTAGCAAGCTGGAGGGCGAGCTAAAGGTCAACATTTAGACTCCACGACAACGAAGAAGCGTATAATCGATATAAGATCCGTCCTAGGATCCTTGTCAATGTCTCGAAAGTCGATATGTCAACCGAGATATTCGGGACGAAGGTGTATCACTCCCTTCATTATCATATCTCTATTTGCTGTCTGCCATGCCTTCTCAAAAGTCCATTTCCGACCGACGTAGATTCCAGCCCTCTGATTCTAAGCTCACTCCAGTACTTTAGGTCTCCTTTCCTCTCGGCTTCGCACCAGCAGCCATGCACCGTCTTGCCCACCCCGACGGTGAAGTCGCCACCTCTCGGGCAGCAGCCAAGAATGGTATTGCCATGGGCTTATCCTCTTGGTCCACATGTTCCATGGAAGATGTCATCGCACAAGGACAGGGGAATCCATACGCTTTCCAAGTGACGATTCTGAGAGATCGCAACGTCGCCTTGAAGATGCTAAAGCGTGCTGAACGTAGGTGGCTACTTCCAAAGTGAAGAGAGCAGGTCCTCATGTTCTGAAGCTAATATTATGCTGACTGAGATCTGGATGTACAGTAAATGGCTTCAAGGCGATCCTTCTCACAGTCGATGGACCAGTCTTAGGTCGTCGGCTCAACGAGTTTCGCAACTCGTTCGTTCTACCCGAGGGCGTCACATTCCCAAATATTGAATCAGATCTCGACCCTAGTGCTCTGGAAGGGGCTGCCGATGGATTAAAATATGGTTCGTACAATCTCTCAAATTTTCAGTATGAGACAGAGCATAGCTGAAATAACGCAAGATGCGAATATCGACTGGGCAACAGTCATCCCCTGGATGAAGAGCAACACGACTTTACCCATCTGGGTGAAAGGAAGTAAGACTCCTGCCAGATTTCATCGTCATACATAGACTTTGTGGCTCAAAGATATTGCAATAGTATACACAGCAGAAGACGTCTCCCTCGCAATCCAGTACGGTCTTGACGGGATCATCATCTCCAACCACGGAGGACGACAACTTGACAGCGCGCCAGCGACCCTCGATGCACTCAGAGAATGCGCTCCTGTGGCAGTGGGGAAGATTCCCATTGCCGTGGATGGAGGGATCAGACGAGGAACGGACATCTTCAAGGCGCTTGCTCTTGGTGCTTGTTTCTGTTTCGTGGGGAGGGTGCCAATTTGGGGACTAGCTGTAAGTCAACTTCTGAAATAATCTTGTAGCATGCTGATGATATGATTATAGTATGATGGAGAGAGGGGCGTGGACTTGGCGATTAAGTTATTAATGCAGGAATTCGAGACGACAATGGCACTTGCTGGGTAAAACTTCTTTGGAATGAT
This sequence comes from Cadophora luteo-olivacea, assembly GCA_026120085.1. NCBI lineage: Eukaryota > Fungi > Ascomycota > Leotiomycetes > Helotiales > Ploettnerulaceae > Cadophora > Cadophora luteo-olivacea. The sequence continues at coordinate 195,831 of JALRMC010000043.1, read as the reverse complement.
TTTTGGAAAGTCGTAATTGTCTGACGTTCAGTTAGTTGCAAAAATATCAAGGAGATTTCGAGAAGCCATCTGTCGATCTTGCAGCCGAATGGAATTCTGGCGAAGCTCTAGCTCAGGCAGCTATCCAATAGCAGTAAATACAAGAGACTCACACCGAGCTGCATAAGAGTGCGGAGAGGATAACTCGAAAAATGGAAGCACGGGATGGATGAAAGAAGGGTGGTAGCGTGTGCAAATGAATATGGGTCAACAAATCGTATCTTCGTATCTTACATTCTATTGTAAAAACCCCCGGTCTAGCTATTGGCATTGTGCCACACCCCCTTCATTCCGTATCATTTTCATAACGGCCTGAACCAATGATATACACATCACAGCTCCACCAAAGGCCACGCAAGCAATGGCCGGTGCAGTCTTCCAACTCCTCGTACTGAGTTTTAAATAACACAACGGGGGAAGAATGTAAGCGAGAGCACAAGCGCTCGTGGCTCCAATCAGCTCAAATACAGCGCCCAAGTCGCAAGTAATGAGACTGAGCGTCATGGCACTGACGACGAGCGAGGTCGAGAACATGAGGTGGAGGTTCATGTTGAAAGGCTCGCCAGGGAACCAGTAATTGAACATGACTTCGCGGCAAACAAAGGCTTCCAATGGGAGAGTGGTGAGCATGTTGAGTCCGAAACAGAGGCGGGCGATGTTCACCATGATGTTGTCAGACGGGAAGTTGTTGAGTACGTTGCCTTGGGTAAGAGAGCCGAAGGTAAGGAAGCCGGCGAGAGCCATGAGCAGGCATGCTACCATTGAAATGCTCGTGCTGTAGTGGGTAACACGGGCAAATCTATCTATCGTAGGAGTCTTGAGAGAGCCATAGATGAGAAGAGAATTATGATGGCAGACGAACGCTGTCCATACATCAGCAAGCGAGAGGGGACGAAGGCAACTGACAACAAACCGAATGATATGACCCCGATCGCTTGGAAAATTCCGCTATTGATGGTCAAAAGAGGGGTGCTGAATGTGCCCCTTGATTCCTTTGGAACCATGAAGCCTTGGGTCACAACTGTAAATAGTATGATGACCATGCTGATCAACGCCAGTGTACTCGCTTTTGCCAGCTATCTCTGTCAGCTTTCTATCCACTGTCAATAGCACCAATCTTACCTTGGCAATATCCCGATACAAGCTCAAGGGATAGCTTATGCCCAGTATGAAAATAACAATGACAGCCCGTCTATTCGTCAAAAGTCCCAACACCGGTATATCCCCCAAGCCTGGAAATACCGCCGCCAAAACATGCGGTATGGAATCTCCCACAATTATGCCAAACGCCACCATACCCCCAAAAGCAAATGCCCATTGTGCAACCGAAATGGCAATCAGGCCTGTTCTGCCGAAGCAATGCTCAACAGTCCCTTGGAAGCTATTGCTCCCACTCAGCTTGCTATTAATCACAATCAGACGTATCGTCCAATCCACCGTAATTGTAAGTCCAATAAGCAATATAATGCCTGTCAGAAGCCCAGCTTGTTTGAAGGCGTAAGGCTGTCCAATGATTCCCGCACCAATGATCGAATTGGCCATATTCATGAACGCGGACCGCAGCCCTGACTTGGGTCGCAGCCGTTCCCTCTCAGCCCATTCATGAACATCGTCGTCGCCCCAAGGACTTGCTGCTAGAGTGACGGATGGCGCTTCGATATCCGTGAGCAGAGGGACGAAAGCTTGCGGGCGCGGATCACGGCGGCCGGAGAGGGGAGAATCGTTGTAGGGAGGAGGAACGCCATTGCTGTGTACGTCTGTATCGAGAGCTGGAGGGAGGTCGAATCGCACACGGTTGGGAGTTCGAGGAGTTCGAGGTTCGGCTTCTGGGGAGCTGTCCCGGCCAGGGTGTACGACTATGTCGTCGTCGTCTGAGGAGTTGCCGGATAGGAGACCACGGTCTTCCTCATGCGCTGGATCTGCTGTGCTCTCGCCATCCTTGCGGGTGGTGTTTGTTTTGGCCTTGGCCATGCTATTATCGAGGAAGCATTATTGTGGCGGGGTGATAATGATCAGAGTGAAGCTGATCTGGTCTTCCAGAATTCTTGAGGATCCATGCCTCATGGCTCGCTTATCTGCGGGCTGAACAAAGCTAGGTATTTTCAGGGTATCGAATTCAGGGGCAAGGGGCAGCCGACATATTTACTTTTAGGTCACTCAGAAGTAATGTCACAGGAAAAACAAAAGTGAAATTGCGGTCGAAATTTCATGCTTGGTCGATTATTGTGTACGTGACCCTTTCTAGAATGTACATCGTGGCGTTCTGCCTTTTGTTGCCGGGTGTGCAGGCCATCTGGCCCACTCCCCAGTATGCTCGCTCAAGCAAATGCTGCGCTAATAATTACAAAGTTGGATAGAGATCCAGTGGGTTCTCCTATGGTATGTTGTACACTGGCCGGGCCAGATTTTGATGCCCCCATACATGTATAACTTGCTCAATTGCCAAGTCATGTGAAAACGACGAGAGACGGAAGAGCCCAGCGTGGGAGCGGACGGAATGTTCTCTGGCGCTGGAGAGCCTGAGCATATATCGTGGCCAGAGTTGACTTTCGTGTAAGAGGCCACAGAGTGGTGTACTGGAAGAAGGGTAAAGTAACCAAGAGTGATTAGGCTATTAAAGTTACGAGCATAAAACCGAATGTAACTGGCAGAAGAGCCGAAAACAGTTGTCTGGCATCGGATTTCGGTGTCGGAGTTGCAGAGGTAGTTGACTGTGTTTGGGCAGCAGCAGGATCAGTGCCAGAAGTCTCGTGGCCATTGAGTCCTGGAGAAAGCGGAGCTGCTGCACCGGAGCTAGTACTGGAAGAGCTAGGGGTTGTTGTGGAAGCAGAATTGCCCGCAGTGGATGAATCAGTACCAGTGGCAGAGGTAGTTCCTACAGGTTTTCCGTTAGAAGAAGTCATGGTGGCGCTTGTGCTTCCAGGTCCAGTGGGAGAAGAAGTGGCCATACCAGTAGAAGTAGTGGGGGAAGAGGATGGTGTTGCCGTGGAGGATACCGTAGCAGCTACCGCGCTCTTCTGTGCGAATCCTGGGACCATGTTAGTCAAAGACTGCAACATTTGTATTATCAACATCCTGCAACTTACCAAGTCTGTCTTTATCTGCATCGAACACACTGTACACATTCTTCAGAAATGTGTCTCCCAACAACCAGTTCCCAGGTGTTACGGCTTGACCATAAATATTGCCGGTACATACTCCGTTGGCCATAGGCGAGACCCAGTCCTTAGAATCAACATTATACGTGGTAGATCCGAATGTGAATGTTAACGCTGTGGTCGTAGTGCACGGGACCGTGTAAGTAACATTGTTTGTTGTTTCAGCACCAGCAACCAAGGCATAGACGAGTTTCGCGTCTTCTGGTGGACAGAAGATGAACGAAGTCCCCGTGTCGACAAAGGCCAACCTTCCCTTGACGTTCGCTTGGGTACTGCCCACTCCAACATTGCCCAGAGGGATAGCCCAGTCACCACCGGCGTCTTTCGATACATCGTTATAGTTCAGACTGCCGCTGTACTTTGAAGTGTTTGGTTCTCCGAAATTGATTTCTCCAGTGTTGGTTCCGTCCGCGGCTCGGTTGAGGCTGACTCCAAAGACATTTGATTTCAAGCTCTTCGATTCGACGAGAGTCTCGAGAAAGATGGGATAGTCACCTTTGGACTGTGACAAGCCTAGGATTCCATCGATCGGAAACGAGTTGAAGTCATCAGAAGTCATGTCGGCGACACCTAAAGTCATAGGGAAGCTCATGCCAGCAAATGAAATGGTATCCGTCCCTAGCTTTCCGCCAACTTGTCCAGAACCATAAGAAATGTTGAACGTCTTCCCAATATCTTTGAAAGAGGTCGAGGACGATGGATCGAATGTGTTGTGAACTTTGCAAGGTCCGGAAGTACATGATTTCCCCATGACCCAGGTTGTAGCAGCTCCAGTATCAAGAAGCATATAGACGAGAGTCTTGCTTGATCCCAGAGTAATCTCCGTGAAATACGAGAAATCCGTGCCGTCTTGGTCGATTGGAGCACTCATCGATTGTGTGGGAGTAGCCGCTGGCATGATCTTGTAGGTATTGGTCCTTTTTGCAACGCCATCACGCTCAAAGACCTCGATATGCTTGACTGGAGTCCCGCGCTGGTATTTCCTCGTCAACCGCTCTGCGAGGCGTTGTATTTGTACATCGCGAGGCAAGTCATTCTAATTAAAAATGTTAGTGATTGAGAGAAGAGCATGCCAAGAAATAGCTACCTGTGGGATCCGTTGCACCAGTTTGAGAGTGGCTGCTACCACTCCATGGTCTTCCACAGCACGCTCTGCAACACAAGTATGATCCTCGACGCAAAGATAGTCGGGGAACCAAGGGAAGAATGCTGTTGCCGTAGATGCCAATACAACGGCCGTAGCCAAAGCTCTAGTAACCAACATAGCGAAGCAGTCGCAGAGGATCCAACAATTATACTGTCCAAAAGAATAACAGTAGAAACTTTTTCTCGAGATCCCTCGTAGTGTAGACAGGTAGCCAGTGAATAATACGGGTCGAAAATAAGAGTCAAAAGCTCGTCAATTGAGTTAAGAGCTGCTCAGTGAATCGTTTCCTTCCAAAAATCGTAAAGATAGAACTACAGGAGGGTGGAGTTGAACTTCGAGACACCGAGTACCAGACTCTTGATTGCGAGATTAAATATTATAATTTGGGCAGCATGGAGATAATGTGAATTTGCAAGCCGAAGACAGTTAAGTCGTCGACAATGCGCAAGTCCTGAGTTTCGCCGTGTGGAGGAAGGAGGGACCGATATCTCGAGGATCCGGAAGCCGAGAAGAAACAGGCGACGGTAATGGAACAAAGAAACACACGAAAATCGGATCCGGGTATCTTTTGTCGTTGATCCAAGAAAATGGCACAGGCGGTAGAGGTATATCTGCAGGACAATACGGATTGGGAGGGAGGGAGGAAGAAGGGGAGGTCGGAAAGGAACAACGAGTGAAGGAGGATGAAAACAGAGCAGGTGGAGAGAGAGACGAGGGCGAGGTTGGAGATCAAGATGGAGTTTCTTGATGATCAGCTTGCGCTTGCACGCATGTGGCCGTGGTCCTATCTGCGTGCACCCTTGAACCCACAGATGCAGGGGCCGTTGTTCGGCTTGACATCCTTGGATTCTCCCCTCTCAGTCCCTTGCCTCCTGGTCTCTCCTCCACTTTTTTGCCGTCGTTTCAGTCTTCTTTGAGCGCCATGCTGATGATGCTATTCCTCAAAAGCGCTGGCGGGTTGTGTGCCCAGGAACAAGCAGGTCATTCTATCAGCCGTCTTAGCGCAAAAAGGGGCTGGAACAGTCAGGAGCTCTTGTCATTGGCTATGGAGCTTCAACACTTGCACAACCATGCACAACAACTTCATGGGAAACTCTGTTGAAAGTCTGCTTTTCAGCCGCCAGGATACCTCCACACCTTCGATTCCGGAAGCAGAACCTGGAGACGAACTCCAATCACCGTTGGCGAGCAAGACATGGCGGTCTGGATTCAAAATTACTTTGGCTCGTGGGCCCCTGGAAAACGCCACCCAAGCTTTTGTTCCCTATCACGATCCACACGACGTAATTTACAAGTTCATCTGGGGAACCGAGAGTCTTGTCTCTGTTGCTTTGTTCTGTTCCGTTCCAAAGATCGTGACGAAGTCTGTCCTCCGTTGCGTTTAGCTTCCGTAGATGGCTGGCTCCCTAGCGGAACGCGAGACACCCAGCCATTCCCAACGAATTGTGATCATCGGAGTTGGCGGCTGTCATACAAAGTCAAAGATTCAACCTTCCCAAAAGGCCTCGTCGCCTGCAGCGGGTTCATTTTTCTCGTATCAACGGCACGAAATCTTCGTTGCCCTCCCCTGCTGCCAACCAACCGGGATATAGATTGCCTCGCGCTGGCGACACATGTGTGATGCGCCCACAACGTTCTGGACGCCATCGGCTGAGTGTAACGCTGTAAATCAGATGTCTCTGAATATATGTTTCAGAGCTCGGAGTCAATCTTTAGAAGTTGCGCCAATATGGCGCAACCGGGGTAATCTTTGTGTGGTTGCATTTCGGATTTCTGCATAAAAATCGTGGTTGCTTGCACTTCAAGTTTTCGCTTGCAACTTGGAATCACTTTTTGGAATACGCCACAGGATTGTGTTATCTTCTGTGCCTGAATTTTATTTCAACTATTTCGTAGATTTGCTGGATCATGCAACAGATCAATTGGCATTCCGTAGGATAACTAGTACGGTTCGTGTTTCACTTCGAATTAGTGCCATTGTGAGCATGTGATAAATCCAGACCACTTGGTGATCTACTCACTCTTTCACCCAGGGGTGGGAATTGCCCGATAGGCTGGGTTTGTCGAATCGACGTGCGCAGAGTTGCGGATCAGAGCGAGAGCTTATGACGATCTCTTCCAAGAATGTTTGATGGCAATTTCTCAATGGAATTTGGTTGGAATGGAATGTTCACATCTAAATATATCTGATTGTTTACTGAGGTAGCAAGGTAAACAGACAAGCTGGAAGCACGAAACTTCTTTGGCAATGGGAAACTTCAAGCTGACGTAGAACAACAGTGCAATAGCACCTATATCTAAAGAATGGACAACTGACTAATAAATGGTATGGTTACTTGCGTAAGGTGCTCATCCATTCTCGCTCTGGCATACAACTTGCATGATATGGTGCTTTTTGAATGGCGGTAGTTCATGCCCTTGGTTGCACAGCAGCCAACACATACTCAAACTGTAGCTGCTGTAGAACGCCCAGACAATGCTTCTCAGCATTCATTCCTCTTCGCATCAGAAAGAACCACTTCCCAACCTTCCAATTCTCAGGACGATCGTACAAAACTAGTGAACCACTCGACATTCGACACTCTACCATCTCACCATAGGCAGATTCAGATGGCACGCTCATACTCCTCACCACCATCAACGGAACAGCCGAATTAATGACACCGATGCGTAAGGAGGAAATGGCTGGGTACGCAGTATCGCTTCTCCAGACTAAAATGCCGGAGACTGATTTCCATCGTGGATGTGCAAAAGAACTGGACAGATTCTGCTTTATACTCTCTTGCATCTCGACCGGTAACCATCAGTAGTTGCCACCCTTTCTCTCTCTCAATGCTGTATGACTGCCCAACTCACCCAGCACTTATATAACCCTAACCGCGAACTCCCTTTCCTGATCATGCTTGAACCTCTCCCGATCTCGAGCGCTGGCTTTGGTTTGTGAGAGTCCAATGACAGATGCCAGATGCCAGAAAGGCAGCTGGGATGGTCCAGAAGTGCAGTCGAGAGAGAGTGATATATATGTTTGCTATGTACGCCGTCAAGATCGACCCTTGACTGTCAGACTGTCAGACTGTAGAGACGTCGTTGTCTTGGCGCTTGAATCAGCTCCTGCGCTCACCGGAGGACTCAGAATCTGCAAACTTGTGTGACGGTCATGCGCACACGCAATGGTGATAAAAAAAAACGCGGCCTTACCAAAGTCAAAGCCAGTCCAGTGCAATATTATTGAAAGCAAGATCATCGTGACTCATGACATGGGGGCCGAATTGGGTTGTAGGACATTTGAGAATTCATTGCCTGATGGCAAGGCATCGGATGTATGCATATATAGCATGCTTCTGCTTCGTGTTCAAGTTTTCGAGGATTTAAAGGCTCACTTTTAAGGGGGCTCCCCAAATCTCAGACGATCAGTGCACAGGGGAGTCTGCAGGCAGCAATATCGGCATTTTCTTCATACACTTTACTACTTATTAAGATCTTGATCGCCCGCCAGCCCAAGAGAGCTGACAATACCTTGGAGAGCTCAGCTGCCCAAAGAACTGATATCAACGTCTTCCACTCTCCAAGAATAATACATTAGCAGACTCCTGCGAATATTTATCAGCGTGAATCCTTGTGACCACAGCGAACTTACCTGTAAGGCTTGAACTTCTCTGCCATTTCTTCCATTTCCTCCTCTCCCATATACTTCCATTTACCAGCCTTGCTAGCCTTCAGCTTGCTCACATTCTTTCCGGCTAGTACAGCCATACCTCGTTGTACACCAAGATCACCTGTTGAGAAAACATCCATTCGCTTTAGACCAAAGCAGGCAAACATCTCGACGCTCCATTTTCCAAGTCCACGAACTTTGATCAATTCTTCTAGAACCTCTTCATACGAGGCTGTAAAGAGCATGGAGGTAGTGAGCTCGCCTTTGTTGAACTTTTCGGCAAGACCAAAGACGTACTCGGCTTTGCGTTGAGAAAGGCCAGCGGTTCGGAGGATCTCAATCTTGCTAGCACATACTTGAGAAGGCGTGGGAAATTTATGGAGAGTGACATCTGGCTCATCGCTGTTGAAGAGTGCAACGAATTTAGCTTTGATGCTTTTCGCTGCAGCTCCAGAAACCTTGGTAAGGTGAGTAGATGTGGTCCCTGGATTAGGCATTTTGTCTTACCTGCTGTGAGATGATGCCACTCGTCAAGCTCATGAACGGATCGATTTCCTCAGCTAGCCCTTCAGGGGAGAACATATGGCATGGGTGTCTCTCAATCACGGGCTTCAACTTAGGCTCGACTTTGATCAGGTGCGCAACGCCTTCATCAAGAATGTTGCCGCTCGTCGTTTTGACCTTGGATACTTTTGATGGAGACACCTGATCAAGAGACTTATTGGCCACAACCCTGTGGGTTTCAGGCGTGACAAGTGTTGCATTGGTTCCATTCGGAAGGGCAAGACGATTTACAGCAGGGGGTGCCATATCTCCGAAAGGTACTGGTGCAGCTATTAACCCAATTGCGGACGGAGTTGGGGTCATAGGAGGTGGAGCAGTTATGGCTGCTCGTTTCCTCTTTGGAGTCGAAGGACCTGACTTCGGCTCTGTGGAGGATGGTGCCGCTTCAGTTGCAGGATTCTTCCGTTTTCTAGAGGCATTGGCATTCTTCGTTGTCTGCTCAGGAACTGCATTTTCCTTGGCCTCAAGGGATGCTGCACTGATCCTCGCCGACTTTCTAGACGACATCCTGAGTGTCCTTGTCGAAAGTTGTGAGCGAAGGTAAGTCAATACGGAATTCCGCGATGCGTCCGGGAGGCGCTGCAGCCTAGAGGCTGATGATAGCAGAAACGTCGTCGTGCTGGAAGGAATTTTATGGCGACTCTGGGTAAAGCTGCCCTATGCCAGACTCGATAGTAGATCACGCTTACCGAAATCGAAATCTTTTGAAGCGGTTGGACTTGAATGATGGGCAGGTTGAGTTCCAGAGCAAGAGTGAGGTCCTGGAGACCTTTAGCTCCCGCTCGCTTATCCAAATAGAGTTTGGTGCTCCCCTGAAGTGATGCCGTGCTTGGCGGCCTACTCTTCCCCAAAGTCAAAACCTCTTCCAAATTGGCTACCCATCATCGATACAAATTGTCCGCTCCTGCGTTAGCCAGATTTACTTGTCACGGATGGAGGGCCATCTATTGGAGCCTGAGCCAGCTCAAGTCGGTGCTTGTTCACGATGCCGGACTCGCAAAGTAAAGGCTAGTCTACTTCGTCATCTACGCGTGTTTGCCAGCGCTCATAATGTGGATAGTGTGATGGCAGTATTCCTCGATGTAAAGCCTGTGCGAAGCATAGCACTACATGTGACATTACGGATCACGTATTGTACTCTTACGAGACGGTCCAAAAGCTTCAGGCTAGTGTCCGTCGCCTTGAACATGAACTTCGTCAGCCTGCGACTGCTCTCGTGCCAGCATCGTACGGCTCCCATCAGTCGCCCGTAGATCAGCGATTCGAGACTTTTTCCGCTGATGAATCTCATGAAATGCCCGGTGATAATGCGAGAGTTCCCGGCAACCAAGCATCTAGAATTCCAAGTCTTCCAGACGACAATCTACCGACCATCGAAACTCTTGCAGAAGAAGTTGGCAGTCTAGCAATTGGCCAGCAATCTTCGCAGCAGTATAGTAGGTCATGATCACCATTCATTTTCATTTTCTATCAGCTAAGTGTTCGCCACTTGTAGTTGGCAGTGCTGCTGGCTCTAGCTTTTGTCGGATCTTCTTTCACCAGTACGTACTCTGAGGCGCGGGTACTTTCGCACATTTCGGGACTTGCAGAGACTTGCCTTGCGTTGTTTGCCTACAATCTCTCAATGAAATGATTGTATCTTTGCTGAGATTACCTTACCTTAGGCTGAACTTGGTTGCGGAGGACAACATTTGCGACCTAGGGACCAACCTGCGGTTTTCAGACCCGTTTTCCACGCATGCATCACTTCCACCAAAGCAAGTTGGACTTCTGCTTCTATCCACATATATTGCCAGACTCCACATGTGGAGACCCATATTCAATTTAAAGGAGCTCAGAAGCTGGTTTCAGCAGGCCTACTCAAGCCCTAAAACTTTGGATGCTTTCAGAAAATTCTCTGTGTTCTTGGTACTTGCTCTAGGATCCTACGAAGTCGAGCAGACCGCAACATGCAGATCTACGATCGACATCCACGAACCGGCCGAGTACTTCACTGCGGGAATGATGTTTTATGATGAGATATCTTCCATCGGCAGTCTGCAATCTCTCCAGTCTGCTTTACTTCTCGCAATCTGGTTTACAAAGATATCAAAATTTGCCAACAACTCGTATCTTTGGCAAATTAGCAGGTTTGCAATGAGCTTGGCCATTGAGTTGGGCTGTCACCGTAATAATCCGAGATGGGACATCAGTTCCTCAGAACGAGAATTGAGAAACAGAATCTGGTGGTGTACCTATGACTTAGAAAGGTAAGGTAAATCTTCGCCAACTCTCAGCATTGCTCCACGGTCCCGAGCTTGCTTGGCTGAGGTAGAATCAAAGCTCTGGATGGCAGTTCACGGTTCACATAGTTGGACACAGCCTGAGTAGAAGAAAATGTTACATTGGCTGATCCCATTGACTAGAAACATTGCCGTGTCGACTGGTCGAGTCTTGTCTATCCGCAACCAAGCAATTGACGCACCGTTTCCAAAGGCCACCGACGACGATCTTCTCACTGAGAATGAACAAAAGCTTTCTCCAACCTTTGCCGCCAGAGGTTTTAGCCCTGCTATTCACATGTTCAGATTACGAAACATTACTGGAGACATCCTTGAGTGCATCTACATTGCTCGCCCGCGTGCTGGCCATCATCCGTCCATTCAAGATACCGCTGTAGTTGCTGACAGCATCCGAGAGCGTTTGGCAAGATGGCACTCTGCATTGGGCGAGTACACCTTGCCCGAATCCCAGGAGAGCTTGGAAATGCGTGTGGAGCTGTGCCTCGCGATCATATTGCTCAATCGGCCATCTCCTTCCTTTCCTAGCCTAACGGAGTCTGCAGTGGATGCGTGCGTCGATGCATGTCGGACAGCAATTGAGACATGGAAGTTTTTGATGGGTCGGAGTGCCCTCGCAATATCTTGGAAATCTTTCCACGATGTGTTTGTGACGGGACTTGTCTGGTGTTACTGTGCTTGGTATGTTTTACCTCGGCAGTACATCTTTATTAAGTGCTAAAGGAGAAGCAGCAATCTGTCTACAATCGAGCAAAGCTCAGTAGCGATGATCGGAACGACTTGCACAGAAATTCTTGAATATGTCGATCGGAAGACAAGAAAATGTGGCAAATACATCCAATTTTTCAGACAGATTCAAGCAATGACTCTCAGCCGTCGCCAGTCACAGCATCCGCCGAGTATACAACGAGTGACCAGTGACCCGGAATTCGATACTCTGGGTTTTGACTGGATGGACGGGTGCTTCAACGAGTTTTTTACCGGAGCTGGCGACAGCTTGCTCTTGGACTTCACGATGAATGAGGAAATGTTCCAGATACCAGATCATCTATGACATTTCCACGACTAGTGATCATACATTATTGTATGGTATCGAAACTATCCGTATTAATTACAACTTGGACGATCTCGGCGAGACCTCAGCTAAGATAGCTTCCCTCGATCTTCCCGTATCAGCCTCGACGAGCTTCTTGTACAACTCCGAGATTCTCTGTGTCACCGGCCCGAGTCCTCTGAAGTCGCCAATCAGCCGCCCGTCTACTTCCACAACCGGTATGTGACTCGGGAAAGTTCCGGTGCAGAACGCCTCATCGGCCCCGTACGTTTCTGTCAATGTGAAGTCTGTTTCAATGACTGGAATCCCATTGTCCCTACACAACTTGATGGTCATTGCTCTTGTTATCCCCTGCATCTGGTACGCTCTGGTGGGCGCCCAAACCACACCTTCACGAACGACGAAGAAGTTGGTCGAGTTGCAGGTCTTCACAAATCCGTGGACATCCAGCATCAGAGCCTCATCTGCGCCAACCACATTCGAGCCAATACAAGCCTGGATATCTGTTGCTTTGGAAATGTGATTCCACATCTCATCTTTAACGTCTGGGGTACCGCGACGTATGTGTGACGTGACTAGTCGAAGGCCTTTTGCCTTTGCAACCGGATCCGCGAGCTTATATTCCGGGATAATCACGATGAGTGGCAGCCCCAGATTGACCCGCGGGTTTTGATAGGGCGTCGATTTCAGTCCTCTACTGACGACCAGGCGGATATGAATACTGTTCGAATTCCCCATGTTGTTGGCGTCTACGGTTTGATGGATGAGAGAAAGAAGGTCATGCTTGGTGAGACCTAAATCCATGGCCATTGCTTTCGCAGATTGGAATAACCTGTCCAAGTGTGCCTTAGCAAATTGGACTTTGCCGCAATTGACTCTAAGACCTTCCCATATTCCATCACCAACCAGGAAATTGGAATCGAATACAGAAACTGTCGCATCTTTACGAGAGCACAATCTGAAGTCACCATTCAGACCATCTCTCATTCCAATCTATTACACTCGTCAATTCCCTCGCAGCAACTTTCATTTCAAATGGGTAACTCACGAGAATATTCTCATTCTTCTCATCGTGAACAACCGCATGCGTCGCCATGGCTTTGACTGACTTCTTGGGACCGGATTCGATCTCTCTCTTTTGGACTGGAAACTGAGCGATGGCGTGCTACTTACCCGGTAAGTGCTCATTGTTGTACAATCTTTATAAGACTTTCAAGCTCGTCAACCTCCGCCTCGTGGTATCTCCTTTGCCCACAGTGGAGCATCAAAGCTGTAGTCAGTGGCATCAGCGCGAGACCAGCAGATGCTCGAGCCACTTACTGCCACTTCTTGCTAAGAGAGTTCACTTAGCTCCATGCTAAATCTCGGTGAGAGGCGAATATTGCTCGGTGCCCACCGAGCGAGTCAGGGTGATGACTTAAGCGAACAGGGACCAAGATGTCAAAGTTGGGGGTAGAAGTCCCGGCATTGACCAATAAGGAGCATATTTTGGTACCAAAATGCCATCTTATCGCATCGTCCCCTCGTCCCGGCACCTTGGTATGGACTCCTATCTGATAGCTCGCGGGTGAAGCTATAAGAACGACCTCAAATTCCAGTTTCATTTGCTGCTGACAGACATACCCGATTGTACTGTTCCTACGAACTTTCCTTCTTGTAGCAACAAGCAATAATGGACAAAGTCATGTCGAAAACGTCCGTGGAAGATGGCAATGTTCGAAATACAGAACTTCCGGTCGATGATCTGTCACCAGCGATGAACAAACGTCTCCGAATGAAAACGGATCTCGTTATCCTTCCTCTAATTGTTATTACTTCCACACTCGCTTTCCTGGATAAGGTACGTCAGTCGAAGTCTTTGGTATTTTTGCGACTAACAGCTACAAGAATGGAATGGCATACGCCGCGGTGTATGGAATGAGGAAGGATACCCATCTGGTGGGACAACAATACTCCTGGCTTGGTTCAATTTTCTACTTCGGTTACCTATTTGCCGAATTTCCAGTACTCTGGCTCCTGACAAAGGTACCGATCGGAAAATATATTGCCCTATGTCTGTTCTCTTGGGGCGGCGTGCTGTGTTGTATGGCTGCTTGCCACAACTTTGCGGGCTTGGCTGCCGTCAGATTCATTCTAGGAGTTCTGGAAGCTGGCATACTGCCGTGTTTGATGATCGTCAACTCGATATGGTATACAAGAGAAGAACAGCCATTGAGGACCGCCCTTTGGTACAACACATTTGCAGGAGTGAGTAGCCGTACCCCCATGTTGTAGCGTCTCTCTAACACTTGATGTGGATATTTGGTGGTATTTTGAGTTACGCCATTGGCAAAATGTCAGCCCCACTGGCCACCTGGAAGGTATTGCTATACACACCCTTAAGTACAAGTTCATGCTGATCTTTAAAAGTATATATTTCTGATCTACGGTGCTGTCACCATGGGCTTCGGCATCCTTCTGTTCTTCGCATTGCCTGACGCGCCCTCCAAGGCATGGTTCTTCAACGTCGAAGAGAAGAAGGCAGCTGTAATTCGCGCGGCGAAGAACCAGACTGGTGTGAGAACTCAGCAAGTAAGTACAATAGGCATTTTCAGAGGACCATGGATACTGATGCCCACCAGAAATGGAAACTATCACAGGTCCTCGAAGCACTTACAGACCCAAAGTATTATTGCGTTGCGATCTTCGTAATCGCTCAGTCAATCACAAACGCTGGAATTACCAATGTAGGAATACAAGCTTATAAAACTTCGCATCTTACTAATCGAATGGCAGTTCAATCCTCTCATCATCGCTGGATATGGCTTCAGCGCTCCGAAGACGACACTCATGGCAACACCTCAAGCAGCAGTTGCTTTGGTAGCACAGATTATTTGCACAGCTACTACATTCTACATTCCCAACATTCGCTGTCTGCTATGGACGCTCTCGTGTCTTCCGGCTCTCGCTGGCGCAGTCATGATTCATAGTAAGCACTTCTACATACCCAGATGTCGACACAGATACTGACGAAGGACAGCTCTTGATATCGAGGCTCATCGCTCAGCCTCCCTTGCGGGAGTCTATCTGATGGGATTCTACAACGTCCCTTGGGTACTCATGCTCAGTCTTCAATCCTCGAATACCGCGGGCATGACCAAGAAGTCCTTCGTCTCTGTCTCAATCGCAGTATTCTACGCTGTTGGAAACATCATCGGACCCCAGTTCTTTCGAACAGATCAAGCACCACACTATCCACTGGGCATTGGAGCCATGCTGTGCTGCTTCGCTGTCATGACAGCAACTGGTGTCTTGTACTGGGTTTTGATTGTGGTCGAGAACAAGAGAAGAGATGCAGCATATGGAAAACCTGGTGAGAATGCAATTGTGACTGGACTGGAAATTGACGAGCAGGATCGAACGGACAGGGAAAACAAGGAATTCAGATATGTATGCTAGAAGGAGATCCTGGTGGGGATGAGAAGGAACGTCGATGGCATACGGTGATATCGCCACAATCAGGAATTGTAGAACATTGACCCACAGCCGCGTACTTGGCTGCATGAATCTATAAATAAACACCGAAATTCTGACAACATCTTGTTCTATTAGACCTTTGCTGGACTGGAAATGTTGAACAGAACAATAAATACAAAGATGTGGAGATACACATGTATAAAACTAAGGGTCTCGAAGTGAAAGGAAGAAAAGATTGGGATTTGAATGTGTAAACAGGGGTACATGCAGGCTAAATCGCGAAAGGAGGATTGAGATAAACATCAGGGCATGCCATCTGCCGAATCAAGAATGAAGAATGAAGAGCAAAGCAGCATTTGGAAGAATTCTAGAAACAGAATCCCGAAGCGAGGAAGAATATGAATAATAAACCCTGTTGTAAATGTGGAAGAAACCATCCGATCTTTTATTCTTCCACGTGATTTTTTAACCCCTTTACGAAGTCCCGGACGTAAATGGGACGGAAAGGCTTGTCAATCACTGTAAAATCTCTAGCGGAAATTGGCAACAGACTTTGAACGAGACAGAATATACAAAACTTAAGAAATACTCAATAAAAAATAATCACCACCATAGAAAAGCCATTTGCGATTCAAACCTGTCACTGTTGACAGAATAATAAGGGTCCAGTAGCCAGTCTCGGGACAAACATTTATCTGGCCCAAACCTCGCTAACCCCAACGGCGTGGGTCTTGGCTCCTCTCAGGACGAGTCCAGCCAGTCCCTGCGTGCTCTCTCTACTCGCGACTTCTTCACTGCTCAACCATCACCCTTCGTCTTTCTCTTCCTCCCCTTCCCGCCCTTCGCCCACAATCCAGCTACAGCTTGCACCAGCTCGCACATCCTCTCGACCACTATCTACGGCGGCGTATTCTGCCTTCCGGGTCGAATTGATTGCATACCTTCGTTTGGTGGTGCTGCGACCCACGGGGGTTTAGTCGTCATGCTTCTCCCTAAAGGCGGCGTTACGTGGAAGTCTGCAAAGGCTCAACTGCCTCCCACGAGAGCGATATGGGTCTTTCTCACACGAACGCGATTTCTCCTCTGTGTTGCGCTGGCGGGGATTTGTCTGTTACTATGGAGAGGAGTGAGGACGTCGGCATCAGAAATGCAAAGGTCAGAGCTCCTTGAAATTGCTCCTGTACTGCTAGGCTGCAGGACATATCCACGACGGCCCATTACTGACACAGATATCGCAGATTCTACTGCTGGGGACCTTCGAAACCTCCAATGCAGATGACGCCGAATGAAGCTGTCGATTGGAATGCGCATTTACAAACACCCGTCATATTTAACCACCATGAACCTTTGGTGATAAACGAGTCGACCATCAAGCATGTCGACCTCAACCCCATCAAATCCACCCACAAGGCGGCAGCGAACGAGGAACGGGTATTGATCTTGACCCCCCTGCGAGACGCTGCGAGCTATCTTCCGAAATATTTCGATCTCCTGTCAGAATTGTCGTACCCCCATCATTTGATTGATCTTGGATTCCTGGTTGGCGACTCTAAGGATGATACCCTCGCAGTCCTGAGCGCCGAATTGGCACGGATTCAGAAGACCTCGGATACATTGAGTGACCCATTCAACAGTGTTTTGATCGTCGAAAAGGACTTTGGTATTGTCACTGCCCAAAGCGTTGAAGAGCGACATGGATATGCGGCTCAAGGACCCCGAAGGAAGAACATGGCCAGAGCCCGCAATTACCTTCTCAGCGCAGCATTGAAGTCAGACCACTCTTGGGTGTATTGGAGAGATGTAGACATTGTGGACAGCCCCAAGAAGATCATCGAGGATTTTACTGCACACAACAGGGATATTCTTGTGCCCAGTATGTGTATAGCTGTCAAATGGAAGGCATCGCTAACATGAGCAGATGTATGGTTTCACCGTTATAGAGATGGCAAGGACATCGAGGGACGTTGTAAGTTAAGGTTCAAATCAGGGGCAAGAAAGCTACTAATTCCCCACAGTCGATTACAATTCGTGGATAGAATCAGACAAGGCCCTCAAATTGGCCTCGTCACTGGACAAGGACACCATTATTGTTGAAGGTACGGGCTCATAACCGATGCTGGAGAATGGTATGATCTGACAATTTTTAGGATACAAGGAATTCGATACCGGTCGTACATACATGGCAAAAATGGGAGACTGGCGCCTGAACAAGGACGAGGAACTCAAGCTTGACGGTATCGGAGGTGTCAACATTGTTGTCAAGGCCGACGTTCACAGATCAGGTACGGAGCTTCCTCGAATGCCTGACTTCAAGCACTAACCATTCCATAGGCATTAATTTCCCAGCCTATGCATTCGAGAACCAAGCAGAAACAGAAGGATTCGCAAAGATGGCGAAAAGGGCAGGCTATGAGGTCATCGGCCTACCCAACTACGTGGTATGGCACATAGATACAGATGAGAAGCCAGGCAACGCGTAATGAAAAGAGGAACATCCATTCATTTCCGTTATACGAAGCACAGAGAGATCACATATCAGATCACCTCGACCATGTTTTTACGCATATATGGAACGGAGTTTAGTGAGAGAAGAAAGCAAAGCAAGAAGGGAAGCCCCCTTTGTTTTTGGACCCTCCTCTGGGAAGCGATATCGACGATCGAAGGAAAGGAAACGGGAAGGGAAACGGCAGATAATTCCGAAATCACTTCCGTCCTTCCGTCCTGGATTCAATTCTTGTACCGATATTTTCCTTCTTTCTTGGGACGGATCTCCACGTCAAGTTGCACTTCTGTGGGTTTTCTTCTGTGTTTGTCAATCAGGAAGGAGTTATTTTTCATTGTCTGGGTCGGTCCTCGAGATCTCGAGAGAGATCGAGCTTTTGTTCCACATAGAAGAACAGCTCTGTGGAATAGGATGATCTGGTCTGGTATGAGTGCAAGGTGGCAATGCATAAACCCAGGTGCGGCGCGGGATGGCATGGAATGGAACATCCCCGCGGCACAACTGTAATAGAATGATTTGATTTTTGATTTGATGCTCTTCTTTTGTTGTCTCTTTGCAAATGAGGGGGCGGTGGGCTGGCTTTGATGATTGAGTACTACTGATGGAGTGGCCGATACTGAGTGCACAGGGCAAGGGCATGAGACGAGAGGAGGCACTGTTGCTGAGAGATGGCACTTTTTGTATGGATACGCATGGAATGATGGAAATTGGGAAGTAATATACGGAAAGATGTGGCTCCGGCACAGAATAGAGCCAATATTCATATGATCCTCTTTGACTTGAGTTGGACTTTTCTTGGGGATTGAACACGAAGCGTTACGAGAACCACTTGTCTTCTATAATGTGTGGAATTGCACATAAAGTAGAACTGTCAATGGACACTAATACTAAATCCTTCGAAAATCTTGCGTTGAGAAACTGCTGAGAAGTGAAGGTTGTCTTCACTGTAGGTGGACTCCAATCTCTACACCATGTCACAAAATCGAACGCTGGGGGCAAATCCATCTTTCTTAATGCTTTCTGGATTGGTGATAATTGATATACAGGCGCTCTGATTCCCCTTCAACGTCTAACTCGTCGCGTTCATTGTACACGTCCGCCCTCCCTTCCATGCTATTCATCCTCTATTTCCGCTTAATCGACAAAGTCTCCAAATCCGCGCGCTCCTGTGCCTCGGCCTCGATCTCCCTGATGATGGGCGATAGGTATGCAATGTCCTGAACCACATTTGTTAGTGCCCGATCGTCCAAAGGATTCTTGGAATGCGTACCTCTTCGGGCTTGGTGTGTTGCGCCTTGGGGAGAAGTTGGTGAGCGAGCGAAGCCTGGAAGAATCAGCACCTTGTTCTGTTCCTGCAACTCTTTCATTTGTATCTTCAACGAACCTGGAAAGCTCTTCGGAGGCGGAAAACACGGTCGTAGGCCTCCTTTTGCGGGAGACGCTTGAGGGCAAGGAGAACGGCCTCGGACTCCTCGGGAATCAAATCATCGGCTCTGCAGACACAGTATATCAGCGCACATTCCATCTATACACCCAAGTAGCCCTTCCATCAATTGACTCTGTCGAATGGAGAGCGGGCGTGGCAAGTGGGTGTGCGTACCTCAAGCCGAGCTTCCTGTAGCCGGCGGCGTTGCAGTACCAATTGGACAGCGGCATCATCATCTTCTTCAGCCATGGCCGCTTCACGATGTAGGTTGCGAGAGAGGGTTGAGACATGGTGCCGGCGTGAGGTCGTCAGGTCGATGTCGAGTCGTGAGTGAAGCTGAATATCGAATCGAATGTCGTTCGAGCCTGGAGAGCTTCCGCATACTTTTCGATGGTCTAGTGTAATCAACATTTGATTGGCCAGCAGTCTTTCTAGTCATGTGATACTGCTCATGTGACTCATGTGGTCCATGCACTTTGCGAACGAAGACCGAAGCTTGGCAGATGGACAGTGGCATTAGCCAACGAGGACCCCTGACTTACACCCCCACTCTGGATGGACTTGCCTGTGCTGTGCTGTGCTTGCGCTTGCTCTCTCATCATTGCAGTTCCAAGATCCAGAGCAAGCTTGCTTTCCCGCGCACACGGCATCGCATTCCTGCACTACAATTAGATAGCCAGCCAACTCAAGACTTCCAACCCTTCAACCTGTCGTGAAGAGCCTCAATTTACCAATCTCTTCCTCTTCATTGTTCTCCCATTCTTCAACTTCCCTCCACTCCCACTATCAACAACACATTCCCTCTCATAAGCGAAATCTTACAAGCTTGCTTGCTAAAGGAAGCTACTTCCCATACCCACTTCAAATATCACCGCCCGCCGCCCGAACTCGCTTTCTTTGCCTGCAAAACTCACACCATCCCTCCACTCTCGCCCTCTCCTCTTCAACCTCATCAACAAGTACTCAGGGTCAGTCGTCAATGGCCTTGGATAATCGCTAGCAGTGTCACTGGCGTGCTGCGTGGGATCTTCCCCGCACACCGGGACACGAGATTGGAAACTCCCCAACGCGAAAGGAAAGGAAGAAAATACAAGTCCCGACAAGTCAATAGAGGCTCTCTGCCTCTCTGCCTGCCTCGCCAGTAGAAAAGCCGATTCCTGCCGGCTTCTGGCGGTATCTGGAGTAAGCTGGCTGGTTGGCTAAGTACTTGTCAAGCAAGCAAGCAAACGTTCGATTCTACCGTCCTCCTTTTCCGCGCAAGAAGAATTATACAATGTCGCATGAACGCAGCACGCCATCATCTCCCGGATCCGAGGGCTTTACTACAGTTCCTCCGCCGCCGTCGCCATCAGCCGCTCAACCATTCGCGAGGACGTCCTCGAGCTTTCAAAGAGAAAACGGCATTACACCTTTTGAACAATGGGCTATGGGAAGGTCGGATGATAGCTTCAGAGCGTTGGCTGGGGCTACAGGAGGCTTCACGTCAGGCATAGTTACCTGCCCGTTGGATGTGATAAAGACGAAATTACAAGCACAAGGAGGCTTTCGGCCGCGGACAACTGGGGTACCTTCACATGTCGTTTATTCAGGACTGATAGGGACCGGCAAGGTTATCTGGAGGGAAGAGGGGTTGCGGGGAATGTATCGAGGATTGGGACCGATAATATTGGGGTATTTACCGACTTGGGCTGTTTACTTTACGGTCTATGGCAGATCGAAAGTCTTCTTCTGCAATTATGTTGGTAGGTATTCCACTCCAATGACAGGTAGTGCATACTAACAGTAACCAGAAAATACCTACGGTGTCAACTTTTGTTCATCCCTTGTCGCTGGAGCGTGCTCCACAATGGTCACGAACCCAATATGGGTAATAAAGACTCGGTTGATGTCGCAAGTTAGTAGGAAAGCTACTTCGAACGAAGCTCGGCCGCCGTGGCATTACAGGTCGACTTTCGATGCAGCCAGGAAGATGTACAGAACCGAAGGAATTCTTTCATTTTACTCGGGACTTACTCCTGCACTTCTTGGCTTGACGCATGTTGCCGTGCAGTTTCCAGCATATGAGTACCTCAAGACCAAATTCACAGGACAAGGAATGGGAAAGTCCGTAGAGGGTGATGATAGTGCTCATTGGGTCGGAATATTCTCAGCCAGTGTGCTCAGCAAAGTCATGGCAAGCTCCGCCACTTATCCACACGAGGTCATTCGGACGAGGTTACAAACCCAGCAAAGAACAATGCCATCTTCAACATCCGAATACGTTGCATTTCGAGGTGGGTTAGAAGGGTCCGAAACTCACGGACCAACAGCGATCATTTCGAAAATCCAGGCGGGTCGCCGATACAAGGGTCTTGTTATGACATTCAAGACGATATTAAGAGAAGAAGGCTGGCGAGCCTTCTATGCTGGGATGGGTACCAACATGATGCGAGCGGTTCCGGCAGCAACTACAACAATGCTCACATATGAGTTCGTGATGCAGAACTTAAACCACGCCAGAGCCGAGGGAATACAAAAGTCGAGTGCGTGGTGAAAGAAGCATTAAGGGGATCATTACGGAGTATGGGAGGTGGATGATATGTAATAGATCTCTCCCAGGCCGCAACCTTGCCGGCAATATTTGAACTTGCAGCGGGGCATGGGACTCTTCTTGCAATTTTGGGAAGCCCCTCTTTCAGAAGTTGGCGTTATTTTGTGCCGGGGCTCGCTTTTTGCCCTGGATATGGGCAAACGCATATCTTTTCAGAGTCCGGCATCTTTGGGATGGGATGAACGTTTATGTTTTTGGGGGAATATACAGATGGATACCTCTTGTGGATGATACCTGATCACCGTCACCTGGTTAAGGGGATGTGTTGTAGCTATATTGCCTGGAGATAAGTTAGCCATTTGTGGCTTTCTACCTCCTTTCTACCTTTTAAACCACCTTTTTGTATAGTTTCGTCAATGTGATGCCACTAGACGCAGCATCATTTGTGTGATCATACGCATAATATGTACTGATCACATTCCTCTAACCCCAAAACACCTCGCAATGCATTCGCCATAACCAACCAGACCAACATAAACTTCCTACTATTCCACTAAACCCATCATCCACCTCTCTTCCTCTCCCTCACCAACCTCTCCTCCAACGTCTCCCTCTCCCCTCCAACCTTCCCACCCTCGCCATCCTCCTTCCCCTTCTCCCCCTTCAATGTCCCCACCAACTCCCCCACAACAGTCTTCCCCTCCCCCGGCGCATCCAGTTTTCCATGCCGCCTCAGACTCTCATTATGCCAGTTTATCTGGCCGCCGTCTGCTTCTCTGTGGCGCTGAGCGTTGCGCTTAGCGGCTTGGATGGAGGTGCGTGTGTAGACGAAGAGGAGGGTTGCCATTGTGAAGGCGGCGAGGGGCATTGTTAGGGTCTGTGAGATTAGTAAAATGTACATGTGTATTCACTTTCCATTTTTCAATAGACTTGTATATTTGGGAAGAAAATAAATGAGAGGGAAGAGAGGGGAGGTAGGTAGGTACCTTGCCATTGATATTCCATTTTGGAGGCATGTTGATTATGGTGCCTCGAGCTGATTCCCTTCGTATAGTTGTGTGTAAGGTGTGGACTTCAATTGCGAGTTCACATCTCTTATTGCCCTTGAGCAACGTACTTAATTGCAGGAGAGAAAGAACAGACTTATCAGAGGATTCAATTGAAGTGAGGGGAGCTTCTTCTTCAAGCTCCAGACTTGCAAGTTCAATTGACATTCGAAAGGTCATGCGATTGCAGGGATGACCCTTGCCTGCATCTCACCACACGACATCATCGAGTGAGCCGAGGATGGGGATCGTCAACTTTTTTGCGCGATGCTGCCACTCAACACTTTCCATTCATAAAGAACAACATACGGACCACGAATCGTAACGCACTGAACCCTCACGATTAAACACATATGAATATGCAGTCATGATGCGAGTCTGAGTTCGATTGAGTGATCTGGAATTGGATCGGAACTGCTGCGAGGCGACACAGCTAGAGAGATGAAAGGCTTCAACCTCACGAGTCTGGCAAAGGGGGGCGCCGGGAGCAGGTATAATGGATTAAGTGCTTGGACATGTAGGAGATGTCTATCGCAGACGAAAAGCTCCAGACCAGGGAACCAGACTCAATTCAAGGGATATGCGCAAAAAAGTCACAGTTCGAACAGTTGGAATAGAAAAGGAAATGCCAATGGGAAAGGCCATACAGACAGCGGTCGACCACGGAAGAAAGTCAGAGTCTTGACTGCTGCTGCGCTTGGAGGTGTTGGTGCTTCGACGCTGGCTTTTGGGGATGATGTGAAGCATGCTTTTGGGGCGGTGGAGAGGAGTGGGAGGGTTGCTAGTACGCTGGCGGTGTGTATAAATGAGTAAGTTAAAGGAGTTTGGAATAACCTATGTAAAAAGGAGTTGAGGAGATATTGTACTGACGTGCATATAGTTACCGTGTTACGCTGAATCAGAACGAGAAGATGGAGGATGAGGAGGAGAGGAATATTAGTCTGAAGGCTTGCCATCAGAGGTGTGCGGATCGGACGCTAAAGGTGCTGGAGAAGAATGGGAGTATATTTATTAAGTTGGGACAGCATCTGGTGAGTCTTGTCCCCTCACTTGCTTGAGTATGGCATGGGACTGACGAAATATTAGAGTGCCATGAACTACCTCCTTCCTCTTGAATGGACCACGACTTTCATACCCCTTCAGGACAAATGCCCAGTGTCCTCAATCGAATCGATAGAAGCCATGTTCGAGAACGACACAGGCGAGAAATTATCAGACTACTTCTCAGAGTTCGATCCTAAACCCATCGGTGCTGCATCCCTGGCTCAGGTACATCTCGCGACAGTAAAGGAAACAGGGCAGAAAGTGGCCGTCAAAGTGCAACACCCAGCACTGGCCGAATGGGCAAATCTAGATCTGGCACTCACGAGGTTTACATTTTCGACGCTGAAGAAATGGTTTCCTGAGTATGATCTGGAATGGCTATCGTCAGAAATGGAGATTTCCTTACCACAAGAACTGGACTTCTATCTCGAAGGCCAGAACGCCATGCGGACCAAGGAGTATTTCTCTCACAAGCCCGAATTACCACTGGTAATACCCAATGTCCTCTGGGGCAAGAGACGTATCCTAGTAATGGAGAACGTCTCTGGCCACCGACCGGATGATCTCGAATTTCTGGACGCCAATGGCATTGACCGAGACGAGGTCTCTGCAGCTCTAGCACGTATCTTCAACGAAATGATCTTCGGCACCGACGCACCGCTCCACTGCGACCCTCACGGTGGCAACATCGCCATCCGCAAGAATACATCCCGTCGCGGGCCTTGCAACTTCGACGTCGTACTCTACGATCACGGTCTCTACCGCGACATCCCACTCGATCTTAGACGTTCATATGCTAAGCTCTGGCTAGCCGTCATCGACGCAGACGAGCCTCGCATGCGTAAATACTCGAAGGAAGTAGCCGGCATCACCGACGAGCAATTCCCACTCTTCGCTTCAGCAATCACAGGCAGAGATTACCGCGTCCTAACAAAGGACGTCTCAATGGCGAGATCAGCAGAGGAGAAGAAGAGTATCAATGATGCTCTCGGCGAAGGCATGTTACAGCAACTCGTGCAACTCCTCGGCCAAGTCCCGCGCATCATCCTACTTATCCTGAAGACAAATGATTTGACTAGGAGTCTGGATGAGAATTTACAGACCAGGCAAGGACCTGTGAGGACGTTCCTTATTCTGGCGAGGTATTGCTCAAGGACTGTGTTCGAGGAGCAGGTTGAGATGTTGAGGGAACGCGGGAGTTTGCTGTGGCCGGGGAATTTGTTTGGATTGTTAAGGGCTTGGGCGGGGTATTTTAGGGTGGAGATGAAGTTGGAGGTTTTCGAGGCGTGGTTGGCTGTCAAGAGGGGGTGGGGTGTTATTGCTGGGTCTTAGAACAGGAAAATGGTTAGATGTGTATATAGGGCCTTGAAGTGGAAATGGGTGTAGATATTGGGCTCGTTCTTGAGACGGACCTAGTTAGATGGCGAGATACCTCAATAGACAGACGCATTAGAGTCGCATATATTAATCTAGATGCAGTTGAAAACACGATGACTCAAGACTTTCTTCCTCATCATTCCTTCCTTCGGCTTTCTGGAGGCTTGTCTTTCTGGACTCCTTCCTGCTTACCTCAAGTCTTGGATGCGAATTGGCCACTTAACTGACTCGCTCCTGATCCATGGCCGACGCTCCAGACCTCAAGTTCTATTCTGCAGACAGATAAGCATGAATACACCATTAATAAAGTGGTCATGCTGCTGCGTGAGCTAACTTCCGACTAGCTGTGAAGGAATGGTAGTTCCTGTCTCCTTGGATTCAGGGCTTTGCAAACTTCTACAAGGTATGTGTCGACGTGTCGTTGGCAATACTGAGTCGTCGGCGTTCTCAATCGGGGATATCTTTTTGGCTCTTTAGCGCATTAATATTGCCCTTTTCCATACTTTGACCATTGAAAGACAGTATTAAGTGCGAGTGGTTGAATAGTCTTCTGCCCCTTTGATCACGGCCGTTTTTGGTCCACAATGTGTTTGTTTTGGCGGGCAGGAGTTAAGCGAGGCTGGCGGTTCTGGGGGTTGAGGTGTGGTAATTATGGACGGGGATGGGGTTACACTGCAGACAGAGATGTGTGCGATGCTATTCTACTCCCATTCTAACCATCCTGAGTGAACGCAGAGTCATCATCAACGTAGCCTTGATAAATGGTTCTGCTGAGGTTTTGTCAGTCAGGTCGGGCACCTTGAAAAGGGGGAATCGCAGCCTTCGAGCTGCCTCTTTTTGTATAGCGTTGTTTCGAAACATGGAAGCAATTCAGTGTAGAGTCAATCTGAGGGAGTCATGGATACTGATGTGTGACGATTATCGGTCGGTTATGCGAAGCTTTTTCAGCTGCACTTTGCTGGCTGAGAAGATGCCGTTTTGTACGCAAGACAAAGACTACTAGTAGCACTGTGATGACGTGATGGAGGATTGAGATAGCAAGACAGTTGTTCTCTCATCCTACATATACGTGATTATGAGTAGAGGGTCCGCCAGAGCAATATAGAAAGGTTCGACTCAACCTGAGATGAAAGTTTGAAGTCATGCATGTCAAAAACTGGAAGAGACGAAGGCTCTACTTGTACCATACCTACTCAATGCATATATGTTTGTACCGTCACAAAAATAAATCCGGTTCAAGGAGTTAGAGACATGTTTCAATGACTACCTCTATCAACACGGTAGCTTTCCTTCAGTCTGGCTTCGAGGCACAGACCTTGCGACAAGATTAAGTCACAAACGACTAGAAGCAAATTACCATTTCAGAGCAGCTGTGTGTACCTGAAAGAAGCACCCTGTTCTTTCTTTAAAAGGCTCCACATGCCAGTACTCTCCATTTGCAAAGAGCAACCGAGTCCAAACCAGATCCTTCTATACGTCTTTCACAGTTCAACGCATCCTCAATTTCAGCTGACGATAATGCCAAACAAAGGAGTCTGGAGCACGCTTGCCCATCTCAACTCATTTCGTGGTCGTCATTGAAGCGAGGCTTGAGCTGATCAATAGGTGGACTGCAAAAACGTCAGTTCTGGTCGGCAAACAGGAGACAAGGCTTGTGACTTACGATGGTGCAAACTCAAAGTTCTTTTCAACCTTGATCTTCTTGCTTTGCTGGTAGTCCGACTCCTTCATCATCTGATTGCGGCGAATACTAACCACTCATTAGCTACCCATCTCACCCCATCTTCAGCTCAGATAAATAAACTCACGCATCCTCAGCAGTACCCGATGAAGCACTCCTTCCATTCGCACTCGCACCGCCAAATCCACCAGCAGCCTTCGCATCAGCCCAGTACTTGTCCAAGCCGTCACCCACCTCCTCCATCTTAACCTCAACCTCCTTCTCCTTCTCCTTCTCACTCTCCTTCGCCTTCTCCCTAGCCCTCTCCTTCGTCTCCTTCAACTTCAGACCTGGACCCTTCTCAAAGCCCCACGTCAATCCATTCTCACCATAGCCCCTAGAAGCCATACGAACACAGCCAACGCCAACAGCGAAACCCGCGTCGCGGCTCATGCTGCCAGCCGACTTGCAGTAGCAGCGCGTGCTGTTCTTGACGTGTTGGTACTTCTTTCCGAAGTCGGGGCAGGGCAGGTTATCGAGCTGGCGGCGCGTGTGCTCGATGTGGGTGGCGCAGACGTCGAGGTGGACGCGGACGGCGCGGCAGTTGTCGTAGGTGGTGGTGGTTTGGAGACACATTTTGACAGAGGTTATGAATTTGCGATGTGGAGGTATATGAGGTTGCGGTGTTGTGAGATTTGTCTGTTGTTCGGGGGAGTGTGGAGGAAGATGTTTGCTCGAGGAAGGACGTTGAGGAAAATCTGGTTCTGATGACGCGAGGTGAACTCGAATTCACTTCTGGGGAAAAAAATTGACAAAGACGAAGATGAATGCGAACGCCTGTGCGGCGAAGGATGATGTGAGCTCAAGCGCGAGGCTGGCGATATCACATCACAGCTCCCAGTATCCACTATCTATTGTCCATGTCCTAAGTCACTATTGGTTCTAGTATAGCGACTTTGGAAAAGACAACTGGGGCCCTCAAACCTGCGCCAGCTGTCGTTGGGATCGCTCTTCCTCCACAACTTCTCCCTCTCACTCAAGCTGAGGCTGGCTTGTACTCGTAGTCAATCCCTCCGCTAGTCGTAAATGTGTAAAGCAGGTTTACTACTTAGGCAGTGCCAAACCCACCCCTGAAGAAATCAATGGCAACAGAGATGACCGAAAAGACTGCCTATAGATACGTCTACTATTCGTAGAAGATTGAGATCGAGCGATTTGTGGAGACGAGGAGATTGAGTCACTAGATCCAAGTTCACCATCTTGAGGACAAAAAGTAGCTGGAAGTCAATACGATTGTAGGATTGAGATCTCAACAAACACATTGGCCCGGAATACTAAGCGAGAGTTGGAGAGGACTCCACCCTTCTGGCCACGAATTGGGGCTATGCGGTCGATTTGACGACAGAAGTCGAATGAGAGGACCAAAGCGTCAGATAGTATGCAAGCAAGGCTTCGTGAGATAGCAGCAAGTGTATGTCTAAAGCCATTTCAAAGCTAGCTGAGAAGTAGGATCACAACATGTAGGTAGACTTCAACTTCATGCGGAAAACACAGTTCCAGTACCCTACATTCATTGTCTAGCAGCTATTTCGACATTGAGGCTCTACGAATGTCGATATTTGAAGAAACCCAGCTGGAAATTCTGCCCACGCAATATGCGAGGGTTCCAATAATTTGACACAAGTTTTCTTCAAGAGGAATCCGTAGGTATACGAGGATTGTTTTTGAAGTTCTTCACAAGTAGCCAAGCATGTAGATGTCTGGCGGAAATAACACCTGAAGCCGATATGCGTGAATGAGATCATGTGCTGGCAGGAATACAAGGATCACCCTACCACGTTGTGAATGCCATGGACAGTAAAGAGAAGAGGATGTTGTATCGGACATGGAACCAAGTCTGGATCCGACGTAAAGAAGTATCGTCCCAGTCTTGCAATGTTCTGAGTGACACCTGATGCATGTGATATTGAGTATCGCCCTCGACGAGATCCATACTTGAAAGTTGCTCACATTCAAAGCGGCGTCCACTTCAAGAGTCTTCGTAGTGAGCTCACTTGGATCATTTAGTGGAATTGGCGTAAGCTCATTGTTCATAAGCCTCACCAAAATACAGATATCAATACGCTCAAATCACGCAAAACTTCAAATTCTCAAAAAGCATCTCTGATAGACTACGCCTATTGCTATTACACCGTACAAAAATGCGCATCCAGTCTCCCAGCCTGCCCTTATGACGACGAACCAAAGAAGAGACGCAGCAGCAGGACCATAGCCTTACGTTTCAGAGCCCCACTCTGAACGTAAAGAGAGAAAGGAGAAGAGCACACACAAAGATCTTGCAAGAAACGCATTCCGAGAGACAGAGAAGAAATAGCGCAGCATAGCGAAGAAAAAAGCCCCCATGCCAAGATGTATCCGAACCAAGAGACGAAGAGGCTTTCGAGGACGTGTCGATGTTGTTAGGATGCGTATGATGGGGGTCTGATGAATTGAGTCTGCGCGGCTTGTGAGGTATTCCACGAGTATCAAAAATGATAGATCAAATGCCTGTCGGAAGAGGAGCAATGCACAATCTTCAGCACGTTGTCCTGTCCTGAAGCATCCGTATCACCCAAAGAGTCGTACAGTGAGAACCGATCGCATTAGAAAAAGAGATGTCGATATTGGTAGCTTTACAGGACAATGCACTTCTTCTCCTTCTTCTTCTTGGTCAAGAGTGCGGCACGGGTAGCGTGCTCGAAAACCTCACGGACACCCTCGTTGGTCTTTGCTGAACACTCAAGGTACTTGTAGGCGCCAATCTTCTTGCGGATCTCCTCACCCTATATCATTGTCAGCATTGCTCCAGGGCTCCCCGGATCTTGCATAGTCCTTATGGTCCAAGCTTAGGTCGGATTCTGTGCTTATCTTACCTGCTCGGGAGTAACAGGCTTTTGGCTTGTCTTGTGGAGTTCTTCGATGGTCTTCTGGTCGTAACGGAGATCCTTCTTGCAACCAACGAGAATGATTGGGAGCCCGCTGCAGAAATGTAGGACTTCGGAAATCCACTATTTATAGAGCACGTGTCAGCAGGTTCTTATCTCCTGGTCGGGATTTCCTGGGTTTAGGGGTATTTGTACCTTCTCCTGAACGTTATCGAGAGAATCGGGGGAGTCGACAGCGAAGCAGATGAGTATGACGTGCGAATCTGGGTATGAAAGAGGTCGGAGACGGTCGTAATCTTCTTGTCCAGCCGTATCCCATAGAGCTAGCTCAACGTGCTTTCCATCAACCTCGACATCGGCAACATAGTTCTCGAAGACGGTTGGGACATAGACCTAAATTCCATCCTCATCAGCTCCATATCCTACGTGTATATAATCGTGATCGTCATCGGAGTTGTTGATGAGGCCGCGCGTGAGGCAGACTTCGGATGATCGTAGGAAGTTGATCAAAGGCTTACCTCTGGAAATGTACCCTTTGAGAAGACGCTGTGCTCAAGTCAGTTTCTGAACGCCAAAATCGGGCAGCATAACTCACATCAGGAGACAGGTTTTGCCGCACGCTTTCAAGATTGTCAGTTTCAAATCAAAGTATAGTTAGTAGAGTTGAGGAACAGGTTACTTACCTCCGTCACCAACAATGACAAGCTTTCTGCGAATCTCCGCCATTTTGTGAGTGTGTGTTGTGGTAGTGGAGGATCGTTCGGGGCTTGCTGTGTGCGTTGGAAGGGGAAGAGAGAATGCGTGGCGGTGGTAGATGAAGAAGAAGTAGTTGGATGCTGAGAGTTGGAGTTGAAGTTGAAGACGAGGCAATGGGTAGCAGGGTGCGTTAGCGCGGGAAGTTGGGTCCTCAGGTTGCGCTGCCTTGCATACTAGGTAGGTCGGGTAGGTTGCCTGCGGGCGCGAGCTGCGGTGCAGCCCAGCAGCCCAGGTGCTGAATGTCGCCAGCCAGCGGTGGACAATGGAATGGCCGACACCTGCTGCAATCAGTTCGGTGGGGTTCGGATTCTTGACGGCCAACTTCACTTGATTAGAAGATCAAGCCAGAAAATAGGAAGTGATTATTCCTGGATCAAAGAAGGTGAGACTCAAAACGTTTATTTCGTTACTACTATTATTCGGTTTTAAGTTTTCGGCTTTGATTTGTTTGTTTGTTGTTGTTGTTGTTGTTGTTGCTTTTCCAGGTACACTGCTGCAGTGACATCTGAGAGTGGTATCAAAGAGGGATAGCCCATAATACCCCAGTTACATATACAATTTATACTCCGTCATTCGCTGCATCCTGCTTTGAAGATCTAGGCAAGACCATGTGAATCATCGAAGCCGTTTCGAACATTCAGTTGGTATCAATGCCTAGATACTCACAGCCTATGGCTTTGTTCACTTGACGATTATTTCCGCTTGCTGCTCTTATGCCCATGGCTAACTCACATGCTTCTCTGTTGAAGACTGTTTTCAAGCCTCCCTATCCGAATCGTGCATAGAAGCCCAGAAGCAGCCACTACCTTATCAAATCCAGAATCAGATTCGCCTCCCAAGTCCGTTCGTTGCTCGCTCGCTCGCTCGCCCTACAAAAACAAGATGACTAGGACCATAAGGACCGCATGCGCATGCCAGAATAATGTGCCGACTACTACTGCAGTCTGCAACAAACTGCTTCCGAGCCACCAACGGTACGAGCCCCAGAGTCCTTGTACAGCTGAGGACCACCAAAATCTACATGACTCTAGGCTGCATGAGGAATACCACCAATCGTTTCCGTCCCGAGTTGACGCAGCATCATGAGGCGCAGCCTTGGCACGATGAACGCAACGCGAGTCCCATAAATTACTTGGTTGATATCGAGCCAACTGGTATCTGAACTTCTGAAGAGCGGTATTGGGTCCGCCATGAGTAGGACTCTCACCCCCAAATACCCCATGCCCAAGACCATATCTGCAGGACTCTATGCAATACCCTATGCAAGTGTTGAACGGTGTGAAGCTTTATGTCAACTGCCAGGTCTCGGAACTGGATCCATGCCCAGAGTCAGCCTAGATTCACACCTCCCTCTCATGATTCCTATGTCACAACTCAGCCCTACCACAGAATTGAGAGACTCAAACCTTCAGCTTCGTAACACAATCCTCTTGGATCCTCGTAAAAGCAACAAATACAAAAATGCAATCCATTTACCCCTGAAAATGCAGTATCACGTGTCACATATCCGGATCAACTCATGGCCCTAGCGCGCCAAGCCCAAATATCAAGCTCTCTCGATTGATCAAAAAGTTACCCAGCACGACCGCACCAGAACCGCCAATTGACAACGCTCACCCTCTCTGCAACCATGCAGAAGGTATTCCGGCGCACCATCCTAGCAGAGAAGCAAGTGGCTCGACGGTCAGCGAAGCGAAGCCAGAAAAAGCTCAGGGACCACTGGAAGAACCAGAGGGATCAGAACACTTACCACCGCAAGGATGAGATCAAGACCATAAAGGATGCGAGATTTGCACGGAGGGAGGACTATGAGTTGGGCCCTCTGGCGCCAAGGAGAG
The DNA here is from genome assembly GCA_026120085.1 of Cadophora luteo-olivacea. Taxonomy (NCBI): domain Eukaryota; kingdom Fungi; phylum Ascomycota; class Leotiomycetes; order Helotiales; family Ploettnerulaceae; genus Cadophora; species Cadophora luteo-olivacea. Next base: position 163,375 of record JALRMC010000043.1, on the reverse strand, counting down.
ATGTGGGAGACCAGAAGGATTCATATGGAACTGTCAACTTGACGCGGATGCAAGGTCGGCCGCTGCACGGAAAGGAGAAATGGGATATTTTGAACTTCTGGGGCGGCAAGTTCTTGAACATCCAGGTCGGGGATAGAGTTGTGATTTTGGAAGGGAGGGATAAGGGGAAGATCGGGAAGATAAAGGAGATCAATCCAAAGGCTGCGGATTGTATGATTGAGGGTCTGAATATGGTACGTTCCTTTTCTTCCCCCTCATCAACGCTCCTCAAGCCAACGTATGATTGAGCAAAGAATACATACTGACTACGTTATCAAAAGATGGACATCCACGTCCCACCCTACGCCATCAGTGCCGAAGAGCAAGACAAACGCCCCCTCCGCTCCGTCGAGCAACCCATTTCCCTCAAATCCGTTCGCCTCGTTACCCCTCTCAAAGACGCCGAAACAGGCGTCATCCGCGACGTGATCGTCAAAGAAGTCACCCGCGGTAACATCTATTTCGACAAATACGGCGGCAGAAAATGGACACGCATGATCCCCGGTCTAAACATCAAGATTCCCTGGGTCAAACAAGAGGCCCAGACGTACGAGGACCATGCGGGCGATACGGTTCGTCTGGATGTAGAGAGGAAGACGTTCGTGCCTAGTCTGTTGACGCCGCCGATGCCAAGTAGTGTTATCGATGAGTTGAGGAATAGGTATTCCATTTTCAGGACGAGGCATGAGCCGGAGTATATTGAGAAGAAGCAGCAAGAGGAGGAGGAGAAGCTGGAGAGGAAGAAGTTGGCGAAGAAAATGCGGACTCCATTAAACGAGGCGAACCGCAAAGCAAGGAAGGAGAGGAAGAAGTTGGGTAAGGGCAAACTTACGCCCGAAATGCTGGAGAAGATCGGGCAAGTGATTGCTGGCAAGAGGAACCTGGTTATGGATGCAGTGGGTGTGTCCAAGGAGGCGACAGAGACGGTCGCAGCGTGATAGATATATGTATGATATGTAGAAGTGGCATGGATTGTACAGCATCTTGGGCATTTGTGGGCGTTGTAAAAATCCTCAACCGATCGATAGGCATTCTAGACTATCTCTTCTTGGTATGAAAACTGTATTGTATAAACCATTACTTTTCATATCTCGCGTGCTATCTATTTTTCTAGTTCCCAAGCAAAGACAGCTTCTCAAAAGCCGCAATAACAGGAGGCTCCTTACGCTTCCCGGCTGCATCGATACTCTCCTGAAGCACAGCATCGCCCCCAATAGGTCGATACCCATTTTCATCCGCCAAAAGTTCAGCAGGCTGCTCAGGCGACCCAAAGACCTCTGGCACACACGCCTTACACATACCCACTACCTCCGCCAACGCGGCCTCCACAGCTCTTGCTCGCTCCCACATCGCTCTCCTCACCAAACCCGTCACTAACCTGCCCACCTCCCCTCTCACACTCTCCACCCTGTCGACCAGTCTACCGACACTAGCAACCAAGTACTCCTCTTCATACACACTCCCCTTCTTCCCCCTCGCTCTCTTCCTCTCCTCCCTCCTCCGATTCTTACTCGTCGCTCTACTCACGCCCGTCCCAGCAGTCCCAATACTCTGTCCCTGACTCCCCTTGCCCGTATACCTCGTAAACAAACTCCGATTGGTACTCAATCGCGAACTCGCCGCCACCGAGACATCATCCGGTAGATCACCATCTCCTCCTCCCCTCTCGCCCTCGTAGAAAGCCAGCGGATCAGCGAGGGCCTTCGCGCGAAGTTCGCGGATTCGAGGCACTTGAGCTAGCAGCTGGGCTTTGCATTCTGCGAGGAGCTCGGTGGAGGATGCGAAGGCGTCGCTGAGACCTGGGTCGATGACTTCTTCTAGGAGTACAGGTTCCTGTTTCTGTGCTATGAGGTGAAGAGCTTCGGAGAAGAAGTAGCCTTTACAGAAGGCGCGGCAGGCGTTGGGTATGGAGGAGAGGTAGTCGAGCTGGATCGTGCCGGCTGCGAAGTAGTCTTTGCTTTCTAGGAGAGCGTCGTAGAGGGATGTGGCGAGATCGGTAAGAGCTGGTCCCGACAGAGGTGGTGTTTGGGAGAGAGCACAGAACAGGGTTTCGCGCCAGGAGGAGGGGCCGGATGCCAGGTAGCAGGAAGTGGCTTTCTCGTAGTTGTGAAGAGATTCGTAGGCGAGTGCTGCTTCTTTGAAGGATGATTTGGATTCGAGGTAAGAGGCATAGAGGAGTGTGAGAGCAGCATGTTGGATTGGATTATAGCGGTAAAGTGATAGAGCTGCTTGATAGAGTGCGTGCTTTTGGGTGTATGTTTGGACTTCGGCGAAGACGTCCAGAGCGTGGAGATGTGTCAGTGCCTTGGCATGACGATTTAGATAGTCGTCGATGCTGAAGCGACGACGCAATTCAGTCATTTCCTGCAAGTTTTGCATGAAAGGTAGATACTCTCGAGGATCCTTTTGGGATTGCTGCGCTACTAGGAGAGCCAGATCCAAATCGTAGAGTCCAAGAGCATTGTCGTACAGTCTATTGACATCGGCTAAGAAGCAGATGTGTTCGACAGCTTTGTCAGCCATTCGCGAGTCTTCTTTCATGAGGTTCGCAACGACTTCTAGTCCATCCTCCAGGGCAGGAGGCGATTTACACACATTCGCAGTGATGATATTTTGAAGGTTCGTAGCAGTCTTCGCCTTGAGAACCTCAAGGAAAGCGTCACAGACCTGGTTAACCTTGGATTTCTTGCCGAACGTTACCTGTGTAGGAACGGCGGTTGTGCCATTGGTGATCGGAAGACTATTGTGAAGCGGCTGGAGAACCTTAGTCTCTTTATACATTGTCTGAGTGACATCTTCCTCTCTGTTTCTCATTAAAATCTTGTACCAGAAAAGATCGGACAGCGAAGCATACCTGAGAGACGACAAGAAGAGATCAATATATGTGATCTTCTTGACCTGATCAATGAATAACGGAACACAGGCCAAGAACTGTTCCGGCGCATGATCATACAGAATGTTCATGTCAACTCTTTGCGTTCGGCAGTGTGTAAAAGCTCTCTTGTAATTCTTCTCCTCGATCAGTTTTCGAATACCTGCAACCACCATTGCTCGAGGGTAAATGGTCTCGAGATTTCCTCTCGGCATTTGAAGAACGAGGCTGAGAGCTGTGGGCATGGCAGTGACAAGTCGAGCTCCCCGCTCAATACTTCTACATCTCTCATCATTCTCTGGGTCATCTGCCGGGACTTCGAGATCTGCTTACATGTTAGTGAAGTATTTTTGTCATATGGATTGAATGGCTTACCGTTAACTTGAGTGATGTGAACAAACTTAAGAAGGTGTGTAGTGGTGGTAAATATGAGATGTGCGGAGGTAACGAGGAAAGAGGTGCAATTCTTGACCAACAGGCGTGAATTGGCATAGAGGTGGCCGTGTGAGGACAGCCCAAAAGCAATTTCATCTTCACCACCTGAGATCTCAACCCAAGGTAGGTACATTGGAAAACTGCAATGAGCAAGAGAATGATCGCCAAAAGTAAGGCTGAGTAGATCTCCCTTTCTTCCTTGGACGAATGGGTATGCTACTCCATCTTTTGTGAAACTCGAAAGCGTGGATATTGCAGATGTAGGGTTGGCATTGGATTCCACTAGTTCCATTCTACCTGTATCATCATTGAAGCCGTAGCGATTAATGTTGGCTCCCGTTTCGTCTTTCCGTAACACGAGTACTTCGCTCGTACCCGCAAACGAGATCTGTTGGTATGCGGGTGTAAAAAACTCGTCCTTGTCAAAGGTCACCCTTCCTGTCAGTTCAGGAGGAGCAGCAGAGGAGGCAACACTTTTCCACTCAAATATCGATATTCCCTTCTGATGTAACACCGCAATCAAAGAGGCATCAACATTGAATGCTACGTCAATGGCATTCGATAGTACTTCAACTTCGTGTAATGCCATAGGAGGAGGAACATTAGCTGTCCGCAGAGGGGTGATCTTGACGATAAGCCCGTCTATTACAGCGACGGTGCCATGATCATGCGGCGGCGCCGCAGACGAGCGAGCTGTAGTAAAGACGTAGTCGTGCAATCCAAGAGCATCTATTAAAATCAATTAGACCCAGTTAGCCATATGCTGCTAGTTGTACTGACCGGATGATGCCGTCAGAAGCCTCAAAGGTTTCTCTGGATGCCATACCAAAGGATTCGATGCAAGCAAGATCTCCGTGTTGATTACTTGCTTCAAATACCAATGGTAGTTACCCATTGTCCACAGCTCTGTATGATCTCCCATCACAACGGCTAGTACCGTTGAATCCGAGTTCCAGCACAGCTTGATATGTTCTTCGGGCTTGTGTAACTGTTCTGAGCTAAGTCGGAGAGTGAACTGGCCATGTCTAAGGCCATTCCGTTCGAAGAATACTACATCAACTCGGTCATCCAGTCTCTGGATCCCGGCGATGAGGTTTCCGACTGGTCTCCAACTCAGAGCGCCTTCCAAACCATCAACGGGCTCACTAACGCTGTCAAGTACACCTTCTCTTGAGTAAACGCGAATCACTCGTCGGGCACCGCCTTCAAAAGTCGAGAGAGCAAGATATGCACCATCTCCTCTCCAACTTATATTGGCTCTCGAATCATCATTCGAGCTCAGAACACCCTCGTCGATCTTCTCAGGCATCGTTGGATCTCGCATGGCCTTGGCGCCCTTTCCCTTGAATTGTGTCTCCTTTTTACCCCAGCCAACAGAGACATGATTTGATGCTTTGAGATCCTCCGAGGTCATGGCAACATCAGTGACCCCCTCGAAACTCCGGCTCATGAATACCAAGGTTTCCGCCTTCGTAGTAATAGCCAGTAGCTCTTCATCAGGTGACCATCTTGCAGCTGTAATGCCTTCGTCCACAGAACCAACGATTTCAATTCGATCCTCTCCAGCTTGAGGCTCTTCTCGGACGACCGTGATGTCGCCACCAGCGAGGACTAGACATGCTGTCAAGCTGTCACCGAAGTAATGCAGACTCAGAATTTCGTCACAGACCAGCTCTGGATTGGGACATGGCGCATCCCAAGAGGTGATAATTGTGTGCTCACTATATTATTGTCAATGGGATTCTTAATGGGAACTGCATAACATACCGTAAATCGCCCCTCGCTGTAATTCTTACCAGTTCAATGAGAGGATCATTTTCGGTTGGCCCAATGGCGCAAACAACAGAGTCATTGGCAAGGTCCCAAGTCGCAGCTGTCAACGGCTTTCCCTTGAACTGACTGGGAGGCGCCCACTGATCGAAGCGTGTGTTCCTAAGATTGCGCATCTTGTTATTTTGCCCAAGATATCATATCAAAGCCACGACCTCAATATCATCTCATCCTTTTCGGGGTTGGTGCATCTTCATAAAATTTCAGTGGGTCTGGTTCTCTTCCGTTTTCACAAGACAAAAGTTTTGACGAGGCGAGGCCCGCGCCCGCTTCCTTGCTGGTCCTGGTCCTGGTCCACTTCTTTTCCCCGGATTATCACGCTCTCTTGAAATCACCTCACTCTTCACCGTTTTATAAGACGCACCACTTCTCCCGTCTCCCATTGTTCTCGAGTTGCACAGATACTCATCACATCAATCCAATATGGATGTGGCATACAATCAGCATTCGCCCTACTCGCGGCATCATAGTCGCTCCCATACCAATCTCGGTCAACTAACTCTCGCTCCCTTGACTTCTCGACTTCCCCTCTCTGACCCAGACGCCCTCCCAGACTCGACGCATCTCTCCTATATCGAAGGTCGCTCAGCCCCTACCTCTCCTTCAATATTGTCCCGATCGTCTTCTCGTGTATCGCTCCGCAAGCCTATGAACCTCGCCCTCCCAAAGTCGAAATCAAGTATTCATCTCGGTGCTGGCCGAAAACAGCCTCGGTCTGGCGCTACTACACCTGGTGGAACTCGATTGAAGAATGAGCTCAACCTGAGCACCATTTCTGCGAAGGACAGGAATGATTCAGATTGGCTGCTCCGTGCTGGAGCTGCCATATCTTCCTCAACGAGAGAATCGAAGGGTCAATCGTGGCTGGTGTCAAGGGCGAGCTCTACAAGTTTGACGGGACAGAGGGACGAAGACGAGGAAGAGCTAGAACGAGAATTGGCAAAGGAGAGGGAACGATCAAGCAGACGTGCTAGCAGGAGGGGTAGCGCTGTGGCATTCGATGCCGATGACGAGTTCTCCCCAGTTACAACTCGACGAAGTCTAAGTTTCGGGCCGGCAACTGGTACGGGCAGTCGCCCTACGAGCAGGTTTGGGAGCAGGGCACATAGCAGGCGAGGCAGTAAAGCCCAGCTCTTCACACCGATTGGTGGAGAACGGGATGGATATTTCGATCAGGGAGATTATGTGCGCCAGGATTTCATTACAGAACCAGACTTTGTGGATGCTGAGGAAGAAGAAGTCTACGAGAACGAGGAGGAAGCTAGGAAAGATGAGGCTGAAGTGAGAAAGCTTGCAAGATCAAGTAGTATGGGTGTTGCCGGCTGGGTAGAGAGGATGCTTGGATGGAGTCTATTCGCAGTGGAAGAAGATGGTGAGGATGAAGAGGTAACGGACGAAAAAGCCGAAGATTCGGAGATCTCCTCAAAGGCGTCAAGGCGAACACTAGACGGAATTGCTGAGCCTATTGCTGGAGAGGTCCCGCCACCTCCTATGAGGGACGGTGATGTTGGAGGCTGGCAGGATGCAGCATGGCTATTGAGCGTTGCGACGAAGGTACTGCTTTGACAGACCGGAAAGTCATGACTAAATTGAAAGGTTTATACTGATACTCAGGACTCTGTCTGTGCTTCGTTAATTGTTTCTTTATCTTTTTTCCGGGCTTAGATCAAGCAAGTGCTTCATGGCATGCAAGTAAGTCCTTATGCACCTCACACTTTCTAATTGTCACATGAGCCTACAGCTGCCAATGTTCTGCCTTAATGTCACTCAAATCTCGCTCGATGGAATATATACCTTGTGTTGATAAGCCTCTGTCTCAAGTTCTCTTTCGAGTTAATATCCATACCGCTGGGGTGGTTTCCTATCTCGGGATCTCCCCATAGGCTCATGATCCTCCGAACTTCCTTCCTGCAAGCTCCTGAGTTCGCGCTGTCCAACTCTTCTTCTCTTCGGGGATGTCTGCTGCACGTCTTGCATTTCCATTTGCGACTGCTCCATTTCTGGATGCTGAACCTGGAAGTCTTCTTCCTGATGTTCCGGATGTTCACGCTGGCTAAGCTGTTGCTCCTGTTCTTGTCGAAATCTTTTATCTTGCACCCGACTCTCAATTTCCTCGTCATAGAAACAATATCGTATATCGACTCGTGTAATATGCCCTCTTCGGGCTCCACCTCTTCTAGATGAGTTCTGTCTGGGTTGTCTTCTCCTCGTCCTAATTGTCATTGTCGGGGTTCTAGGCGGCTGTTCTTCAATCGAGGGCGGCGCCATGTCTTCTTCAAGCGGCCAGATATCACTGCACATATTAGCCTTCGCTACCACATTCAGTCGGGTAACGACTCACTCGAATGCAGCCAGCCAAGAATCAACCTGATGCTCGTACGGACCCACAGGATCAGAAAGGAAATAGATCGGTCCAGGAATCCTTTCTCGTCTCTTCGCACCGTGTATGGGATGTTTGAACCACAGTCTTACGGTATTCAATCCTAGTCTTGACACATCCCTTCGCCTCCAACCAAGCACGAGACCGGCACCCAGACAAGGAAAAGCAATACTCGCTGCTCCAACCTTATATGCCTCTTCCAAACACCTCCTGTAACAATCTACCAGCTGCTGTCTCATAAGCGGGATCGTCGACCTCGTCCTGCCTCGGTAGTTCGGTACGTTGGTATGTATGATGTGATCGCAATTCGGCAGGTCAAAGCTGGGCGATACAGCAGCTTCACCAACAGGCAGTCCATTCGGTAAGGCTTTGCATAGCCACTGCAACATATGTGGCCCGCCGCCCTTCGTGATCTGGAACTTGGCTGCTGGTATAGTCGCAGTATTGCAAGTCATGGATAGATTTGTAGCATTGACGATGGCCACCGCTGGAAAGTTGACCATAATGGCCTTGCGGACCTCATATCGGCCGTCTGGGCTGCTGCAGATGAACTCGCCTGCATCTCCTGCCGGGGCTTTTGGGGTTGATGATTTAGGAAACAAGGCGTCCATGACGTGTCTGTGAGAAATTTCCTAAACTCCCATAGAGTTCGAGTACGGTCAAATGTATTTTGCCGGTGGAGGTATAAAAATCGGGGTTCTTTGAGAATGTTTGCAGAAGACAAAGAATTGAGGAATGATATTTAGCATTTGGCAACTGGGCACAGTTGACGGCGGACAATCAAGGGCATTTCTTTGTTCGTGACTGGCAGCTCTACTTTTCGATTCATTTGCCACTGGCAATTGCTATTCATGGAAGGAACGACGTTCAATTTGTGTTACGAGTAAAGTGACGATTCGAACTTTGCACAATCATTCATTGATCAATGAGTAGCAATCCGCTTGTTGGCTTCGACTAGCATCTAATCGAGAGGAAAGCTCTATGTTTACAAAACAGCTCGACGACCCCAATTATAGCTTCCATATCAATCTTGAAAGTAGTAACGAGATCGAGACAAAAAGGTTGAAACAAAACAATATGTAACAAATTCACAAGAAGAATGCGCGGCGTGAACATATAACGAAAGGTATTGTAGACTTCAGAGTTAGGCAGCACGATGCCAAATTTCAAGTAAGGCTATATTATGAGCTTTGTATCAAAGGCAGCACAGGAGTGGGATTCCGAAGTGTGATGAAGATGGAAGGTTTCCACGACACATGTCAGCAAGACATGGAAGGAACGGTCTAAAAAGCCACCATCCCACCCTTGACCTCGATTCGGAATCGCTATCCATTCTAAGTATTCTTGTATTAAGCTCACCCGCAGGTAAGCGCAGACTAGTACTTACATACTTATACAATACTTGGGCATCATTTATCTTCGCCAAACACATATCAATCAACAAAAGTTCCCGAGCTAGCACGTGATTTCACCGATCATGACTACCAAATCAAATGTGCTGCTTGTAGGCAGTGGAGGAGTGGGGACAATGGCAGCTTACAATCTTGAGATTGGAGGACTGGCTACTGTCACTGCTGTGTTGAGGTCAAACTTCAAAGCTGTATCCGAGAATGGGTTCACAATCACCTCGGTAGACCATGGTGACATCAAAGGCTGGAAGCCAACAAACAGTAAATATTTCTTCCTTTCCAAAGTCCTAGAACTGGTAACTGACATCGAATTACAGTCATCAATGCAGTACCTACAGCCGGGAAAGATACAAAGCCCTACGACTTCATCGTGGTGACAACAAAAAACATCGCTGATGTCCACCCAACCGTAGCCGAGCTCATTGCTCCTGCAGTGACAGAAGGACACACAACAATCGCTCTGGTACAGAACGGCCTCAACATCGAGACACCAATCATCGCCGCGTTCCCCAAGAATCCTGTTCTCTCGGGTGTTTCTCTCATTGGAGCTACCGAAACATCTCACTCTCACGTCCTGCACGACGATCCCGGTATGTAGACATTTGCAAGCTTAATATATCTGTATATGGAGCTGATAACGTCACAGACGAGCTCATCGTGAGCCCATACGAGAATCCCAACATCCCAAACGAAGTTTCTACAGCAGCCGCTAAGAAATTTGCTGAGCTATACAGCGCGTCAGGTAAGGTAGACTGCGAGTACAACGAGAATGTAGGATTCGTTCGATGGAGGAAACTTGTCTATAACGCGTGCTATAATTCGGCATGTGCTGTTGTGCGTATGGACACAAGCCGAATGCGAATGTATAAGTTCCCGATTGAGGACGTTGTTCGGCCATTAATGACCGAAATCATATCCATTGCCAAGGCAGCTGGTCATGATCTGCCGGAAGGGATTGCGGATAAGATGATCAATGCTGATCCGGAGTTTACATTTTTCAAACCGAGTATGCAGCAGGATATCGAGAAGGTAATGTGGTGGCGCATGTTGGGGGTTTCGGGAATCTGTTCTAACTACTGGGGAATAGGGGAACTTTATCGAATTTGAGAACATCGTGGGAGAGCCACTAAGAGAGTCAGAGCGCTTGGGGGTACCAGCCCCGAACTTGAGGATGATTTATGGATTGTTGAAGATCTTACAGTAAGTGCCCCCAGTGTTGACACTGGAAGCGAATACTCAAGCGAGCCTGCAATACACTGCAGACAGACGACTTCGTCTTGCACAGTACATGCTGACAGGTGTTCCTATAGATGGAAGAATATGGAGATTAAAGGTCTAGTGAAGCTGCCTGTGACACCACCGGCAGCAAGTAGCTTGTAGAATTAATTTTGAATAACTTGCTTTTTTTATTTGCTATATCGCGTCTCAACATCGTGTTCGTTGCACATAAGAAAGAGCCTCCAACTGCTTGTACATCTGTTATGTAACGGCTTGGTGGCGACTGGAAATCGACCAAGTGTAGTCCATATCAGCACCAATTCATTTATAGTGAGGCTGGGCTCTTTCTTCCCCAATCGACACTATAAACAGAAGTGTCAGAGGTTGAAAATGGTGTGGCTAGTCTAAGGAGAGGATTTTCCGCCCATAAAGTCGTGCACAACGTCAATCTTCCGTTTCCCTGCAAGCTTCAAGCAAGGCGCTGTTTTCTTGAATATACGTAGACTTCGAGGGCTCGCGCCAGTGTGCAACTCGAGCTTTATACGTCTCTGACTGCGGTAGCAGGACTGCAGATCTGAGTGGGCAAATACTGATAGTGGGGGGATGGAGCTGTGCAAGGCTCTGTCAGTCATATGGCTTCTAGATCTGATTGATACTCTCTTACCTCCAGAGGTTCAAGGCTGAGGGATGAGTAGCGAGCTGGCCTCGCGACCGACGGCTGCAGTGTAGCTTCGGACGTAGCTTCCTTGCAGTCCTTTTGACTGTGACGGTTACAAGATCTAGGAAATTCGGCATTGCTTGGATGACGCCCTTTTCTCGTCTTGGTGGTCCTTTTTGGACTGCTGGAACCATCAGGTCGAGGATCTCTCGAGTGACTTACAGTCGAAATGCTTGGCCTTTGATTACTCTTCGCACCGCCCTCAGGCTCCTGGACTTGATTGAGCACTTCTCCAGGGTCAGCAGTTTGGTGGTTTGAGTCGGTCCCATGCTGATTATTCAGAATGACTGTTTCCTTGTCTGCATGGTCAAATTCAACAATGTGACCACTGTTCTCGACATTGCTTTCGGTCTCGTGCACATCTACCTCGAGAGCACAAGCCGAAGAATAAGTTGCCACCTCAGGAAAGCGATTGGCAGTCCCGACGTCGCTCTCCAGTGCATCATGTTGGGCTGCTCTACTTTCCCCGTCTGCGTAGCCACCATCCGAATGCGCCGTGCCCAGATCCTCTTCTTTAAGTTCTGTGAAATCAGAAGAATGGTAATCAACAGCCTCTCCATTTGCTTGTGTCCAGCTGTAGACCAAGTCGTGTAACACTCCATCCGTTGCACGTGTCTCGTCCAAGTGCTCGGGGACTACCACCGGTGCATCCAAGGCTCCCTTCTTCCCAAGCGCAAATACATACTTCCTGATAGCTTCTTCATGTTTCCTCAAAACCCTACTGGATACTCCGAGCTTAATCAACTCTCTGCGGAACTCCTTCCAAACGGCCTTGTCATCCTCCGTATAAGTCGTCAGGATCGATTTCTCCTCATGAGAGTTGGCTTGCATAGATGCAACGACCCAATGCAAATTGGTCTTGATGTCCCGCAGATCCTCTCCATGATTATCCATGTACCTCCCAACCCTTCCCAGCTCCCCAATCGATAGCAGATTGAGAAATAGTGATGGACTGGGTGTATGTCGCAAGCTCGGTCCGTATGTTTCCCAGATCCTGCATCTCTCCATTGCCAAATTTGACCTTCTGCCACAATTTCGTCACACTTCTCTGCTCCTCTGACAACCCATTATACTTCTCCAGCACCCCGGAAAGTGTGCCCAGGACCCGCTTGCAACCCTTCGCGAGAGTTCTGAGGTCTTTGCGTCTGTTGTCCCCCTTGCGGTTAAGGATAGACTCGGGCTTCGAGACCTCGGTTTGAAGCCGATGGAGGACAATGTGGAGGCTGTTGACCTCGCAAGTGAGGCTGTTAAGAGCTCCGCATGCTTTCCTTGCATTCTCGACGGTCGTCCAGGCGAGATCTGTCAGGAGAATGAAGTCTCCGATGCCGAAACCAAATGACATATTGACAACTTTAGCGAGGCTGCGAGGCTGTGGAGGTTTTCTTGCCGATTGATAATGGTAATTTAGTAAATAGCTAATTGATCGAGTGTATTCAACAATGTAAGTACTAGCTTAGACCAAGAACTTCTTTTTAGAGAATGTCAGAGATTAAAGCGGTGTCGAGATGTATCGAAGTGCAGTGTGGTCCGGATTCAAGCGCGCGTACCATAGTGATGTATGGTTGGCTGGAAACCCAGCACTTGCATATGGTGGCTTGGAAGGCAGACTCTCGTCATTGGTAGTTCATAAAAGTGCCATATCAACTAGAGAATGAACGAGTACGAGTATGGATATGAGAAAGCCATACATACTGATATAGGTCTTGAACAGTTCCGTCGGAAATAGTCAACCTACAAATATAAACACCTTTCTAATATCAAAGCTCGAATGAAGGATTTCCATACCTACGAATACAGTGGTAATCAGAAACCGTTATTCGTGTCTGTAACTGAATATTGTTGCACACATACTGAAGTTCAGCCCAGTCTTGAGCACGGAGCTGTCTAAGCTTAGATGGGTAGCCTACTGCTCTCAGATGTGCGACGAGCAGACATCCTAAGAAGTTACCAAACCAGGTCATGGATTCTCACGAGCCGTCAGAAGGGCACTTAACAGCTTTGCTCTTCCATTTCCTCCTGTGATGTGCTCCTGTGATGTGAAATTGATCTCATTCCTTATGTACAAAGCAAACACCAGCGTTCTAACCCCTCTATTGGAATGTTCGACAAGGATATCTGCCAAAAGTTAGCCATGAAGCTTGCGCCTGCTTGAAAACAACTTACTGCTCAGGATAAGCATTCTCCGCCGTCAAATTATACTTGTCTGCCCCAGCCTTGAAACTCAACCCACTAGGCATTGGCGGCAACCCATCCTTCCCCAACGCAGCCAATGTAGCACTCTTCCCCTCCTTCTCAAAATACTTCGCCAATCCACCTTCACCCTCCTCCTTGACCTGCACCAAAGCCTGTGTTCCCGCCTCACCAATCAATTCCTTCTTGGGCGCGCTCGCGCTGCCCACGCTCAGAAGACCGACCACATCGCCCTGCGTGACGAACGACAGCTGTGGATACGAACGGCGGGAGTCGCGCTTCCAGTATGGGTTGTTGGCGATGTCGCCTGCTGGGAGGGTGACGGGGTCTTCGAAAGAGAAGGGGTCGTTGGATCCGGGGGGTGGGTTGCGGAAATGTTTGAGGGGAACACCGTTGGATCGTTCGGGGGCGACGGCAAGGGCGCGGCGGATGCGTTCCCAGATTCCGGTTGATTGCATAGTTTGCTTCTGTATTGCTGTTAGTTCGTGGAGAGGTGAAGCATGGCTAAGGGGGCGAATGGGGCGCTGCTGGTGAGAGAAGAGCGATTGCAAAAATCTTACTTTGTGGACAGGCATCACCCGCTGGGCGACTTGCGCCGCCTTTGCGACAGTTGTCGAAGACATCGTGAGCTTCTCTTGCGCAACGAGAGATCAATTGGCTCGTTGGGGGTGAGAAAGCGCTTGGAACGTTCGGTCGTTGATCGTTGGTGTCGTTGAGGTTCAAGAGCAAGTTGCTCGATAACCGACAATCTGCCGACGCTATATCTTGGCGCTTCAACGGCTCCTCGTTATGAGCTCCTGCTCTCATGAATTACTAGGGAGTCAAAGGTATGATACGTTTGAATTTCAAGCATTCGAGAGCCTGATTGTAAGCCATTTTTGGCATTTACTGAATTGCGAAATGTATTATCATTGTAACCTCACTTCCGACTAATAACTATCAAGAACTGAGTGAGAGTACCGCTACATGAGTATCAGAAATTGCTGATTTTTGTACATGCTTTTCCGCTCCATTTTGCTGGTCAATCATTGATTTAGTTATCAAAGATAAGTCGGATAATACGCCTTGCCCATAAAAAGCGGATCCATCCCGCCCCCTTTCGGCTTCTCTAGTCCCATTCCGACTCAACAACACATGATATTAAGGCCTCCGTATACGTCCCAATAATATCATCCATGCCTTTTAATCATGCAGCGACTGGCTTAGTCTCATTGCTATCAAGCTTCTCGGCAGTATCAGCAACCTCATCAGCAACGGCAGCCCTATCCTCATCCTCCTTGGAAGCAGTGCCATTGACACCGTTGGTGGCAACTTCGGGCTTTGGCTCAGTAGCAGCTGGAGCTGGAGCAGCAACTGGAGCCGGAGCTGCATCATTACCTCCAACGAGCTTCTTGACAACCTCAACTGTAGCCGCGGGACCTCCAGCTTCAGATGCTAGGACCTTTCCAGACTTATCAACGACGAATACACCTCGAGTAGTGCCAGCTCCTGCCTTCTTCAATCCGATAGCCCCAATGAGAGTCTGACTGGGATCGCAGAGGAGAGGGTATGGGAGATTTTGCTTGGTCTTAAAAGTAGTGTTCGATTTTGGCGAGTCTTTGGAGAGACCGTAGATAGAAAACCCGGTAGCTGTGAGGGGAGTATATTGGTCGCGGAACATGCATGCTTGAGTGGTACCTGTGTATAAAGGTCAGTATCAGCATATCGTTACGCGCTACTTCACCCCAGTGTAATGGGGTTTGCATACAACCTGGTGTCGAGGCCTTCGGGTACGTGAACAGAACAACGCCACCCTTACTCTCCTCAACGAGTTGCTTTAGAGTAGTCTTCACACCATCATTGGTCTCAATCTCTCCGCCAAATCCTTCAAGAGTGATGGTTTCACCAACTGAAGCGCTTGTAGCACTGCTCGTCTTGGTTGTTTTTGGGCTCACTGCGTCCTTGACTTTTGCGATAACCTTTGCGACAGGACCCTTTTTCTTTGCAGGAGGAGCTGCAACTGGCTCAGAAGCAGGCGCCTTGCGCTTTCTCAACTCAGGAGGCATCTTGCGCGGTGTTGAGAGTGCTTGCGACGAGGGAGTTGTGGTGGTGGAATTGAGTGTTGTGATTGGTGCAGCTAAGATGTCGTCGAGCTCAGAGTGGGGGTGAGTGGGTGGATATCAACGGAGGCGCGTTCTTGCGATGCGACGAGTGTTGTTGATGCGCGAAAAGTCAACAGATGTTAGTTTTGAGAAGAGAGGAAGGAAGAAGAAGGTGTGGTCAAGGAGGGACGTTGGATTATAAGCTGAGCAATCTCCTCATACCCAAAGCTACGCAGGACTAGGTCAGGGGAGATGGTTGGCGCACTGCAGAGTACAGCACAGGGAGGACTGCACTGTAATGGGCTGGCTTCCGCACCGCAACTCTGAATGATCCGCCTAGGCCAGACCAGAACTTAGCAAGCAACCAGCCACCCCTTCAGCAAATGGGAGGCCTGTCTCCCGGCACGAATGGCAGGTTTGTGCACCCGAAACACCCCTGGGGGAGCAATCAAGAAGCTGGGGAACTTATGGGGCGCGAGGCAATTAATAGATACGCAACTATGATTGGCTTTGGCACCACGAAGCTCTCTATCAAGAACCGCATGATGGGCTTTCATGGCGTATCGAGTTTCGAGTAGGGCGTCCATGGGATGTCGTATATATACAGGCCACAACACCATCCCGGTGCTTTTGCTCCGTGCCAAATTCGCTCTGAATCAACCAACTATTCTTCATAACACGAGGCGTAGATCTTTTCCACATTCCCCAGCTACACAATACCTGATTTGACCCCTCCAAAGGAATGTCAGGGGGCTGATATGACACATCACGTGACGTGTCGAACAATGCTCTTGCTTCGACCGATTTCTTGAAGCCCAAAGAAACAACAGAAGTTTCTTGAATGTTGAATCACTGTATCGCAAAAATTGCTAAACGAAGTGTTTAAGAATCCAAGAGGCTGGACAAAAATATATTCGGGAAATTTGACGTCCGTCGTCCGTCCCGAGCCGCGGACTAAGCGGGTTCAGGGGTATCTGTTTGCCAAGAAACATGCCTACAAACTTAGAGCACAAGTTATCTGACATAGATCAATCGACAACGGTCCATTCCGTGATGCCTTGCATTCCGTCTCTGTTGTTATTGCTTTCACCAATATTTGCCACAGCTTCACAACTCCGTATCATCCCAGCCAGCATTAAAAGAGTGTAGCGAAAAAAGCTCGATCTTTACAGCAGTCAAAAGCCTACAATCATGAGCCCCATAACTACACATCAACGATGTAAAATAGTCAAGATGGCCCTTCGAAGTCGGTCTTGCAGTTTCGGAATGGACAACAGCTGTTCCCGCCTAAAGTATCGAGACGATGGTCAACCTCATCAGTGTACGCCGACAAGGAATTCTATCGTCGAGGCCTTCTTGTGCGTCCAGTGGGAATCGCGATGCTAGACGTTCAGTTTTCCATCTGCTTGGTTCTGTAGATACGATGGACATGAAAGCTCCTGTTCCGAGGGACACACTTCCATAATTGGGATTGGGCTTCAGGGCGTAGTCTATCCATATACACTGGTTGCTTTGGGAAAGTCCTTGTTGATAGCATTCTGAGTCAACTAACTTGATACTGCTTGTTGGCTGTCAGACTGCATTCATCTTCGATTTGAAGTGGTCAAGTGGGCTCTCAACTCACTTGCACTCGGGTCTCCACGTATACTCGGCACATCGCAAACCCAATGGTTTAGTTCCGCATTATGACATGCACTGGCAAATGTGGCTGGCAGCATGGGCAGCGCCCTCTGCAATATCTGCCAAATGCTTCCAATGTCGAGATATCCCATGACTGATCGGTCCACCACCACCTACGCCAGTTTTCATCTCAACTAGACGTCTGTTTCTCACCCTTCCTCTCGCCGCTCAATTTCGCCTCACACCTCTTTTACACTAGTTAGCAAATTACTCTCCTCAAGAACAGCAATGGCCACGAAGGATACAACGGTTAAACACACGTAAAACCTGGGGTACTTACCTCTAAATATCCCTCCAAGGTCTTCCTGAACTCGGGAATAAGCCCATCAGCCTTCAAAGCCTCCACAGTGGTCGTCCTAGCTTCTTCATACCGCCTATAAAAGTACAATTCTTCAATGGCATGAAGAATCGTTTGCGAGACTGGCTTCGAGGGGTTCTTTATTGGTAGTAAGAGTGTTTTATAGATCTATGAATTGATGTTAGTTTCTCGTCTTCCAACAAGATGTATAGAAGGCCTCGGCGATGGAAAGACCGTACGGCGAGTACATACCTCGCCAGTCTCAACTTTTGGCGTCCACTCCCTCGCTTGTTTCTGGAAATCTTCTTCGGACTGAAAATCGCGAGGTACTTTATTCTCCTGCTCAGCAGCCGCTTTTTCGTCTTCAGAGTCGAACTCGATGTTGAGGAGTCCACCGCTCTCGTCTTCTCCGTCCATCTCTTCTCTCCGTTTCCAAGCAGCTTATGCTCTGAGCCTTGAGGGATTTCGGCGGTCTAAATAGATATCATGTCTCTTTAAACTTTGCAGAGCTTCGATGAGCAACAAATGAAACGTGTTGGTCGGTCAATCGATCAATGATGGCTGAAGAGGAGAAATCTCTTATCGATAAGAACGACCCCGCCATCGAGCTTTACCCCACTTGAGCTTCACTCACTCAAGCTCTATCAAGCTTCACTCTACTCAACTCACGCCTGTTCACAGATCCCTCAACTTCCCTCTTCTACCCTTCAACTTCCTACAGAAACCAGACTAAAATGGAAGAACAAGTAAACCATCTCGTGCAAAAGACATGGTGTAAGTAAAGCTCTACCACGGATAGCACCAAGTCAACAGTACTAAAGTTATACAACAGCTAAATATCAAGCCCTCCCACCAAACGAAAGACTCCTAATAGCCATCTCCGGCATCCCGGGATCCGGTAGGGTCCCTTTCTACCTCATCAGTGTATCTCTTCTGTCCAAATGATTCAACCTCTAACAGTCCCCACCCAGGCAAAACAACCCTCGCAACAACCATAACCACGCGCCTCAACGCTCTCTCTTCCCCTTCCTCTCCAACACCAATAGCAACCTACATCCCCATGGATGGCTACCACTATCCACTCTCCTACCTACACTCCCTCCCCGACCCAGTTCACGCCCTTGCCCGCCGCGGCGCCCCCTTCACATTCGACTCCGCCGCTTACCTCTCTCTAATCCAATCGCTCCGGCCCCCAATTTCACCTTCAACACCCACCATATCCGCACCCTCCTTCTCACATACAACCAAAGATCCCATAGCAAACGCAATCCCCATCCCGGCTACAAGCCGGATACTGATTTTCGAAGGGAATTATCTGAGTTTGGATAAGGGAACTTGGAGAGAGGCGGCTGAGTTGATGGACGAGCACTGGTTCGTAGAGGTAGAAGAGGAGGTTGCGGGAAGAAGGCTGGTGAAGAGACATGTTAAGAGTGGTGTTGCGGAGGATGAGGAGGGAGCTTGGAAGAGGGCGAGAGAGAACGATCTGCCTAATGGGAGGGAGATTGTGGAGGGGAGGAGGAAGGGGACCGATGAGATTGTTGTTAGCAGGGAGGATGAGAGTTGGAGAGCTGTTGGGGAGGAGTGAGGGGGTTTTGTGAGATAGACTTCACGAATGCAATCGGATCATGGGGTTCGGGTTTTTCGGAGGACCATATGAGGAACAATGGGAGTCAATTCCTCATCATTAGCGAAAAATGTACAAACAACCCGAACTCGTACAGAATGCCAATAGTCGGAATTAGAGCTACATAATTCAGCATTCTAAGCAAGAATCGGGTCCCACTACGCGCTCCTGGACAGGGAGGTAGCGCCCGCCCGTCATCAGCTGTTCATCACAGTCATCTTGATCCTCCTTGTATGGACAGTAGAACAACTCATCATGTTCGCTTTCCCAAGTGCTTGGTGGGGATCCTAAATCAACCCCTGAATCCCTACGGAGCTTTCGATACTTGGGAGAAGGATTCATCACTTCGACGTTTGCCTCACCACCTTCGTCAGACTCTGATTCCTGATCCTCTCCGAGATACAAGCCTGTAAGCCCTAAGCTACTGATACTTGACTCGCCTCGAGATCTTGTGTGGGAATTTTGGTTTCCAACGTTTCGGGCCAAAATTCTGACATTTGTTAGTGACTAGCTCAATAGTTGATAGCCCGATGACGAAAAGGCAATGGTTCACTCACCTCGCACTTTGACTGACAATCTCTTGCCAAAGTTCTTGATTGTACTCGTCGAGCTTTCGATAATTCTCGCCACCGGTGTTGAGTCCGTCTGTGGCTTTGAACAATGCATCGCCTCCGAGTCTAAGCAGAGGGCCAGTCAGAAGGACGGGAACGCGGTGCACAGCTGCAATTTGATAGGTGAAGGATTTGTCGAAAAAGTCGATTATCTCTTGCTTCAACTTCTTCTTCATCTCCTTGACAGAGCTCGCAGTCTTCTGGACGATGTAAGGATGGGCCAGCAATGCGTAGTAGGCATTTGCTCGCTCTTCGCGAAGCGTGGGTAGAATGAACCATACGGTAGGCCCGATCTAAGATTGTCGGTTGTTTATTTCAGGCTCAGGTCTTGGCAACTCACATCATACGGGATCTTGTTGAGTCCCTCGGTGATCTTCAACAAGTAGAAAAGATTGGCATTGTGCTTCATTTCGAGACTGAGATTCACGACTTCTGCGTATCCGACTTCTTTCCGCAAGCGACGCACAATCTCACAAGCGATCTCATTAGAATGTGGATTCGAGATACTTTTCTGCAGAAAGTGGTCAGCGATGGATACCGCTTGGTTGTGTCCAACAATACCTTTGATTCCTCGTGTTTTCCGAGTGTCATCGCTGTTTGAGTGTCTTGCTGCGTTGTTCTCGAAGGGAGATGTTCTACCGGCTGATCCTTTACTTTGGTGGTTTCGTTAAGCTCCGTTGCAAACATGTTCGCCTCCTTCCAATTGTCAAGAAGTGTCTCCAGATGCTTCAACCTCTTATCCAGAATGAGCAGCTCGTCGATGCCACCGGTCGAAGTTCTCCGACCGCCCTTGTGCTCTCTTTTTGTGATAACTGGGACACTGTCGCGTTCGTTGTGAGGAGCCGTACAAGTAGGGCTGGGTGCTGTGGTGCAAGAATGCAATGGATCCGATTTGGACCGTTTCTGCAACCACTATACATCAGAAATGTGATACAGGATAGACCATGTTCGTCCTCACAGCTCTTTGTCCTTCGAACGTCTCTTCGGACTTCCTTTTAGGAGAAGAAACCGGAAGAGGATGATCTGAGTCGGTTCTGGCATCGCGCAAAGCGGGTAGATTTTCCTGGGTAGTCTAATGTATCAGTACTAGTACCAGTGTTGACAGCATCCTGCTCTGACTCACCAGCAATCTCTCTGCCGGGTCTGAAGTTGAGGCCGTAGTATAAGACGTCTCTGGACCTGATTCCTCCTTTCCCCGACATTTTCGTAGAAGTGGCCCCGTCTCTTCTGTCCTTGCGGTGTAGCATGGGACTGGCGAGTTGTGTCTGGGTCTGGAGGACCTGGAATTTGCTGGTGATTAGTCTCCTATTTTCATTGATGCTGCTAGCTGCTCCAGTGAGCCAGACTTACATCTTGGTGCTTGTAGAGGCCAGCAAATAACGGTATCCAATGAGATCGACAAAGACAATATCTTGATAAGGATGAATGTGATGCCTTCGTACTGCAGAAACTAAGAATGCTTGATGATGGAGAATGTTTTCTTTTTTGGAAAAAGAGAGAAGAAGAGATGTCAGTCACAAGAATAATAATGGGAAGGAGCCAACAGCAGGATCACACTGCCGCTACCCAATGGAGCGCAAGGAACGAGCGGCCTGGGGCTTCTTCAAACTTCGTATATTTTATTCGGAAAGCTGAGCCTCTATGTCCTTCGCATTTCGTAGCAGTCGCAGCAGGTCAGAAACCAAATATAGACTGCCAGCTATAACAACAGGACCTGGTCCAGCTACTGTAGCAGCCCAGCGCAATGCTCCCGACAGGTTGTCACCAGCATCGTATATTCGACTGGAGTCCACTCCGCGCTCAAATGCAGCCTTAAAAATCTCGTGGGTAGGCATTGCTTGCACCCAAGGCATCCCATCAACAGGTCCAAATTGGACTGCTGTAACGCAGTCCTGTTGGTTGAGCAGCGGCTTCAAAATGCCTTCCAGCTCTTTGCCCTGGGAAGCTGCAAGCACCCACGTCACTTTCTGATTGCCCTTTCGAAGCTTGCCATCAACATATGCACCTAGAGCCTCGGCTGATTGGACATTGTGTGCGCCATCAAGCAGAGTAATCCCACGGCGTCCTGTAAGACTTCGTATGTCTACAGTTTGTAGTCGCCCAGGCCAGTTTATGTTCTGAATGGCAGGCAGAAGTCGATGCAGTGGGGACTCTAGCTTGGTATATGCCAGATGGAAAGCAGTATATGCGCAGGCAAGATTCTGCCATTGATGAGGCGCAAAGTCATCTTGAGACAATTCGTCTAAGAACGACGATTCTGTAGAGCTGAGAACTACATCCGTCCCGATCTCTTTTGCGTAATCCTGCACAACTTTCTGCACAGAGGGCGGATTTGTGCTGTCCATCACACACGGAACTCCCGGCCTCATGATGCCGGCTTTTTCGCGAGCAATCTCTTCTATGGTGTTTCCGAGAAAAGATTGATGATCTAGACCAATTTTCGATATGACGGTCACAGCCTTCTTCTCCATCGCATTTGTGGCATCTAGTCGGCCTCCAAGTCCAACCTCAATCACTCCCATCTCGATTTTTTCTTTCGCAAAGACCTCGAAAGCTGTAGCCGTGAGAAGTTCAAATTCTGATGCTCCAATGTTTTCTTTTCGGTTTCTCTTCAGCACCAGATCTTCTGCCTCTCGAAATACCGACTCGCTGACGGTTTTGTCGTCGATGGTAACGCAGTCCCATCGATCGATCAGATGGGGTGATGTGAACCGACCACAGCGTACTCCACTAGCATGAAGCATTGCTGATAGATAGGCACATATTGAACCTTTGCCATTTGTCCCAGCGACATGGATAGCTTTCCATGGCTGAGGGGTGTGTCTGAGCAGACTGCTTATGCGGGCTAAGCCGAGCTCTATCATATTGATGGTGGAGGGGTTCTGTTGTCAAGGCTAGCGATTGTTGACTTTCAAATCGAGGAACAGTGTATTTATTCTATATTCCGAAATCGCAGTAGTAACCCCCAAAGAAAGGTCTATGGAGAAGAGTCTTCGTCTCTGGACCAGGTCACCTCAGCGTCGTCTGGTTTCTTCTCTCGGTTTTCTGCTTCACTTCCTCGTCAACGCTTAGAGTAACGAGTGCCAGTCTTCTCTAGCAACAGAGATGTTCAATTCGAACATAGTCTTGGCTGCATGAATATGTGACTTGGCGATTCATGTGAGGGCCAATCTGGACACAGGCGATTCAAGTGGTTCGAAGGACATTAATAGGCACCAGATTAGGATCGTGGTATTCCAGCCGTTGTCTTGGTGGTGGTTTAGACCGCTGGTAGCGGTGTGTTTGGTGAGTCAGGCCTCGCTGGAAGATGAAGAAGAAGCTGGGGTGAGTTGATATCAGCCTCTCGATTATTTTCATTGCCCCCTGTTGCCCCCCTCACCCCTGGCCCCCACGTCCTTCTGCCCCACACAGCCAGATGGATGACTTGCAGCAGCAGCAGGAAGAAGCGATCTCCAGCCACGCTAACAAACTCGCCCTGCCTTTCCTCCTTCGGTTCACGAGCGGCGCTTCCCTTTCGCCTCGCCTTCATCAACATTCAGAACACCACTACCATCACCGCCAGATTGAAAACCATCGAGATACCCACCGGACCCCGCATAATCGCTGTCGCAAACACTTTTTAATACCTTCGCACAACTTTCCTCATCCTCGTACGCCTTCAATCTACGAAAATGGGTCTGCCGTACGCCGATCAGCCTCTTCCCCCTTCGCATGCGCTGCTAATCAAATCATAGTTTATTCATCACGCCAGTCGAGCCTGAGGTCGCGTCCAAGGCAGCAGAGAAGATCGCATCTGGCCCACGCTCATCGATACGAAGACAGCGAACACTGCGAGGTCCACATGCACGTCTGACCTCTGAGGCGCGTAGGCGCAGAATATTGGGCATTATGCCCGAGGCTGAGCCAGAAGAATTTGAGGTTTCCGAAGGTCAACAAGGAATCACAGCAGATCTGCCATCCTCAGGACCCCTACAGTCGCGAGCAATGCGCATAGTGGAACAAGAACGAGAGCGGACCAGAATGCGCGACGCACTCAGCTTTGAAAGACAACATCCACCAAATTCGGACATCGATGGTCCATTAATGCCTCCGGTTCCAGAGTCGCGAGACTATTCGTTTGCTGAAGAACGGCAGAGAGAGATCCACAGGCTACGACAAGTCAGGCAAGACCTGCGAAGAATGGCACGAAGGCATCCTGCTCCAACACCGCCATACACCGATAGCGATTTGGCATTTCTGGCCCGAACAGATTCTCCAAGGCTGTCGTCCTCTATGACTCCAGTCCTATCGCCGTCCCACCAGAATTCTATTGGAGATTCGTTTTCTCCACCACGACGCTCTCTGGAGGATGCCGAGTTCAGTTTCACTTCTGTTAGGGGACCATTTACAGATGTGAGTTATGTCTTCATCACTTGTTTGCCTTTGGAGGATATAGTCGGGGCTTTTTCTTTATGAAAAGACATATTCTCTACATTGCCAATAGTTTGCGTTTTTTAGCAATACTGACTTATCGCCTAGTCGATGGGAAGATCAACAACATCACTATCGGAAAGAGTGCGATCCTTAAATCAAACCGCAAGCAACATTGAGAGGTCGCGACGGCTTATTCGACAGGCACGTTTGGACGGGCTTGGGGACCGAGATAGAAGCATGAGCCCTGAAGGAGGCGCTGCTTGGGACACTCTTCTGACGAGCATTACGCCTGATCCACAGCCACCAAGTGCAGGATCCTCGTTCGCTTCTACATCTGCCGCTGCCGCTGCTACATCATCTTCAGGATCTGGGCCGTCTTCCGGCTCAGCATCAGCCTCTGCCAGCACTACAATGACAAGTCCCGATCGTATTGGAGACCATGAATGTGATGTATCAGATTCAGGATCTAATACCGAGGACGAGGAGGAAGACATGTATGAATTACAGGACTTCAATGGAAGCAGGAGAGGAGATCGGTTCTGGAGAACTTATGCCGATGTCGTCACAGCAAGAGCAGATAGGGCTGCACGACAAGACACCGACCTTGGTGGAATGCATCGAATCATCTCCCGACTGGCTCGAAGGGACGAAATCCCGGATAATTGGTGGACCTCAGCAGGACTGAGCCGGAATCTTCGCCGAGAACCTACGAATTGAAAAGCAGTACCAAAATTGGGGGTCTCATTTACTAAAATTCTTGCGAACATGCCGCATTCAAAAGTGTGTGATACCACTTATTGTACCATAGCTTGTTTCGATTATTTCCAAAAGCTCTTAGAGCCATTTCCCTGGGGATTTGGGACATAACGGCGTTCATGGTTGGATTCACAGACAAAGTCTCAGGTTGGAGTTCTAAGGTGGAAGGAAGGGGTCGTTATGATAGTCGGAGACTGAGCATTACGTCCTTATGATGAAGCTTCAAATGATCATTTCGTCAATGATGAGAAACAATTGAACTTGTCTGACTTTTAATGAATACTTTATCTTGATCGGAATGATTTGCTGTGAAACGATCTCAAACCTGCATGTCAAGGGACGAATAGAGCTGACGGGGACCCGCATTATATGTATGGCTGACGTACAGGATAACCGCTTTAGTTGACCAGACTTCTTTGAAAACAATAGCTTTGTTGATTGGTTACAAACAAGGCAGAGCGCATGCCCCGATGTAGACGGCAGAAGCACAAAAAAGAAACACGTATTTGAGGTGTCTTGAGCGAGCCCAATGGAGTTGCTCATAAACAGTCGCGATTCAGATCCTAGACTTTTCAGCCTTACGCGAATCCCGGCACGGCTTGTTTGTCATTTTGGACATTGCCAATTTCTCGCTGCTCTCCACGACCGAACTTATGAACACTACGCTGCACTCCGTAAATCTCCCTTCCTAGAACATTGAATTTGACACGGCAGCACTGCGGCAGAGAATGTGGCATTCGCGCCGCCAATATAGCTCTCATCGTCTGCCCGTCACCAGCTCATTCTCACTGTTTGTGAATTCGGCCGTCCGCCCTCGCCAGCTTCCGCAGACCAGACCAGGATCTGCCATATACACAAGACAACCTAGGCCATAATCCTCCTTTAACCCCGCGATACCGCGATTCGAAACGAGGACCTGGTCCACAACGCGAGCATCGATGGTTGGGATGAGATCCTCTATCTGCCAGAGCATTCGACCTCTCCTCTCCCTCCTTTGAAACCCATTCCTAGGCCTCAACATCGGCCATGGTCTCCCATCCTCCTTCCTCGTCGGACCGGCAAGCGAATGGCAGATCAGGGGCTGGTAACGGGCATGGTAAGAGTGAGAGGACACCAGGCACACCGAGGAAAGATGGCGGAGCGGGGAAAGACAAGGCGGTTCAGGATCCAGGGCTGAAGGACTATGTAGGTCAAGACTGTGAACGTGGGACAGAACAGCTGCTTATACGGTGGACAGCGTTTAGGAGAGTGCTTAGGCAAGGGAGCTTTTGGTTCCGTCTACAAAGCTTTTAATTGGGGTACTGGAGAAGCTGTGGCTGTCAAGCAGATCAAGCTCGGGGACCTGCCAAAGAGCGAATTGCGGATGATCGAGGTAGGAAAGCTCAAATAGTGGGAGCACAGAAGTCTGACTCGTTTTGTTAGGCCGAAATTGACCTGCTAAAGAACTTGCATGTAAGTAATCGCCTTCCCAGGTGGTCAAACAGGGCGGTACACTGACCTGCATTAGCATGACAACATCGTCAAATATTTAGGTTTCGTTAAGTCGTCTGACTGTCTGAACATCATTTTGGAGTAAGCCTTGGCAAAAATTATTTATTTGGATTGTTGCTAATATGCCTCAAGGTATTGCGAAAATGGATCATTGCATTCGATATGCAAGAGTTATGGGAAATTCCCCGAAAACCTCGTTGGAGTCTACATGGGCCAGATACTCCTAGGACTTCTATACCTCCACGACCAGGGAGTTATCCATCGAGACATAAAAGGAGCCAACATTCTCACTACTAAAGATGGAAAGGTCAAACTGGCAGATTTTGGAGTCTCGACAAGTACGCTTGCTGGAGCAGACAAGGAAGCACAAGTGGTCGGAACTCCATACTGGATGGCCCCGGAGATAATCCAACTCTCTGGTGCCACACCTGCGTCCGATATTTGGAGTTTGGGGTGCACTGTCATTGAGCTTTTGGAAGGCAAGCCTCCATATCACAAATTGGCTCCCATGCCAGCTCTTTTCGCTATTGTCAATGATGATCACCCGCCGTTGCCAGAAGGAGTTTCGCCGGTCAGTTGAGGGCTACTTTGGCGTGATATTGACTCGAGTGCTGACTTCTCGCAGGCTGCTCGAGACTTTCTCATGCAATGTTTTCAGAAAGACCCGAATCTGAGAGTATCCGCAAGAAAACTCCTCAAGCACGCCTGGATCGTAGGTTCTCGACGAACAGACGCTCCAGTTGCTAAACCACCCGCAAACTTTAGCGAAGCCGTTGAAGAAGTCAAGCAATGGAATGAAGCCTTGAAATCGCCAACCGGTGCGGGCTCATTTCGTGCATCAACCAGATCAACCGTTGCAAGCCCTTTACCCACAAGACGAGACCCTCCGTTACGCAATATCCATAATGACCAACAAGTTGCTGGGTTAATTACTCCTGCAAAAGGCCCACTTTCATTAGCTAAGCCAAAAACTCAAGCGGAGGCATTTCGGTCACCAGAAACCACAGGTATGTTACCTCTAAAAATTCTGAATATATCGTAGGCACTTAAAGATGTGGGCATTAACGTTATATCTAGCTGACGATAACTGGGACGATGATTTCGCGACATCGATATCGCCAAGTGCGCTTCATTTGCCTCAGTTCAAGCCGCACGATAATTTCGGTGGGATGTTTTCTTCTGACCGCCTCAAAGCTTTTGCATCATTTGACATGACAAATGATGAAAATGATAATTGGGACAATAATTTTGAGGGTGATCTTGTCACAATCAAAGGCCCACGAAAGGTGATCGAGCCAGACAGCCAGGAGCTTGAAACCATCCGTCCGTACCGGGTGAAGCCGACCGTGGTTACCCAAGATATCAAGCCTGCGGTAGCATTGAAGCCGCAGTCGAGGAAAACATCTAGGAGCGATCCGCCTCGACCAAGATCACCAGTAAAAGCTCAAGCAGAACATAAATTTGCTCTTCCGGCAAGACCGGCAGCAATGTACAGGGAGCAGTCTGTTGAGGACTATTCAGACCTGTTTGTAGATAATGACAGTGTCTTCGATCGAAGACTGAGCATCATCAAGGTAAACCCGAAGCCTCTGTTGTCATGCACTCATTGCTAACAATCTCTCAAGGATGATGCTCTGTCCCCAAAGCTTTTCCACCCATCGGACCTGACAAGCCTTCCCCGTTCTGCTCAATCACCCGTAATGAACATTAATGGAAGTATACGAAGGAAAGCAGCTCCTCGAGCTGAAGACCAAGCGATGAGGCGGACAAGATCTTCTGTCGAGATCCAGCGTTATGCAGAAGACGAAGACGATGAAGATTTCTCCGACATTTTCGGCAAAGAAGGTGCTATCGTTGAAAAAGACGAGAGCGACAGAGGTTCTGAAGATGGCGTCGGTGCCTTGATGTTGCACTCGAAGCTCTCGAACAACTCCTGGCTTGGTGACGAGGACGACGAAGACGACCCATTTGCATCGTTAGAGCAAGGGTTCGACGAGATGGACCTGCAAGCAAACATTGCTCGAGACAAGCACGCAAGACTTTGCACGTTAGTTGAAGGCTTAGTGAGCTCCTTGAAGGTCACCGAAGAGCATGACACAATTGCAGATGTGTCTGAGCAATTGGTAAGTCTTGCGCGCTTTAAAGTAGAATCTGGTCTAACAATCTAGCTCGATGTTCTGTACGAGTCAGACGACGCAAAGGCCATGATCATCGGCGCTCATGGTATGCTTCCGATTCTTGAGATCCTTGAGCCCTGTACTGTCAAGAGCCGTCAAAGTATGATACTGCGCCTGCTCAAGGTAGTCAATACGGTACGCGCCTTTCTAAATGTCTCCTAACAAATGCTGACCCTTGCCAGATCATTCTCAATGACGTTGAAATACAAGAAAATCTCTGCTTCGTTGGTGGTATACCAATCATCACGAAATTTGCAGCAAGACAGTACTCGAACGAGATCAGATTAGAGGCAGCTGCCTTTGTACGGCAAATGTACCAAACATCGACACTAACTTTACAGATGTTCGTCAGCGCTGGTGGTCTGAATGTTCTTGTAGAGTTCTTGGATGAGGACTATGATGAAGCCCGAGACCTTGTACTGATTGGTGTGAACGGTATCTGGAATGTCTTCGAACTGCAGGTATGTTGACAAGTTTTATGCTCTCGCTACATTCGACAGTGACTGACGAGAATAGGGCCCCACTCCCAAAAACGACTTTTGTCGTATCTTTTCGAGAAGCAAGATCTTGTCGCCCCTGGCACTAGTCCTTGATCGTGTGCTTGATGAAGATGATGAGCTTTCTGAACTTGTTGAAGGTCGCATTGTCAACATATTTTACCTCTTCTCTCAAGCTGAGAATTATGTAAAGGAAGTCGTGGCAGACCGCGTCGTCCTGAAGCGTATATAACCCATCTCGATCCCTCGATTCCGGCTAACAGACTTTAGGCGTCTTGAAAGACCTTCGAAGGATGACTCCTGTTCACCAGATCACCATGCTCAAGTTCATTAAGAACCTGTCGATGTTGTCGACCACACTCGATAGTCTGCACTCTGCAAATGCTATCGAGCTGTTGATTGATCTCCTCGGTTCAAGCATGAAAAAGGACACAGCACATTTCAGAGAGATTTCAAATCAGGTCTTGAACACAATGTACAATTTGTGCCGACTGAGCAAGGTACGACAGGAGGATGCGGCTATCAACAACATAATCCCGTTACTTCTCAAAATTATGAAGACGAAAAGGCCGCCGAAGGAATTTGCACTTCCCATTCTGTGCGATATGGCGCATTCAGGAAAAGTGGGAAGAAAATACTTGTGGCAGAACAAGGGTCTGCAATTTTACGTCTCCCTTTTGGAGGATCAATATTGGCAGGTCACGGCCCTGGATGCCATATTCATATGGTACGTCACAAATGTCTACGCTACGTGGAGTCGCCATTTGCTAACTTACCTATAGGCTACAAGAAGAGACCGCCAAAGTGGAGAAGTGCCTGCTCGAAGGAAACTTCACAGAAGCCATCGTCCAGTGCTTCAATGCACCAAGAGCAAGTGCTTTCGATTACAACCTTCTTGAGCCGCTGCAAAAGCTCCTGCGACTCAGCTCGCCAGTGGCTGCTTCACTTGCCCGGACCGACATGTTTTCTGGCATTCTGCAGAAGCTCAATCACAAGAAGGCGGTTGTGCGATTGAATCTCCTACGTATCGTTCGCAGTATATGCGATCCAAGCGACGAGCAAGCCGAGAATGTGCAAAGCCACGGCCTCTTCGAAGCCATTCAACGTCTGGCAGAAAGCGACAACGCTGTTCTGGTAAGAAATATGGCAAGCGAACTGGTGAAGGCGAACTTGGACAAAGATTCCGAGAGTGGAAGCGGAGGCCGACCACGACCTGGCCAAATGAAGCGCACATTTACTCCGCCATCGCTTTACCACAGCCAATCAACACCAATCACACCAACACACGTGAGCCGCGCATCACAATCATCCTTTGTCGAAGGAAACGTCACTCCACGTCGTATGGTTGCACCTTCCGGAAGCAATGATTCGATACTATACCGACCCGCAAGCAGAGACGGTCCAAAGATGACTCGTCGAACCAGCGCTGAGATCGCAAGTAGTTCTTCCATGAGCAAAAGCAGATTGCCTCGCACATCTATGCTCCGGGGCTCGAGATCCTCACTTGCTACAGTATCTGTAGGGGAAGACACCGGTTCGGCGCCCACATCTAGCAGAAGGGAAAACGGCGTACGCCTTACAAGAGATCAGTCACGTTCTGGGGCGTCGCCAGCACCGGGAGGAACAGCGCCACAACTACAATCGAAGCGAAGAACGCGACAGCCGAGCGGAGACATCAAATGGTCATGAATGAAGCAAAATAAATGAATGAAGCAAAATAAATGAATGAAGTCCATGAGACGAGACGAGAAAATAGAAATACGACGTGATAGAATGGTTTGGAGGGATGGAAGGAATACACATGCATTGGGCGGCGTATGCAAAGCGGTCTGCCTGGCTGCTGGGTTCAATTGTCGCGTTTTGTGGGATGCATAGTTTGCCGGATGGAGTAAGCCACTACTTGATTTATGATGGTAGTTCTGGAGCACTGGTAGCAGGGAATACAATGCTGAGATTCTGCTGTCGTATTGAGGATCTGTTCTAGAAATGTGGTTTTTCTTTCGTCTGAGAAGTCAGCTGGCAAGTGTCGACCCTTTTATCTGGTTTGAGTTACAGTAGGTCCCATTTCCCCGGTCATGAAGCTGCTGTTTTGGAGGGACTCTAGGCTAGGCCGTGCTTCCCCATGTATTTACAGCAACCTCGCTTAATTAAAGGGGCAGGCAGCCAGGCAGCGTCACGTGGAAAACTGCTGTGAAAGACTGTTCACAGCTTAATCGATTAACGCAAGTCGCGATCAGGGTCTGTTTGACTCAACGATAATCTATCAGATGCCAGCACTAAGAGAGGCGACGATTTTCCCAACACCACACCACCAAAAAGCAGTCAATCTATCGTTTCCACCACTTCTTCTTCTTCGTTGACAGTGTTCCGGCCGGAGCGAACCAGCGGTATTGCCATTTAGGATCCTTCCAAAACGGTTTCCCATGTTCATTTTCAGGACCTATCACCATACCGGGACCAGGAAACGGTCTAGGCAGTCTCGGCCAGACAGGCCCAGCCCACTTATCGTAACCCTTCTCATTGACACCAGGGGTGTAGAATCTTCCCTTGTCCTCAACCAGCAATTCATGGGTCACCATATGCCCGCCAGCCCAACAACGATACCCCTCAAGCTTAGCCCCATCAGGTGCTCTCTCGTCCGTCTTATATGACCACCAGCTAAAGCCCTCTCTACAAGTTTTTGTCTTCGTAAGGTGTGCTTTCGCCCACTTCTTCTGTACTTCTTGCTCCGCTGGGTTGAGCGTGTTGAACTTCACCTGTTTCTCCGCCATGGCTTTGTCATAGTCGCTGATTATAGTCTTGTAGTTTCCTCGGTAATTGGGGTCGTTGACTGCTTCAGAGGGCGGGACCAGAAGTTCGGGACTGATGTTGCCCTGCGTATAATCACGAGGCTCAGAGATCGGGGACCAAGGTGGATCAATTTGTATGGGCACAAGGCGCGGTCGTCCCTGACCATTGTCTGGCATGCCTGGTTTCCATCCTTTGGGCATTGTACGACCCCCGTAGGTTCCACGTGGTTCAATAGGCGAAATTCCAGTAAAGGGCATGACTTGTGGATCCGGTGTCATAGTCTCGTCCCTGAAGGCGGCACTCGGAAGTATACTTCCCATAGATCCGCCATGAGTACCTCCCATCATTCGAGGATCTGGATGCGTGCCTCTATATGACTGTAGAGCACTACCATCGAAACCACTCCTCCCGTATAAATTTGGGTTAGGTGGAGGTCCCGGAGAAGCAGTATTATGCCCTATATCGCGGGTGGCAGGATATGACGGTCCCACCCAGGTTGCATCATGGGTCCATATCGCACCTTTGGGCGTAGAGGAAGCTTTTGACCCATATCTGCCGTCAAGCCCAAGATTCAGCATATAAAACCCATCTTGTCCTTCTGCCAAAAGCTTGTGCGTAACAAGATGTCCGCCAGCTTGACATCTGTATCCCTCATATCCCTTTTGAGTCCATGGAACCCAAGAATACCCCCCAGGACATGTAGAAAGGTGTGCTTTGAGTTTCTCGTGTGCCCATTTGTCTTGCTCTTTTTGCTCGGCAGGAGGTAGACTTGTGTACTGTCGCTGCTTCGCGGCCATTTTGACATCTTCTGGTGCGGTGTATGCTGTTTTGAACTTCGTCTCGTCACGAAAGTTCCCGGATGTTAAGACAGATCCAGTTGGTTGGATTTGCGGGACAGCGGTAGTTGGTTGCATGGTTCGTCCATTACGGGCTTCATTCATGTCATCGAGATATGTTCTAGGTCCGCCAGTGAGTGGGCCATCTTGGTGTCGACTTCGAGATCGTCCTCCATCCCTTCCAGAGGTCTTGAGCGGACGAGAGCTTGAACTCTGACCATGTTTACTACGTGATGACATAGTTTCGATAATTTTTGTAAGTGTGTGGATGAAGTCAGTTGTTCTGGCTTGTGCTTGTATGAAGTCTCCGAGGAGATTTATAGATCGGTCGTGGGCAAAAGGGAAAAAGTAGAGACAGTCACATAAAATCTTCTTCTCAATCACAATCTATGGTCTCAAGCCAGAAATCGTCTGAGCAGTTCTCCAAGTTGAGTCAAGAAGATCCCGTTAAGTCACTTATACCATTCAAATTCCGTTGGTGCTAAAACATCAGGCTAATTTACAGGTATGAAGCTGTGTTTGATCATCTAGTCTCCTCTTAGAACCCAATGTGGTGGCGTATTTTGCAATTGATCAGCTACAGGAGCGACAGGCTGGGCCATCGCAAGGTTTTCATTTGCAGCTGTATAATCAGGGCCAAACCAAGTTCTATACCCTGGAGGTGCAGTTTTAATGGGAGCACGAGGATCAGATGTCTGTGGAGCAGGTTGTTGAAAATCGGGATAATTCGAGGCAAATTGGAATCCTGGGGGAATCGAAATTCCTGGGTAGTGTCCACTTCCCCATCCGGGCATCATGGGATTGAATCCGCCTGGGAACTGTGGCATCATATGGTTTATTGGAGGACCTGGCACGCCAAAGGCGTCACGAGCAGCCTTCGCTGCTTTGATATTGGCCATAACAGTGGAATGAAGCTTGGTATAGCAACCACCTTTCGCCTCCGCCAGAAGCTCGTGGGTCACCAGATGGTTGCCAGCCCAGCAACGATATCCCTCGAGGTGGTTGCCGGCTTCGTCAACTCCCTTGTTATATTCCCACCATTTGAATCCTGCAGGACACAATCCATGAGTCGAGAGCTTTTCTTGAGCCCATTTGTGCTGTTTCTCCAGTTCTTCAGGCTTCAAAGTTTTGAGTCTGGTTTGCTTTTCCGCCATCTCGATGTCTCTAGGATCAGTAAACGCGGTCTTGAATTTGATCTTTGGTTCGTGCTTCTCATGCTTGTTGGGCTTCTTGGGTCGTTCTTCATATTTCGTTGGAGACTGCACATGCCGGTCTTGATGGGCAGGCTTGGTCTGATGATGGCTGTGGCTAGTCGCTGACTTCTTGCTACTCTCATGCTTGGCTGCTTTGACATCCTTGGGGTGATGGTTTCTTGGCATGACGGGCGCGACAGTTTCATCTCTGAAGAAAGCGCTGTCCATCACCGATCTCTGTTTACGAGAAGAGAATTCGTCATTTTCGTCTCCTCCAGGGGTCGGCTTTCGGTGGTGTCTCGAACTCGAGCTATCGGCTGTATGATGCCGAGAATGCTTGTTCCTGTCTTTATCTTTTGGGTCTTTCTTCCACAAACTTGGCGACATTCTGTTGTGATTTATTATGAGGATAGCTGGGAGTGAACTGTATGGGTAGGGTTGGCTTTGGTAAGATAGTCTAGAGGTGGGCCTCAGAAGTGCTCTTATAGAACAACAAGCTGCCCCAATCTCGTCGAATCCCAAAGATTTAACGTTCGAGTCATCTCAAAGTTGGTCAAGTAAATCTCAAAAGCGCCTCATAGACGTATGGGTATACCTTGCTGAGTAATTGTGAATTGGTGAGTGTTCTACCAGCTCATAAAAAGGGGTAGTTGTCACTAGCAATCCGACATTCAACGTAGTCTTCTAAGACCCATTCCCAGTTTTGAACCAGCCGAATCACTCAAAGAAGCTGGTCTCCTATCCCACTTCATGCTCGGTGGTTTGCTAGTGATTGATGATCAGTTATGCAACATTACATAGTTCTCCCCAATCACCCCAATCAGGTTGGCGGGATGCGGCGAGTTTCCACGAACTCCAGATCTGTTTTCAAGCCTAGTAAGAGAGTCTGCTTCCATACATAGACTGGGCTTGGGCTTGAGAGGGCTCAAGGTGAGGACGGACAGAGTTCGGCCACTTCTAGCTTTGTGCTACAGACACTCAAGATAGCTACATCAGCAATAAGGCAAAGCTGACAGGCGTGCAAATCCAGTTCAAGTTAGATTGTCAAGAATCGAAGACTGAATTTTGATTTTCTCTGGTATGTGCAGACTGTCATATGGTGAGCACGACCCAGATCCCATGGACTAATTGGAACGCCACCATCCAGGTCAGGTTTCTTCTTCCTCCACATCCGCCCCCTGTTGATCAAGTTCACTCTTCTTTAGCCCCTCGATCACCTGTCTCATTGCCGCTAGGGTTCCCTCAAGTTGCTGGATCTTCTCATCATTCTCCGATGCCTCCAGTCGGGCCTCGAGCTCTTTGATTCTAGCTTCCTTCTGTCTCAATTGCTCTCGCAAGCTTTCCATCTCCTCATTCTTCTTTTCTAACATGTCAGCCTCTAGCTTTATCTTCAGCTTCAGAAGCTCTCTCCTGTTGTCGTCCTCAAGATCGAGTCTGGCCTCACGTCGTGCGTTCTTCTTGTATCCATTCGTCAAGCCCTTGTAGAATTTCTTCGCTTCGTCCTTAAGAAACTCTGCTTTGATCTCTTCTCGTAACTTTTGGTGTTCTTGCTGGGCTACCAGAAGGCCGTAGGATGAGGGTTCGTATGTTTCATGGTCCTTCTGAGCACACGTCAGCCAATGTATTCCAGTAGAGTAGGCAGAGGAGTGAACATACAGCGGTTGGAGTCCTGTCCTTACATGTAGAGTGTTCTCCAAAGTCGATTCCAGCGATTTGACGATCCATGTTGATGGGCTTGTGAGAAGTTGGGAGTGTCAAAGCTGTTGAAATTGGTTCCAAGGCCAGATTCAATGCTAGGAATGTGTGACTCGAGCACAGCGAAGTGGTTGTTTGACAGCTAAGGGGTGGAGGCTGCTGTTGTCTCGAGAGATTCCAGACAAGGACCTGTAAAGCGATGTAAAATGAAAGGAAACTCACTTTAACTAGCGTGGTGAAAAGATTAGGAGTGAATAGTCCAAACTAATACTGAGCGTGGTTCACCAGTGTTAGGGATCGCAGATATTCACCGTTGACTTTTGCATTCATGGACGATTTGACAGCAATACTTGGCATCCTGCCTCATTCATACTGGAATATCTACGGAAAGATCTTGCACTATGATGTATGGCAAGCTCAACCATCAGCTTTTTGGGCTCGAAGTTCTACTCGAAATCAAGTTGGTCGTTGGTTGGTACTGCTAGTGATCCATTGAGCGACGAGCAGTGCACTGGCTTTGTACCTTGGGGGGTTAGCTCAACAGCCCTTTTTGAAAATTGTACTTTTGCCTCGTTTCAAAGTCTGATCCTCAAAATTGACAGCAACGCTGTGTCATACTGTTGGTGATTTGCACCTGAAAATGTAAGCACTACTCAATAAATGTGGGGTATAGATATCATCAGAATCACCAAGCTTGATATCATGAAGTTGTGCAACTTACATTATCACTATTTGATATGTATCGCAAGGGCTTAGTCAGTGGTTCCAGCACCTCATGTACTTCCACCACTTTTAGTACCTGCGACTGCTGTCGCATCTCCTTGATTCTCCCCCACAATCCTTTCGATAATCTTCGCCTTGCCTTGAGCCCGCTTGAGTCGGTCATCGAAGTCAGACACAGCTTCTTCGGTATTCTCAGTGGAAAGACTCTCGGATTCGGCGAGAGCGTGTAACACCTTGAGATGCTTTGCAAGTCTTTGATTTTCGGGCAAGGCGTGCAGGCTGAATGGCTGAGAGGATTGAATGGTTGATGACTCGGCGGATTCTTGCCTATCAATACTGCCTGCCTCTCGTTTGAACATTCCGAGGTCCTTTGGAGGGTGCGCCATGCGGTTTGCCCATATGATTGATTTGCCATGTAGTCGGCCACTCTCGACATATTTCTCAAACCCTTTCTCAAGACCGAACGTCCGACCCTCAACTCTCCCTGCCTTGACCCCATCGTCGTAGCCTTGCCGCAATCCATCCTCGTAGAACTGCTCCTCGAGCCCGAGAACCTCATCGAAGGTGCTGGTTTGCGTGGTGGCTTGCTGCATGCTTGACTCGTGATTGATAATGCTTCTGACGTGGGCAGGAAATTTTCCCTGGAAGATGGTCGCAACACGTGATCTGACCGAATGTGTACATTCGCCCTTTTCAGGTCTGAGCAGTATTGAAGCTTGGGCATGAGGCTGCCCATCGATCCACTATTTGTATCCAATCAGGAATTTATTCCCTGTCTATATTCTTGGAATGTGACAGCACTGACCGTGAGCAGATGACCGTACCCGTAATTCCTGGGACAATCTAGCGAAATTTACTACTAGTTTATCGCAGAAATTGGCCTTATGGTCCTCAGGGAATAGGGCTGTTCACTGAAAGTTTTAACGACACTCAAGAATCCTGAAAATTTGTCTCGTCGCTGGGAGCCCAATGGAAATGAGCGCATGTCTTTGACTTGGCTGGTCCTATTCGCGATTTATTTTCTGGCTTCTATCCAGTTCTATATATTACTCGATGATTCAATTCCGAGCATCTCACAAAGCGGTAATCATATAAGGTTGTCAGTCTTTGATTATCGAGAAACCATGGAAAACACGTTCCTAAGATCTCCGCAGCTTACATACTCACGCCACGCTTTCCACTGCCGTTCTCATCATAACCCAGGTGGGAGGTCATCCGAAGCCTGATGTCTCAAAAGTATGGTCGAAGACCCGATTCAGCTTCATCTGATGGATAAATTCCGGACTTTCGGAGTGATTTACAACCAAATACAGTGTATTCGAAAGGGATTGCAAACGTGATATCAAAGACTGGTGCGACTGAGAAATGCGACAGTGGCACAGTTCAGAATGAATACTAATACAAACATTCATGCCTCTTCCCCCACAGTAATTGTAAACAGTTACTCTTGTCACCAGTGTTTAAATGACCCACTGGCAACTTCTCAAACTTAACACTTGCACCCGTCGGATTGTACACCACACTCATGCTTGCCGCTTTGGCAAAGGCCGATCGTTCCCTTTGGAATCGGGCTCTGGCTTAATTTTGGGGATGACAAGAGCGATCAAAAGGCGTTTTGATGACCGATAAATAGCACTGATAACAAGCAGAAGGGTAGTTTCATCAGTAAGGGATTGCTTTCATAATGTTCTTTTTGCCTATGTCATGCTTTTCCAATAGTCCAGGTGGTCCCGGTCACCAAAGTCTTACTCCCGACGAAACTTCTCTCCCAATCTCTATTTTGCGATCAGAATATAAGCCTTCTATCCTGAGAACTATCCTTGCATTGTCAATTCACAGTTCAACTTCTCATACTGCCAGTTCTTGTACCTCAAGGGGCCAACGTAGTTTTGCTTTTCGCAGGGGTACCTTTGACTAGCGAAGCAACTCACAAACGATATTTCTCTTGCAGTACAAAGAGAATAAGAGGCCCAGGTATCGCTTGAAGAAGCTTTGCTTTCTTTTGGCTCAAGACGACGGAGATTTTCCTCTCTTAATAGTTTGTCTCGCAATTAGTCGATGCCAAGCCTGTTCCGTAAGCGAGGTTGACAAGCATGTTTATTTTGTTTATTTTGTTCATGCAAATGTCACAACCTCTGCCCCGATGACGTTCCTCGTGCCCAGAGCACTATCAAACAGTTGTTCATGGGATACTATGAAACGAAAACCGTATAAAGTGGTGTTGCCCTTTTTGGTACCGGATGCCTCAAATACGACCATTAAAGGTCGCCAATCGACCAGAAGGAGTCCTACAGAAATGGTTTTTTGATTATCCGAATTTGCATTTCTTTTGATTTCACAATTTAGAATTGGCTCAGGCGAATGTGATCAGAGCAATTTCTGCGTAGCTCTGCTCTTATTGCCAAGTATGGGACTATTATTTCGTCCAGTTTCCTAGAAAGTTGCAGACGGCTGCTGTGGCTCAGAATATCTGCTTAGGACCATGAACCTAATAGATCTGTTTACTTAAGCGTAGCCATATCTTATGAAATAGGCCACTTTCGTGTCGCTTTTTCACCATAAACACGACTATTGCTTCTGCTCGAGTTTAAGGAGCTCAGTGCTTTTCCTCTCCCGAATTCTGTATTAGAACATGATTTGAAAATGTGATTGTCGTCCGGCGCTTTATTGTCTCGATAAGAAAGTTTTCCTGACATTCGAGACTGTGATTCTTTTCAGAGTATTATTTCAAAGGCACGTTCATCTCGTGCGAAGTCTCGCATTCTTCAACGCGCTTTACAGCACAGTCCATGTTCAATGCTTGGGGCGATTATGTCGTTTCTTAATGACCCACGAAATTCCAGACAGTATTCTGACCAAAAATCAATTATGCGAGAATCTTTGGTGAGTGGCAGAAGTCAGATTGTTGACCTCGAGAGTCGAGACCTTAGAGACCGGGCAGGCTGGCGTTTCAGAATGGCATGTCAATCCACGTATCGCTTCTGACAATGAAATGAGACTGTAGAATATTTGATAAAGATTGTTTGACATGTCTTCAATCATTCCTTTTCAAGCAATTTTGGTGCCCCCAAACATTTCAAGCGTCACTCCTGACTCAGCCTCGTCGTCGGTTCCATTAGCGTTCCAAACCCCCAAATTTCCCGGTCAGCCTTGTCTCTTGGCGCGTGAGTCAAACCCCACCATCCCACCAAAAGCTTAAAACACCACACCTACCCCTCGACTCTCACTTCCTCAATTACACCAAACAGCATGGCCACCGCGAAAATTATCTTGCCCGAGGAGGGCAAGAATAACATCTTGATCACCAGCGCTCTGCCATATGTCAACAACATTCCCCATCTTGGAAATGTCATTGGTAGTGTGCTCAGTGCGGACGTCTTTTCAAGATTCAGCAAGTTGCGCGACAGACCAACTCTCTTTATCTGCGGAACGGATGAGTATGGCACAGCTACGGAGGCAAGAGCGCGTGAAACTGGACAGACTCCCAAGGAGCTTTGCGACGAATTTCACTTCAAGCACAAGGCGATTTACGACTGGTTTGAGATTGGATTCGATTACTTTGGCAGGACGACAACGGAGCAGCAGACGGTGATCGCGCAAGATATCTTCATGAAGCTATACAACAATGGG
This sequence comes from Cadophora luteo-olivacea, assembly GCA_026120085.1. Taxonomy (NCBI): domain Eukaryota; kingdom Fungi; phylum Ascomycota; class Leotiomycetes; order Helotiales; family Ploettnerulaceae; genus Cadophora; species Cadophora luteo-olivacea. The sequence goes on along the minus strand of JALRMC010000043.1, from coordinate 123,789 downwards.
TTCTTGGAGGAACGAACAACTTTACAGCCATACTGCGAACACCACCACTCCTTCCTTGCAGACCGTTTCGTCGAAGGTACCTGTCCGAAATGTCAGTACGACGACGCGCGGGGCGATCAATGCGACAAGTGCGGAAGTCTCCTGGATGCTCTCGAACTTATCAATCCTCGGTGCAAGGTCGATGGCACAACCCCTGTACCCAAGGATACCACACATATTTTCATGCGCCTCGACAAAATCCAGGAGGACATCGCGAAGTTCTTTGCGCAATCAAGCGTCAAGGGAGGATGGTCACCAAATGGTATCAGCATCACAAAGTCATGGCTTGACAAGGGTCTTGAGGGTCGGAGTATTACAAGAGATCTGAGCTGGGGTACACCAGTTCCACTGCCAGGATACGAGAAGAAGGTATTATATGTTTGGTTCGATGCCTGCATTGGTTACCCCTCGATTACCGCAAATTATACGAAGGACTGGGAGCTTTGGTGGCGCAACCCGGAGCAAGTCAAGCTCTTCCAGTTCATGGGCAAAGACAATGTACCATTCCATACGGTCATCTTCCCGGGCTCCCAACTAGGTACTAAGGACAAGTGGACGCAGCTGCATAACATTTCTGTCACCGAATACCTGAACTACGAGCAAGGAAAGTTCTCAAAGTCTCGAGGAATTGGTGTTTTTGGTGATGGTGCGAAAGAGACTGGAATTCCACCAGCAGTATGGAGATACTATTTGATCGCAAACAGACCGGAAACTGGAGACACACAATTCGAGTGGAAGGCATTCATCGCAGGAAACAATAGCGAGCTTCTTGCAAATGTTGGAAACTTTGTTAATCGTTTGGTCAAGTTTGTCAATGCAAAGCTTGGTGGTGTCATTCCTGAGTTCTCAGCCGAGTACACGGATGATTCATTCGACTTCCCAGGCTTCATCGGCGAAGTCAACACTCTCCTTGCCGAATACGTCGCTGATATGGAAGCTGTTCACTTGCGGTCTGGACTGCGGAAATTCATGGAAATATCTGCGAAGGGTAACCTCATTCTAGCTGGTCGTCTGGATAACGCCAATCTCGCCAACAGCCCAGAACGAACACACGCCATCATCGGACTCGCTCTTAACCTCGCATACCTCCTAGCTTCTCTTTCATCTCCATTTATGCCAGCAACAGGAGCCTCAATCGCCGAACAACTTAACGCCCCTATTCTATCCATTCCAGACAAATGGTCTCCAGGTGCTCTACCTGGTGGTCATAAGATCGGAAAAGCTGCATATTTGTTTACTAGAATCCCTGAGGAGAAGGAAGCAGAGTGGCGTGGAAAGTATGGTGGTACACAGGCTTCTCGACAGGCCGAGGAGGATGCCAAGGCAAAGAAGGCAGCTGATAAAGCGAGAGACAAGGAGCGCAAGAAAGCTAAGGTTCGTAACGGTTGGGGAGGTTTCTTCTTTGATATATGGAGACGTGTGTGGAGCTTCTGGGGGCATGGACCCCCGAGATTTCTTCGTTTGCTCAGCCAGAAGATTACCATGCTGATATCATACCAGAAGGAAGCTGCAAAGGCAGCCAGCTCAAGCACTGATGCTCCCAAGGATGCTGCAAAAACAGAGGATGCTAAACAAGAAAAGGGAACGGAACAGATCAAGTACGCAGAAGCCACGGAAAAGGTTGAAACGGCAAAGGACACTAAGGTAGAGTTGCCATTGAGGGGTGTGACAGCGGAAGAGCAAGCACCTCCGCCTTCTGCTGCACCATAAATAAGTACTGTGGGAAGTCTGGCGTTAGAGAACTGAAGGGCAGTCACTGGGTAGCTGAAGAATTGCAGTAAAACTCAATTAAACACGAATTCTATTCTATCCGTTTCTTACAAGCAATTGGGCCCCTCCCCAAGTTATCTACATACTGACAGATGGTCCTGTCTTACATCGCCATTCTCATTCCCCCATTTGCACAAACTACTTGTCCCGTACACCACAGACTATCCGGCGTACACAGCATGCCGACAACACCAGCAATCTCCCCAACATAAGCAGGTCTGCCACCCGCGTTCTCGGCATCCGCAACTAAATCCTCATCATCAACCTCAGGTCTAATCGCACTCCCTGGAGTTTGCTGGATAAACGGCCTCAAATTCTTCTTGAAACCAGGCGTAGTACCAGCCCACATATCCGTCTTCACAGGTCCAGGATTAATAGCATTGACCGTCGCCCTCTCCGCCAACTCTCGCGCCCATGTCCGCGTCATCGCCTCCAAAGCAGCTTTCGTCCCTCCATAAACACTCTGTCCAATGAAACCTTGCGAGCTCGATACCGAGCTCAGATTTACTATTCTACCGCTTCGATCGTTTGGTAAATATGGTAGGACGGCTTGGAGAAGTAAGAGGGGGCCGAGGACGTTGATCTTGTATTGCCAGTCGAAGTCGGGGATTGTGCATTCGGGGATGGTGAGGTTCTTGGAGACACCGGCGTTGTTGATTATGATGTCGATTTGGAATTTGCCGGTCTTGGGGTGTGCGAAGTGGTTCTTTGCTGTGTTTACGATGTGGGCTGGGCCAGTTGGGATGCCCATATCTGCTTCTGGTTGGGAGTTAGTGGTTGTTCTTGAGGTTTGAGAAACTAATTAGGAATGGTTCCTCTGTTCTACTGAGACCTTTCACTACTAGAAAAGAAGTCCAGAGAGAAGGGAATGACTCACGGATCACTAGACAAGTCACTCCATATTCTGCTGTAAGGAGAGAAGAGAGTTCCTCTGTGGGTTTGCTTGAGGAGTCGGATGTGTAGTTGAGTATCAGATTGGCGCCTTTGGAAGCTAAGTTATGGGCAATCGCTTCTCCGATACCTGAATTGCTATTAGCTTGATTCCAATCACGAAATGATATGTATATATACCTCGTGAAGCTCCTGTAATGATTGCAAGTTTCCCCTCCAGAATCCGAGAACTTACCCCGCCTAAGTTCGTGGATCGAGTTCTGGAGTGGATTGGACGTGTTTCTGCCATTTTGTGATTCTGGAAAAGTCTTTAAGAGAGATGGAGAAGAGGGACAGGAGCGCAACCTGGTTATTTATAAATTTGAGTATTGTAACTCCAAAGAAAGAGAAATTTGAATCTCACGAGGCACAAGAAGCTCAACAACCCCGCCATGAGTAGAGGACCCACCTTGATAGTAGCGCACCAATGGGAAGCCAAGCCTCCCAAGAAATGTTCCTGGTCGGTCTGGATGTCTTGACATCCACAGGGCAGCTGGAGCTCTACTTCAAGACACCACCGCGACCATGGATATCCGACTGCTACGGTCCTCGGACATACCGCATGTGCAACATGCAAATATCACAAACTTGCCTGAGAAGTATTTCTCCCACCTCAGCTCCACTCCCTACCGCGCGAATTGAAGGCTAATGGCATGCCAGTTATTTCATGAAATATTACCTCTACCATGCCCTCTCCTGGCCACAGCTCTCCTACGTCGCCGTCGATGTCTCTCGCCCTCAGAAGTCTCCCTATGACTACCCTCGCATCGTAGGATACGTGCTTGCGAAGATGGAGGAGGATCCCCCCGATGGAGTTCAGCATGGTCATATTACCAGCTTGAGCGTCATGCGCACACATAGACGGTTGGGCATAGCTGAGAAGTTGATGAGGCAATCACGTATGTCTTTACCACTCGCTCCCAATGTATCTCGAGGAGCAGAATCAGGATCTTTATCAGAATAGAAGGGCGCAGGAGCATGAGGGATTTACGAGATTTGGAGTTCAACTAACACATCCCCAGAACGAGCAATGGTCGAGACCTTCCAAGCCCAATACGTCTCCCTGCACGTCCGTGTCTCCAACACAGCAGCACTCCACCTATACCGCGACACACTCTCCTTCCAAATGGAAAAGACAGAAGCCAAGTACTACGCTGATGGCGAGGACGCCTACAGCATGAAGCTCGATCTCGGCACCCTACGCGAAGAGCTGGTCGATGAGATGGACAAGGAACTTGATGAGGGCGAGCCGGTGGGCGAGATGGGTAAAGAGAACGATTTGGTGTTGCTTGATGGCAAGAAGGAAGAGGCAAAGGGAGGCAAGAAGAGAAAGGTTAGGGTTGGAAGAGGTTTGGGCGTGGGTGATTTGGTGGAGAGGGATGAGAGTCACAAGTAGAGATTGCTTGAGATGATGGAACTGGTGGAATTTCATGCATATGTGGAGTTCAAAAGGTTTGGGCGCCATAGACCCTGCTGCAAAATGCTATTTCGTGGAACTGGGGTGCTGCAGTTGTTGAGTGACTACGGTTTCTCTGCTTCTCTAATTTCTTTATATTCGTTACATTATACTGCTTCCGGGCACATCCTTCCTCCTTGGATTCATCGCCAAGTTTCGGCCAGTACAGCTTGACCGAGGGGGGGAATTACTCATGGTGCCAAAAGGTTCTTGTCAATAGAGTTGCCAGGATTGGAAGTATCTATGGCCTGGAAGGAAATCAAGTATAAATGACAAATTCTGCTTCCTTGTTACTCCCCTTAAAACATCCGGGATCTGCTGTGTATTCACTCTGTTGGCTATTGGTACCATCCCGCCTAGAATACTGTTGAGTGACAGTGGTCCTACTGCCGACAACCAAAATGACTACCAGCATGGTTTCTTCATACTGTCTTTCAAGCTACTATGCTTACTTGTCCAGCCTATTGCCCAAACTTGTTCCTCCTTAACAGGCCCTCACATTAATTTCAAGGTACTCTTGAATTTCGGACTTTCCACTGGTTTTCATCTGCTAACGGCGGTAGCTTTTCAGCTTCCGTGGAGACTTGTTTTATAGCAGACACACGGGTGGGACATTTGACTTTGTGGAGACCGCTCCAGCTAACGTATATGTTTCGAGCTCGCCATTATTCTTTCTGTAACTTTCGAACATCCTGTTTGATTCACCCCTCTTGTTTTACTTTCTTTTTCTTTTTTTCACTTTGACGGCTTTCTGACATACAGGCAGATACCTGATTTTTAGCACTTCCTTTCTACATAAGTACATCTCTCGTTGCCATTAAACACCATTTGCAGCAAGATATGACCTTCCAAGACAATACTTGAAAACATTCGAAGATTTGATACTCCTTTCGCGGCACTAGTTTATATTCGTGATGCAACCTTGCTGCCCCAATCATACGCTGAAGGGGGCCCGTAGAAGCCAATAAGCTCAACTCGCAAGCTTCCATCATGTTGTTATCAACGCGCTGGTTATCGTCATTTTCTTCCTCGTATCTCTTCCAGTAGAGTGGAATAATGCTGGACTCGCTATCTTACATCTATCGACTTGGCTGATCCGCTAAAACTTGAAGTTCGTGTATGTCCTCAATCTGAGCCCTCTCAGGGTGCTAGAAGCAGTACTGTGCTCTCCATATGGACTTGTCATGTATCTAGGTTGGTTCTGTAACTGTACTATCTTTCAATGCCATGGTAGAAGATATATCCGTGCCTCAGACACGGAAATATCGAAATCTCTTTCATCTCTTTGGCAGAGACAGGAGATGCTATCACACGTTATTCCAATTCAAAACATGCTTTTGGCTTGAGTGAAGTGCAAAGTGCTTTCAGGCTCTCTGGCGCTTGGTTGGCGTATTTGCAATATATAAACCTTGCCTTGCTTCCAGGCCTAGAATTAGTAGTCGCATCGAGGAAATTCGCGGACTTCCCAAGACTAGACTTCACATACCTTGGATGCAAGAGATTAGATAAACAGGAAATCAGAACAGCTCGTAGTGAGTTACTGTTTGTTTCTGTCAAACCAAATCCAAACAGTTTCCATGCACGAGTCTTGAGTCTCAGTTTTCATCCTGAGTTACGTCTTGCCAACTTCGATTTTATTGTCGATTGTATTGAACGTCCTACATTTATCCATCATGATGGTGCTCAGGAACCCATGCTTACCTTTCTCTGACGAATGGAACATGCAGCAGCCAGCTCTCTAGAAGTAAAGCTCGTAAGCTCACTCAATCCTCATCAACAGTCCATGCAGACCTGCTCGGAAAAGGCTCTCATGCTGATAGTGGTGAATGCTTCAGGTTTCCTGCTTGCTGCAAAAGCTCACGGTCACCTTTTATACTAGACTACTATTTCTCCCGCTGACTTCTGTCAATTGCTGCATTGGTGAGTGGCAGTAAATCCCAACTTACTCTTTATTCACATATTCTACCGAAGTAGTTGTTCTGAATTTGCTACTCACTTCCTCCGTTTGACTTTGAGCGCCTATAAATCTGGCCATGCATGTATGCCATAGTGAGTGGCATCACCAAATGTCTGCGAGCTATTTAGAATCATATGGGCAGTGGCTAGTCCGCTCGCATGCCTATACCTCACTCATCCTGAAAACGATATACGTCATATGAAGCCAAGCTTCGTCCGCGATCAATGAAGACGTATTACCACGCACCCCAGTTGCAGATGAGATCAAGAGGAGACGAGACGATGATCTCCTGCAGCCGCGGAAGCGGGCAAGAACAGACATAGCTCGAGAAAGCGAAGACGGAAGCAGAAATCTCGAAGCACCGCGAGTCGAGGTCACAGACAGGCGTCCATCTCCGTCTGTATCTTCTGACGAGAGGAGCTCGAAGGCCCATTTGGCCGATTCATTTCCTCTGACTGTATCGTTGTCTTCAAGCTTTCCTTCAAGCCTAGCAGAATCATGAGTAATTATCAATATTTCTAGCACTGTCAAGAAGTCTGAGCTGGCGTAGAAGCTCGAGCTGAGATTTGACAAAGTCGGTCTCTGCGACTCGCTAGACACACCATATGTATACTGCCTCTCCAGCAGCGTAGAGAATATTCAGTTGTTTCCACGTGAGACCGAGGAACAGAAACGCCGAAGGTTCATGGTATCTCCTCGTGGATTGTTACCTCAAGATCAGGATATAGATCTTGAAGAGCAGGAGATCACATAGCTTTATATGCTACCACATAGTCCAAAAGCTCTTTTGGAGGACAACAAGAAGCTCACTAATGGAGTCACAGGGTTTTAAACGCGTGACCGACTCACATATATACACTTTTCCCGCGCCTCGCGCAGGCATTTGTCTGACTATTAAATCAATCAATATGGGACTGCTAGACTCACTATCGAAACACCCTGCTACCTATGCATGACCGAACGGAGTCCAAGATTCTTAGCACTTTCTTGGCTTGATGTATCTTCCAAGTCATTAGCTGGTGCTATTCCGTGCAATAAATTTCGTGAATTCCCTTGAACCGAATTCGAAGTTTATTCTACGCTCCCTGGCCGTCGAAGAATGAGAGATAAAGGAAAGAGGCATGTATCGCCGAAGGTTTCATCACTCTCGTACCTCTGCTTGCTATCAATTTTGCCATTGTTTAGTGTCGTTTCGGATTATAGAAAATGTACATAAGACTCCATTGACCAGAAATCCTGTCTGAAGTGATCGGCACAAGGATGAACCCTGGTCTCAAAGTCAAGAGCTTTGTCACAGAAATACAAGGAGTCTCTCCGCGTTGTCTTATAGCCAGGATACTGGACTTGGGCGTCTTTGCCGAGGAAACTCATGTAGAGCACATAGGGGAAGCCTTAAATGCTCACTCCACGAGGGAGAACAGGGGACGAGAGGTAATGCGACGGAGGGGTGAGGTCGCTTAAAAGTCAACATTCTCTTCTTTCAGCTTCATAATTACTCCAACACGATTATTTTCACGCAAGCCTTTCAAACAGGTATATTGTCCAACCACTCATATCTTCCTTTACTTTGGCACCTGTTTAGATCACATCTTACCAGCCTCTGAACTGTATAAAAGACTCCCTCACATATATGTTTCCAGAGTCAAAAAAACATCGGACTGGACTGCCAGATGACACTTCCAGCACCACAGCTTACTGTCCTTCTCATTCTCAGAAGAGCGTACTTGGTACCTAGGAACGATCCCACTGATTCACGAAGAAAACGATCTTCAACTGCGTTCTCAGTCCGATGCAGTATCTCATCCATTCTCTCAACGCGGAAACGAGGAGGTATCTATTGACTATCAACCTCTCTCGTGACTGCCATCTCTTTTTCAATCTCATCTCGATGCCCTCTTTACCACTTGCCTGGTCATCATCGCTTCACACCCACTTTCCAAGAAAATCCACCGCAATGAATCACATCTATTCACTCACCCACCTTACTAACTCCCTGCATATCGATCCAAAGGCACAATCTAAGCCTCCCAAAGCTCTCACACCGTAATCGCTCTCCTTCATCCATTCTAGTATCGGTGAAGTACAAGAGAGAATGTAAGCACACCTCTCTTTTCTAAACGCTGATAATTCAACACCATCGTTGAAAGTGAACATGCAACAATAACTACAACTTGGAACGCTTGGGACGTTGTGAAGTCCACGTGATGCAGAGAGGATGAATTTCCAAAGTAGAATTCACGGAAAGAGAGTCTAAAGACATATGTTACTATTGATAATAAGTGATGCAAGACAGCACTTCAGTTTGGGGGAGGAAGATAGAAGAAGAGATGGATTATGACAAAAGCGGTGAACGGCAGGAAGTGATTAGACAGCAACCTCGAGCACAGTTGCCTCGCAGCTACTGCCTGTATTGATAGATGGCCTCGTTACTAGCATTCTGATAGTGAACACTCAGGCGAACACAGCAGTAAATGAAATCGAACAACAATACTTTATCTTTCTCGTGTGAAAGAGGGGTACAACCTATTGTGGAGCCAGGACTTCACGAGTAGGAACTAATTCATGCTTCAAAGATTTATTCATAAGCCATTGCTGTCCAAAGCAAGTGACCAGCACACCGCTGATTCACCGCCTGATTGGAGTTGAGTTGATACACAGTCGATTATGACTACCCTTCTATCCTTCCTTCCTGTCCGCCATTCTTCTTACATCCCAAACCGACGAATATGATGCATTTACTCGAATGGGTTGGTGTGGGTTCCCCACCATGTGAGGAAAAGGGAGAGACCGACTGTCTCGAATACTAATAAAAGATTTCGTCAGTCTATGTACAGAAAGTCACGGGATTGTTCGAGAGACTTACTGCGGGCAACGGCACCAACGGCAACGGTATCAAGAGGACGCTTCTCAGTGAAGATTTGGGCGATGAACTGTAATAGTCAGTAATGAATCAAGAAGTACGGAGGCCTGGATTCCATAGCGGATAACATACAGATGGGGCAGAGCTGGCAAAGAAGATCAAGGATCCCAAGTAGGCGGCTCCCTTGTAGGAGAGGGTACCGGTAGCGTTGATCAAAGCACCAACACCGTACGATTGAATGGCGCTTCCGACGAGGGAAGTACCGTAAGCGGCAGCAGCAGAGGCAGCCTCCTTTGACTTGACGAACTCCTCCTTTGAGTTGGCAGCTTGGGCGCGGTGGTAGGTGTCACCGAAGACTGGGCCGAGAACTGCGAGGGATGCAGCGTGGTTGAAGATGGTGCCGAGGGCAATGGCGGATGGCTTGACGGGTGGGAGATCTGTGCGGGGAAGAGGTTAGTCTCAAGCATCAACAAACGTGACCATGGCCGGAAGAGACGGTGAGAGTCGATTGAGTGTCGAGTTGCTCAAAATGAAAGGCAGGTTTGAAGCCAAAACCGCCGAGGGAGCTCGACTGAGTTTCCCCAAGGTTTGATCCCAATGGCAGCTCAAAGTTCGATGCCCGCGTTGCATGCACGAAAGAAAACAAACAATGTCGTCACCATTATGAGCCGAGGAAGAGGGAAGTACGTACAGTGGAGAGACATGATGGGCAAAGTGTGGTGTTGATTGAAGAGGCTGATGGGAGGTTCTTCGAGTACTTGAATTGATGCCACGTTGGATAATATGTGGTGTTGATGAAGGAGAAAGATTCAGAAGAAGGGAAGAGGTGCAGGAGACAAAGGGTTTTAAGGGAGAGGAGAGCAGCCACGATCTAGCTTGGTAGGGGAAGGGCAAAGCTCCCAGGGTGAGTTCCGGCAAGAGGCAGGGGTGCTGGAATTGAGTGAGGGGTATGACGTGACTGTCAGGAGCTGGCCGAGAGCAGTTAGCTGGTTGGCTGGTTAGTTGGCTGGCTGGTTGGCTGGAGTGGCAGTGGCCGGTCGACCCTCTTTCTTTGCTCTTTCCAAGGCAGAACAAGGATCACGAGTAGGTAGCCGATTCATGCCTGCCCAGTGAGTGCCCTTGTCTGGCTCCAGGTCCAGATGCCTCCATGTCCTCTCCACCAAAATGGAATGATGGGATTTCTCCCTGAACTTCGCCATGCAGGTGCAAGTCTCACCATCGGAGGCGGCAGAGCACCTCCGTACAGGAGCGAGCTTACTGAGTTCCGTTCCATGGTTACGCCGAGGTTCTTGGACTTTTCTCATTCACCCATGATGACGTAGATGCCCCTATTCAGAGATTGTTTAATTCAAGCATCGTTGGCTACTTTGAGCCACAATGCAGCTCTGGGACATTTCAGCTGGCAGACCACGAGCAACATCCGGAAGTCGATGATCCACGACTCGTCGTCAAAGTGGTCCGCTTTGCCCTTTGTGGGGTAATGCCAAGTCTTTGAAAAGCTCTTACATCATTGTGGCTGAAGCTCTCTCTCTGTGGCCAGTGGGTCAACAATTCAGTCTACCTTAGTCAGCATGGATGTGATCGAGATTGCATTTCCCGTGACTTGATATCCGACCCCCTTTTCTGTTTCGGGTTACTTCGTCGAATGTTCAGCCTCGTCTTCATCGATCCAGCCTCTCAAAATTCCTCAAGATTCATCGTACCAATCGAGTCCATATTCCTGGGTCCGGCATTTCGGTAACTTACCCCCACGTTACCCGATCTGCGGCTTAAATTTCTTACGGCACGCCGGCTTTGTGCATCGGCAAGGCTAATTCTAGAGTCAACAGTAACTCGATTCACTAGTACCATTTGCTAAGAACAAGTATGGCTTGTTGATATTCATGGCCGGCGAAGTGATTTATAACAAATTGAAGCAACCCGCGCATATGCTCGGACGGAGGAGAAATCTGTGTAGTCTGAATTCATTTATGCAAGTTTGACTTCTCCATTCCCGAATGTAGTTAACATCAAGTAGTGCGTTTGCATTCATAACAACAGTCATCGTAGCTTTCATGATCATGATGGGGGAAGCACCAAGTCCATCAGAAGAATACACCAAGTACAGCACTGTCACCGGATACTTTCTTCAAGATGATGAAACTACCGATGCTAAAGGTTTCGATTTCGTGAGTTACCAAGCTTCCCGGTTCTGTCCAAGTCTAACACCTGCAGACAACTTCAAATTTTGGACTAAAGAACCGACAATATCCAGCAGATGCGGATTTGAGTGCCAACAGCAAATTGACGCAATGGCAACGCTTTGCACGTGAAGTATCAAGGTTGAACCGGGACAGTAGCTCCACAGTCACCTACAAGCTCCTTTACCGTACGTCCACTGTTCCTTCATCATATATCTACTGACAGCTATAGTTGGTCGCCATGGTGAAGGCTACCACAACCTCGCCGAAGCATTCTATGGCACCGAAGCTTGGGACGTCAGTAGTCCACTCCCTTCCACCGGAATGTCCTAACATTACATAGTGCTACTGGTCCCTCCAAGACGGAAATGAGACCAGCACTTGGGCCGATGCCCTCCTAACACCCGTCGGAGAAGGCCAAGCTAGAAAGGCCAACGAGTTCTGGCGTGCTCAAATCAAAGACCAGAAGATTCCCACCCCAGAATCTTATTATACCAGTCCTCTCCTCCGCTGTCTAGCAACAGCAAGCATCACCTTCTCTGGACTCGACCTCCCGAAAGAACACCCATTCATACCAACCATCAAAGAAAACCTCAGAGAAGTCATTGGTGCACATACCTGCGACAGGAGGAGTAGCAAGACGATCATTCACAGCCATTACCCAGATTGGCCTTTCGAAGAGGGCTTCGCGGAGGATGATCCACTTTGGAGTGCTACGTTGCGAGAGACGAATGATGCGATTGACGAGAGGACGTTGACTGCTGTTGAGGAGCTGTTCTCGTCGGATAAGAGCACTTACATTAGCATTTCTGCACATTCGGGACAGATTGCTTCGATGCTGAGAGGTAAGTGATGACCAGGATTGTGGGAACAATTGGATCTGAAATGCTAACTCGAGACAGTCCTTGGACACAGAGCCTTCGGACTTGGGACTGGACAGGCGATTCCTGTGCTGGTTAAGGCGGAGAAACTTTCTGGCGCCGGACCACGGAAGAAAGATGCTCCATGGGAGACGATATCAACGTGCTCGAAACCACCACCTGCTCCGACAGCATGAGGTAATAGCCACGAGGAACATTGATGAAACTTTGACACTTTGCACATAGACTATAGACGAGACATTGCAAATTCTTATCAACAGCATCTGCTTCCCGTTGGTTTGTTTCCCTCAATAAACTTACTGCCCTTTGCTTCTTCTTGGTTTACATGCTTTCGCGCCGGTTTCGTTGACAGAATCACGTGCGATATACATATATCTAACCTTCCATTGATCGAAGATCTTACACCTTCACAGCCCCCAGAAAGAGTTTGAGGACATTCCATGAGTCTCAGTCTCTACTGATCGATTGACAATTCACCCAAGCTCAACTGCATCATACAGTCCTATCTGCAGTTGCACAGAAGTTATGTGTGTCCTTCCCTTCCCATGTTCCATTTTCTGTCTGTGATCTTGGCTGTTCGCGACTGCTCACTATCAACAGGTTTGTCGTTGTCGACGACGTTTTATTTTAAATTTTTTATAGCAAATTACACGAACATCAACATGGGATCTTCCGAAAGAACACATGGTTTTTCATATAAGAATTCTACAACACCCTATGTTAGGAAGCAAAAGAAGTTGCAGTCCAGCAGGGGCACCTTGTCGTCGCTTTGTATCCCCTTTCCTTTGCCGCACTGTCAAATGTCTAGTCAAGCTTCACTTGCTTATGATATGGGTCTCTGGTTGGAATTTATTCCAGGGTGCCAGTGAGATGACTGGTTGAGAGTTTGTGCCTGCCTCCCTTCTGTTGATTGACTTGTAGCATGTCTTCGATATAGACCTAGCTCTGAATGAGATGGCTAGTGAAGTTTGATCGCAACTAGACGCTCCAAACCCCGAGATAATCCAAACAATCAATCGAAAATATGCAGCACTGAATTGGTGATTATCAAGCCTGAACGCCCTATCTGGCTCCTGATATCTCTGCTAAGCGACAAAAACTCCATTGCAAGTCAGACACAAGTTCCCCGAGTTTCATAAACTCGTCGAATTCAATAGCTGATCCATCCCTTGCTTAAGCTTTACACAGCTTCGTCTGCGGATTTAAATACCAATACCCATACTGCGCAGCAACACCCATGAAGAAAGCCAACAGCACAACAACGATCTGCGAGAAAGCCGAGCGCGTCGAATTATATCGTGGTCTTGCCTCAAGTGCGTACGGTCCTACCATCTTCTTGATCGGCTTGACCTTCTCCCTCTTTGCAGTCTCGACGCCACGGCGCATACCAGGAAGGCCGTCCATACTTTCCGAGTTCTTGAAAGCCCAGTACCTGCTTCTCAGTCAACACCAGCATTTTCGCTCTAAGCGAGGCAAGCCGTGGACAGGGGAGGAGATAAAACGAAAGGGGGGCTTACTTCTCAATCCCACCCTCCTTATTTCCCGCCTTCTCAGCCGCGACTCTCTTTTCAAAGAACTCATTCAACGTCGGTCTGAAATCCTTGAAATCATAAAACGGCATGCTAAACCCACACGAGCTCCCCACCTGATGGATATGCACCACCACCACAGCTCTCGTCCCATCAATCGTCCGAACCTCATTCTTCTTCACAAAATCCAAATACTTCTCCGTGCCATACTCCAATACTTCTCCCCATCCCCACAGCCTGACGATCTTAGGCGCGCCCTCGAATGCATTGAAGAGGATCGTGATGCGGCCGTTTCCGGGCTCTTGCAAGTGGGAAAGGGTTTCGACGCCGGACCCCGTCAGGTCCACGTACCAGAACGTTGTGGAGTCGACTATCCCGAAGTATTGTCCGCCTTTGGGGGAGATATTGATGTGACCATCAGCGGAAAGGGGAGCTGAGGCTACCCAGAAGACCTTCTGATCAAGAATCCAGGTGATGAGGTTTTTGGGGATGGTTTCGTAGAATGCTCCCATTGTGATTCTTTGTCTGATGTTATGAGTAAATCAAAGTGTTAGATTTGCATGTCAAACGAAGAGCAGTCAGAATATGAGGTTCTCAGGGAAGTGACTTGTTGACTTGCTCCCCAGATGTGAAGAGTCACCAAAAGTGGGGTAGTTTTGACGAATGTCAACCTGGAATGGAAGTTCGACCGAATCCGATACCGGTCTTACTTGCTGAGTAGAGATCTCAACTTGGTACGAGGTTCAGTTGCATCAAGTTGATCAGCAATTCCGTACTCAAATATCGCTGTTTGAATCCAATGGAATCCAATTGTGATGTTTGTTTGGGAAAATGGAGGTTCGAGCTGGGGTGGTTGCCGACGGGTAATCTGACCAATCAAATCGAGGCGTTCCTGGACCCCTTTTCTCGCCTCAGGCAAGAGCCAGCTTCCTCTCCCCTTTTGTTTACTTTCCAAAATGTGCCCTGACACAACAAATACACCAAGATATGAAGAATACAACATTGAATCATCTCTCACAAACTCCAAACGCCCCAAAAGATGGAAATCTCAATGTTACCAAAATTTTCGCCTCGCGGACCCGGTGAAACCTGCCGCAATCTCCGTGCCTACTCAACACCTCCAAGATGTGCCGGATAGGGAAACAGAACACACGACACTCTTAACCCATCGATGATAGACGTCCGCTCCGCAGGAGCCAAAGGCCTCGGTGTCTTCGCAAAGAAATTCATTCCTCGAGGAACTCGCATCTTCTCGGAACGACCACTCCTCACCATCCACGGCCACGATGCCAGCACGCTCTACCCAGCCGTCAAGCTGCTCAGCACCAAAGACCGCGATGCGTTCATGGCGCTGAGCTCGTTTCGAGACAGGGAGACGGACTTCATGAGATGGTCTGTAGTGCTCGCACATACTGCTCAGAACACCATCTCCTCTCTCCTGCGCGGCCTCGTGGGAAAGAAAGCATTCTCGCCACCGAACAAGAGAAACTCATTGAAGGATCACGTGGAAGCTCTGAGTATCTTCCGAAGCAATTCTTTCGATATCAGTCCGAAATCGGGTACCTCTCTGTTCCCAAAGATAGCTAGACTCAACCATTCGTGTTTGCCGAACGCGCAGGGGAATTTCAATGAGCCGCTGGGGAGATTCAACGTACATGCTACGCGGGACATTGAAGCGGATGAGGAAGTAAGCTTGAATTATCTCCTGGAGACCGGAGCACTTCGACATGTCAGGGTAGATAAGTTGAGCAAAGGTTATGGATTCGATTGTGCGTGTCCGGCGTGTGACATGAATGGAAAGAGGGGAAAGCATGGCGAGGAAAAGCGACTGGCTATGAATGAGGTGCTGAAGGTCTTCGTTGAGCGGCCTCTGACTGGGGATACCGCGGATCAAGAGGCTGAAATGGAGACGATGAAAGCATTTATCGAGCTGTACGAAGGCCAAGGGATCGCTGGGAAAGAGCTGTCGAACCTGTGAGTTTGCAACCTACAGAGGGAGGCGTTTGAACTGATTCGGTACAACAGGTATCTAAAAGCTTCCGAAATCAGCATCGACATGCAAAACTTTGAGGATGGTCTGAGATACGCAACGGAGGCGGCGAAGCTAGACAGGGACACTTTCGGTGAAGACCATCCGGACTACCAGCAAAGCTTGGACATCGTCGCTAAATGCAAGACTCTTCATGTTTCAAGACTAGCATAGTGTAATAAAATGTATTGTATTGTACTGTATCAATAGAGCTGTAGTAAGGTATGAGCACATTGAGGTTGAAACAGATTGTTTACATCGGTTCCGATGCTGTCGGTAAGGTCAGCTGATCAATATGCAAAACCTCAATAGGCTCAATTGAAGGGACGTTACAATTATGCCGCATGGGGCAACGACCATCGCTCATTCTCTTGCTCGTAAGATCAGTCTAGGAAGTGTGGCCGGTCCGCCCCGATCTTGAAGCTGCTGCGCGGTTGAGCTAGTGTAGCGCATGCATCGTGGGATATTGCCATGGCGTCCCGACGATTTCATTCTAAGACACGGAATGGCTGTGTTCAGTGTAAAAGGAGAAAGACCAAGGCATTATATCCCCGTCTACGTCCTTGCCTTGAGTGAGACCGTAACTGACGCTTATTCATAGTGTGATGAAGGCAAACCCAAATGCGCCAAATGCATCAAACGAGGAGAGAGTTGCTCATTCAGCGTCCCCACTACCGCACCATCCATACCTCCTTTTGAATTTGAAAAGAGCCGCTCCATCACCTCCGTCCCAGAAACGCCAAAAGCAACTCACTACGAATCCATCTTCTGTCGTAAAGAACCCATGACAGCCAGCCTCTCCTCATCCTACATCCTACAAAATGACCCCCAAGACCCTCTCAGACTAATCTACCACTTCGGCGCCTCGACTTCGAAGAGTATCTCCGACTCCCACGACTGCGTTCCAATCTGGAGAGACGTAGTGCCAGCTCTAGCATTTAAGCACTCCTTCCTCCTCTCCGGCGTGTTCTCCGTCTCAGCCCTCCACCTAGGCCTCCTCTTCCCCTCCGCCCTCCACAGCAAAGTCGCACTCCACCACCACACGACCGGCCTCCAAAGCTTCAGACACCACCTCCTAAACATCACATCCGAGAACGTGACCGCGCTCTTCGCCTTCTCGTGTCTGGTCCCCGTATACGCATTCGGTTCTCGGAACCTCGCGATCTCGGCGCTGGCGGACCAGACGAATGATGTCTTGATTGAGATTATAGATTTGTTTACTCTGCTTGGAGGAATAGCTATCATCATCGAGAAAGGAAGTCACTGGCTCGAAGCCAGTCCTTTCGCTCCCTTCCTCCGCACCACATCATCCCCAAATCTCCATCCCCTCTCCCCAGAAATCGAAACCGCACTCTCAATCCTCACTGCGAAGAACGATTCTACGACATTTGATGAGCGACTCCGTGATTCTTATCATTCTGCGATTCAGGATTTGCGGAATGGGTTTCTGAGGGCGAAGGATCGCCCGTATGCGAAGATGGTGGTGCTGCCTTGTCCGATTCTGTTGAGGGAGGATGTGATGGAGGAGATGAGGAGGAAGCGGTCGATGGCGCTGGTTATACTGGCACATTATGGGGTTCTATTGCATGCTTTAAGGAGGGATCTGTGGATGAAGGGGTGGGGTAGGGATGTTATTTTTGCTGTGAGGGGAGAGGTGGATGTGGAGGTTTGGGGGGAGTGTTTGAGATGGCCGATTGAGATGGTTGAGGGGAGTAGTGATTGAGTGGTTGAAGATCCGGATGCGTGTATCACATTTTCTGAGTTCGGGAAGGACGTCTCTATTTGAAATTGTTGTGGAAAGCAGGAGCTGGGCTCTGACAGTCGGAACGAGCTCCATATGTTTGTGAGCTCGGAAGTGGTTTCTTGGGAATCAAGGTTGTTGTGGGAAGCGGGAGCTGGCCTCTGATAGTCGGAATGAGCTTTATATTGATTCTGTTAGCGAAGTTTCCTTTGCAATTTTTGGGCTCGAAGGCTCACGGCATTCCTCCAGAGCTGCATGTTTTTCAAGTGCAGTAAGCTCTACTTAAGGAAGGGAGACAATAGTGCTCTCCATTCTCGCTTGTCTACCAACCTGCTGAAAAAGCGGAAGAGGGTCTTGTGTCGGCTAAATAAATATCAATATCAAGACCTCGGCAAGCAGAAAGGAAAAAGGATGGCATATACCCAAACGTTAAAACTGCTGGTCACAGACTAAATCTCCCCAATAGGAGAAGAAAGGACGCAAAACAAAGAAAATGGCCTCAGGCAAGCTGCCGAATCACGGTAACCAGATGCAGACTCTGGCGTTCTCATCCTGACATGGAGTCCATTCACAAACCCAAGAGAAAAGGACATGGAGAGGGGATCATTATTTGCATTGATATTACACACCCTCCGTTCTGGCACGAAGTCCGAAGTCAATCCCAGCCCCAAGTCAACCATCATATCATCAATCATCCCCTTCATATCGCCATGTCCCCCTTCACTAATATTTACTTTCCACCGAACCAAGAAGAGATACCGCTCTTGGCCTCTGCTGCCTTGTTCTCAATCTTTCGGTCTGCTGCATCAATCTTGGCGCCAGCGTCTTTGCGGTATTGATCGAACTTGCCCTCGGCCTTTGCTAACTCTGCTTTGCTCTTCTCGACCTAGTAGATATAGTTAGTGATGGTGATATGTGACAGGATGGTAGCTTAATGTTTCTGGGTATTGACGCCATCATCTCGTAGACATCGAGAAACGAGCACGATCCAAGCTTTCCCAAAATACAATGGCGATAGAAAGAACAAAGCTTTGGAAATACTTACTGCATTGTCAAGCTTTGCGCCGGCCTCGTTTGCCCACTTCTCGCCCTCCTTCTGAGCTTCCTTGGTACGTCCTGGAATCTCCGACTTGATCTTTGCAGAAGCACGAGACAGATCAGCTAGGATGGAGTCAGTCCAAGTACCTAGAAAGTATCACACCAGCCCAGCTATGTACATACCCTCGACTTGCTTCTCAGCAACCTTTGGGTTTCCACCAGCGTTGTACAGGTAATAGCCAACACCACCAGCGGCGGCAAGACCGAGGTAGAGAGGCGCTCTAGACTTTGGTTGGGCCATTGTTGATTATTGAGAGAGACGATTTAACGTTTATTGCGAGGGTGTCGAGGGTTCAGAATGTTAGATTGTGGTGTGAAGAAGAAAGACAAGACGAGACGAGACGGAAGATGCAGCTCGAAGGCGGAAGATGAGGAGACAACCACCGGCATTGTTGTGACTGAGCAGGTGCATTGCTGATTGGCTGGCGGTCTCGAGGAAGCTCTTCCATGTACATGTAGCTTCCCCACACCACATCAGGAAATGCACACCACGTCATAGGAAAAAGTCAGGTCAAAGGTTTAGCCAAGAGGTGGCCCGGATCAACAGATGGCCCGTGACATTCAGCTGGCAAAGCTCATGCTTCTCATGATGTTTTCGCGACTGTGGCTGGTGACACCACCAGGACCCTCTTCATGCCTTCTTGGGTCTGGATCCAATTCAAAGTTGGCAGATCATTGATTAGCCCGCCCCACGCGTCATTGACTGGCGACGACACCTTGGATCAACCTTGAGACTTTGGCTGATTCTCCCGAGGAAGCAAGAAAGCTAAACTAATTGCAAAACAGGAAACCGCTAAGGTAAGTAAGTACACAGGCTAGGAGCGTCTAGTTTAGGCGCCTGGATGAACGAGAAGAAGGGTCAACATTGTCACTTTCACTCAATTCGTTGATTGTCACCTGGTTGTACTATCCTATCTACCTACTTGTGGATCATACCGAAGATTCCTCTTGTCACTGCGCCAGGAACACGACACCAGCAGCTTCCAGAGCTGGAAGCTGTACAGAATGCTGTGGCATTGGTAGGCAATGTCGCTCCTCCACTCTTCGACACGTCGACCCTCTCCCCTGAAAGATACCGACTACGATCATGAAATCAATCTTATCGACCATACGCGGCCAGAAAGCCCGGAGGTAGCACGAAGCCGCTCTGTTGGTGAAAGGCCTCTCTCTCCAGGTAGGAAAACCCAAGACCATCTGCAAAGGGAATTCAGTGCGATTAAAGACTGACCAAGTTCAGGCGTTGCTTCAGATTCTTCCTCACGACGGCATAGCGATGTGCCTCTCCGAAAACACACAACTCCGCTGCACCTACGGCAGCAACTCACAAAGAAGAAATATTCCAAATATCAGGACCGTCGATTGGGGGAAGCCGAGGGCTCAGATGATGGAGAACCCGACAACGATGCGACTGGAGAGATCGACAATGCGCAAGTGGATGGAGGGGAAGGAACGGTAGAAGAACGAGGTCGAACGAGAGAATCCGAGCCAGCTAAGAAGTCGAAACAAAGTCCCGACTCTGCTATAGACATTCTGTACGAGAACCAACGAGGAGGATTCCTATGCGGGATGCCCCTCTTCTCGGCCAGTGCTCTGGGGAATCTGGACCCTTCTCCCTGGACCAATAGCGCCCAGAAAACCAGCGCTACGAATATAACGAATGCACAAGTTCCAGATCCGTCATGGGAATGGGTCTGGCCGGAATGGCACATCAATCACACAGATGAAGTTGACGAGGATGGGTGGGAATATTCGTTCATGTTTTCCAAGAAGTTTTCCTGGCATGGAAAGACGTGGTATAGCTCCTTCGTCCGACGGAGGGCTTGGACACGAAAGCGCGTAAAGAAAGGTGCTGGGTATCGAGTTGATCCGGCCCACATGCTGAATTCAGACTACTTCACCATCCATCCTGCTGAGCTGCGAGGGTCGAGTCGCGGATCAACGACAGAAAGCCAGACCAAGCGATATAGTGTCATGTCTATATCGAAGAGAGAACTGGAGGAAGGTATTGTCGTTGAAGAAATCCAGGACATTGGAACACTTCTGAAAGCCCTTCGGCTTGCCCGAATCGATCGGGAAAAGACAGAGGCAGTAGAGAGCTTCATCAAGCACGGGGGCGACGATCTATACTACCTGCGGGACCACATGCACGAAATTATGGGTATGTTCATATTCCAGGCCTCGCGCAGGTTGCTCTTGAGTCACCTACTCCAGATCTTCAACAAAGCATCAGAGGAGAACGAGTCCGTCGACAAAGACCAGGTGGATGCAGCTAAAAAGAGACGTCTGGAGAATCTCGAAGCAGCTGTGAAGCACGCTGATGAAGAGGTGAAGAAACTGGAGTTCTGGAGTGATGTCAAGGATATGGCAGAGAAGGGAGAAACCAAAGGGGCAGTCGACGAGAGCCAAGGTTGGGACCAAGGTTGGTCTGGTCTGGACAATAGCGCTCCGAAAGATGTGATATCAGATCAGAAACTTCCTGGGGGTGATGACTGCCAGGAAGGCGAAGGCAATGGTATGGCTATCTTAAATGGAAAGGTAAACGGAGGGGGAAAAGGGAAGGCAAAGGAGTAGATTCCCGGAGCATGGCGTTCAGGTATGGAGGTTGGAGCATAGGTAGCATTTTAGCCGAATTGTATAAAAATATTACAAGCGAGGTTGTCAAGCGGGTAATGTGATGTTGAGAAAGCTTTGTAAAACAAAAAGTAGACAGATCATTCTAAGACAGACGACATGGTACAAAAAGATAGCCTAACAAAAATGTAAAAATTGGCAAAACTCACAGACTAATCGCGATGAGGCGGAAATTGTTGAACGATCCGACCGAGAAGCGATTAGTCCGTTGAAAACTATTAGCATGTAATAGTGTTAAAGGGGCATCACCGTGACGTAGAACGTGGGTGCTTGCGAGATTTATTCTTATTTAACTACAAGTAGTAGCTAGGAAGTCAACATGGGGAAGATGAAGAGAGGGTTGAACTGGCTGTTCACCTTTGACTTCTTACTGTTCACAGATGAATTGGGGCAGCTGAAGCTGGTCAAGAACTTCATATATGACTATAATAAACCTATGCTATAAGATTCGCTAACAATATTACTGGACCTTAACATAAAGACGATTCTTGAGATCCAGATATATGCCCTGAACTCACTAAAATGAAGCATTTGGAAGGTCAACAAGTCGTCGCCAAAATCAGGGGTGCAGCCACAGCCAATCAAATCCCTCGGCTCATCATCGGCTTGGGACGGCTTGCCATCCAAAATATTCTGAAGCCTTGTGAACATTCAACGCCAATCGAGCCAACACCCAGCAGAGAATGTCGACATCATAGCGAATGTCCCTGGGAAGTCGTATTGCAAAACGGGGCAGAGTCGCAGTCTTTGCAAGTCTGGCCTCGACTCCCAGGGAACCTCTCTTATTTCTCTACCCTTCCTGGAATAGAAACTCTTCGACCGCGTCTGCAGTACCTCAAGACGAATCGCACTCCGAATCTGCAACCCAGCAGAAGCAAATCCCAATTCCCAAACATGCTGCCACTCTGAACGAAGACCAGGCGTTACTGGATAGGCGGTTCAACCGACCCAAAGCCGTCTCAGCCAGCGACCAGCAAGCCCTCGACAATAAACCTGCAATCCCAAAGAGCCGCCCGCCCAACATTACAACGGAGGATGGGATAGCCTCTCTTCAGAATGAGCAGCGAAATGCTAAGGATGGTACGCGTACCTCGATCACGGCGAAGATGGTTCGGAAAGTGCTTTCCTTGAAAGCGGACACTGAGGACTCGAGACGATTGGCAAGGTCCTCGCGGAAAGCATACCAGGCCTACAGGCAAGCACAGCTGCAGACTTGGATTCCAGACTGGCGGGCTGTGCTATCGACTCTTGTCAAACATACACCGGAACATGGCAAATGGCTGTCGAATGCCTTGAATTTCTCGCTTTCTGCTGATGATGCACAAAAGCTTTTACATGGCATTGACGACTATTTTCTGGAGATTGGAGCTAAACACGGATGTCAGTTGAGACTGGGAGCTCGGGATGGTGTCGATGTAGGATGTAAGAGTCTCGTCATCTCGGGGCCTGCAATTGCTATCAGCAAGTGTGCAGCTGATATTTTGAGCATTGCCCCGGAGGTCAAAATCACGCCTTTCAAAGACGGCCTTCTTTCTGGAGAGGCTGACCAAGCTTTGGAAGATGGCAACAGTCCAAGTATCTATGATAGTGGAGTGCGGGTCCGCAATGTTATGACGGATCATAAGCGTCTACAACAACGGCCGGTCACTCAGTTGCGTCCGGGAGATACTAAGAAACCCTTGACTTGGACGCAACGGTCTTTCCTCGATTATGTTCGAATTCTCACACAGTCTCATACAAGCAACCATGTCAATCGATACGGGTTTCGATCGACGGACCACCACGACACAGCGACGGCCAAATTGCTTCGCGACCTCTTCAAGGATCCTAATGTCAGATCTGTGATCACAAGAGAAGCTTGTCATGAGGCGATGAGGTTTTGGATAAGAGGAAATCATATACAAGATGCCAGGGTACTTTTCGTGCACATGGAAATCCTGAAACTGCCGATGGTTCCCGAGACTTTTAATATCCTGCTCGCAGGGGCCGCCAAATTCGAAGACATACACAACTTTCACTTCATCCTCCACCTGATGTTGAACCGAGGAATCACTCCAAACGGAAGGACATGGATTCATTTCATGAATGCCTTTCCAGATGTCCGGATTAAGCTCCACATCCTAACAGCTATACAAAAGAAAGGTCTCCTCAACTACCCCCAAATAATGATAGAAGCAACCTCGCAACTCGCCCGTCCTGAAATCGAGTCCTCGCTTGACCGGAACCAAACACAAAAAGACTTCATCGCTCACATGGACTCCCGATATGGCAGCACATGGGTCAGCAACAGCAGCGGAACTCAAATAGTCCACTCCCTCGGCGCTCACGGGTTGATATCCCGCTGCTGGGAGTTTCTCCATTTCATGGATTCTCGACACGTCATACCAGAGAGCTACGCTGTCCATACCATCCTCCACCACTGCAAGCAAGCCACCAACCTGGCTGGAGCAGTAGAGATGCTCCGCAGCCTCCCCCCAAGGATGAACTTCCAACCAAGTGAAGAAACCTTCCGCATCATGTTCGAACTAGCGTGGCGTATGCGATCGTATAATGTCGCGAAAGTGGTGTGGCGATACGCTTGTTTATACGGTGCTACATCCTTTCGGATGCGGCAGCGTGTTTACCAGAGTATGGAAAACGCAAATAGTGCTGGCGAGCCTGCTACCAGCCGAGAGCGCTGGGCGAAGTTTGCTGGGCCGGTCATTGTTGGTATCAATCATATCAAGGAGCATCCTTCGCGATACCTCGAACGCATCATCCCAGAACTTGAGCTGGAGAGGTTGGAACGAAAGGCACTCGAGGGCAAGCTAGACGAGGAGATCGGCTCGGAAAGTCCGCTTACTTCTGGGCATGGTAAGCAGTCCGGCACGCCAGATCCAAAACAATATGAAGACCCTGATGAGCCTGCTACCGAACGCCCTGAAAAATTACCCAGGACAACAAAGTTCACACCTGTCCAACTCGAAGCACACCGCTCGTCCCCATCCTACCAACGGCACTTGCAGCAGCGCCAACTTCCCAAGATTATCGAACCCTGGGGACCGTCAAAAGTCGGCCACCGCTTACCGCGCTACAAAGTCTCCATCTTGCGAGATATCATGGAAGCGGATCTGGAGATGTTCAAGCAGTGGGAGCCGGTGCGCCCATTTGAGGAGATGCTGGCTGAGGCTCTGGAGATGGATACGCTGTGGAAGGCGGACGAGGGGTATAGGGAGAGAGATTTGCAGTGGTTTTTGGATGGGAGAGCGATCAGGATAGGGGTCAAAACGAAGAGGACTTTGGTGACGGACTTGGAGTGGAGGTAGTGAAAGGATAGAGGATGCGTTACTCAAGAGATTTGTCAAGCAGAAATGTACAGGTAATGACGATGTAAAATATGTAGAAATATAGGTTATAGAAAGACTTCAAAGTATAACGATCAATCTCCATATCATTATTCCCTTCAGAAAACGCAATTGTCCTTATTATCGAGAGGATGCCTTCCGTCCGTCCTTTCAATCAAGACGCCATAGTTCCCAAGCCAACCGTAATGTCAACATAGCCAGCCAGCAATACATCCCATAGAAGAATAGAGAATAGAAGCCCGCCCCAATTTGGCCTCGATCGAGCCCATCCAATATCATAACACTTCGTACTGCAATCTCCTACATCCCTCGCATCCTTAATCACCAACCCTATAACTGACCAACGTATCCACCTTATGATTACTCGTACTGAAGCTCCTCAACTGCACCTTCTCTCCATTGCGAATCTCTTTCGCATCGCTATCACCCCACTCCATCGGCACCTCGCTATCAGCATCGGCATATACCAGCACGTTGAATGTACATTCGCCGTCAAGTTGCGGTAGGAAGGTGACCGAGGCGGTGATCTGTCGGAAGATAGACTGGATCTCGGATTGAATTTCTGCTTCGGTCTTTTCGGGTGGTGGTGCGGGGGAGGATGTGCTAGAGGCAGTCAATTAGCAGATTTCAACGATTGGGGAGGCAGGAGGGGATCGTACTCTGGAACGGCGTTTTCTTTATCAGCTGCCTTTTTCGAGGATTTCTTCGAGGAGGATTTGTTGAATATTTGGACCTGTAATCACGCCATTAGTACTCCTCCTTCAACGTCCGCATAGATCCAGGCCACCAGGCTATAGAGAGCAACGTAGATGTGGAATACGTACATCGAACTGCCACCTCTCAACATGTTCCCCGGTATCCTTACTCGTAATAACAACGACCAGTTTCGAGATCTTGCCGCCCACCATCCATTTGTCTAGCTGGCCCATGATCTTCTTGATATACGCTTTGACTTGGTCGTCTGAGGATACCAGCATTGTGAGGCCATATTTCTTGACTCTGTGGTGGTGTTAAGAGTGTTGTTTGGAAAAGAGCGGAGGGGTAGGACAAACGGGTTGAAATCGTCGGCGGGGTAGACGCCTCTTTGGAAGCTGTTGAATTATCAGTACTCTGTATTCCGGGCTTTCAGGGCCATTTTGCTTACAGAATTGTGTTTATAGAGTATTGGAACTATCTGCGGTCAGTTTCGTGCTCCTGAAAGCTGCTTGACTCTGCGACTTACGAATTCCGCGACGAGCTTCGACGATCCTGTCGGAGTCAGAAAGAGCTTCAAATCTGTAATATTTCAGACGTACCTTTCAGAGAAAGCTTATGCGTCTTCGCCTTATCCTTTTCTTTTTCACCTGACATCTTGTTTGCGCTCGTGTATGGTATCTTGGTACTTGCGTTACAATTGCGGATCGAAGTTCGTTCGGTATATCAATAAATCGCGGGCTGTTGCTGCAGTGACCATTCCCCCATCGGCTCGGGAAAGTGCCGCACCCCTGCATGCGATGCCCGATGCCGATGGCATGTCTACCTCACTAAAATAATTTGAAGCTTCAACTGAAGGAAAGAGGAACACCACGACGGACCTGAACCTCGCACCAACAGGCAAATGCAGCGATGTCCATTGCAACTCCTCCGGCTCCCTAGCTCGCTACGCACACATTATGCCTCCCAATTCCTCACGCAGACAGCCCATCGTGGCTTCAGCACCTCGATAGCACGATGCGCCCAACCATCCAAGCCGATCTCTGACCTCGAGCGCCGGATCCAAGCAATTCCCATATCGCGCTTCCGTAATTTTTGCATCGTAGCTCACGTCGACCATGGGAAAAGCACGCTGAGTGATCGATTACTCGAACTTACAGGCACAATCGAGCCTGGTGGCAACAAGCAGATCCTGGATAAGTTGGATGTCGAGCGCGAGAGAGGCATCACGGTCAAGGCGCAGACATGTAGCATGTTATACAACTATGAGGGCGAGGACTACCTGCTGCATTTAGTGGATACGCCTGGACATGTGGATTTCAGGGCTGAGGTCTCGAGATCGTATGCTAGTTGTGGAGGCGCGCTACTGCTTGTCGATGCAAGTCAGGGCGTGCAGGCGCAGACGGTGGCTAATTTCTACCTGGCTTTCTCGCAAGGACTGATTCTGGTGCCGGTTATCAATAAGGTGGATTTACCGTCTGCGGATTCGCCGAGAGCTTTGGAGCAGATGGAGACGGCGTTTGAGTTGAAGCCCGAGAATGCTGTTCTGGTGTCTGCAAAGACGGGGCTGAACGTCGAGAATATCCTGCCCAACGTTATCAGACAGGTCCCTTGTCCGGTGGGGGATCACAAGAAGCCATTGAGACTGCTACTGGTGGATTCGTGGTATGACAATTATAAGGGCGTGATTCTACTTGTGCGGATATTCGATGGGCAGATCAAGGCTGGTGACCAGGTAGTGTCATTTGCTACCGGTCTGAAGTACTTTGTTGGTGAGGTGGGAATCATGTATCCTCATCAGACACCGCAGAATGTAATACGGGCTGGCCAAGTGGGATACATATACTTCAATCCCGGAATGAAGAAGAGCCAGGAGGCTTTGAGTGGAGATACGTTTACGACTGTGGGCTCAGAACATCTCGTGGAGCCATACCCAGGATTCGAGGAACCGAAGTCCATGGTATTCGTCTCGGCTTTCCCAGTCGATCAGAGTGACCATGGACATTTGGAGGACTCGATCAACCAGATTGTCTTGAATGATAGGAGTGTTACACTCCAGAAGGAGTCTTCGGAAGCATTGGGCGCTGGTTGGAGATTGGGATTCCTGGGCACACTTCATTGCTCCGTCTTCGAAGATCGTCTGCGACAGGAACACGGAGCCAGTATCATCATCACTCCGCCTACAGTACCTTTCAAAGTCATCTGGTCTGATGGACGAGAAGAGATAATTCAATCCCCGACGAACTTCCCCGACACAGATTCGATGAGCCAGAAGATAGCAGAGTTGCAAGAGCCATACGTCTCAGCAACAATAACTCTTCCAGAGGAGTACTTGGGCAAAGTGATTGAGCTTTGCGAGGCCAACCGTGGCGAGCAGAAAGAGTTGAACTTCTTCACTGCCACACAAGTCATCTTGAAATATGACTTGCCCCTCTCACAGCTAGTCGACGATTTCTTCGGGAAGCTGAAGGGTGGCACAAAAGGCTACGCAAGTCTCGACTACGAGGACGCAGGCTTTAGACGCAGCAATATTGTCAAGATGCAGCTTCTTGTCAACAAAGAGCCCGTCGACGCCGTCGCTCGTGTAGTGCACAGCACTCAAGTCGAAAGACTTGGGCGACTGTGGGTCAAGAAGTTCAAGGAGCATGTTGACAGGCAAATGTTCGAAGTCATCATCCAAGCGACATCTGGACGCAGGATCGTAGCTAGAGAGACCATTAAGCCATTCCGGAAGGATGTCTTGCAGAAACTGCACGCGGCTGATATTGGCCGGAAAAGGAAACTGCTTGACAAGCAGAAGGAGGGAAGAAAGAAGTTGAAGGCCGTGGGGAACATCACGATTGACCACAAGGCTTTCCAGAAGTTCCTGGCTAAGTAGTGTAAGATATATGTACATCTATGTGGAATATACCTTGTTCATACCAGTTATTCATGAAAGGACTGCTCGCTTCGCAGTGCCTACTTGCCCAGAATTCCTCATTGGATCAGAAGAAATCTCGAAACGTCTGCATTACATGTATATTCCAGGAAACAACAACCTGCTAGATCTAACAAAAATAAAAGGGAGAACCTGCCGTCGATTCCCGTGATGGCCCGGGGTCCTGGCGTGAGGAAGGTTTGATAATTTGCATGTCCTTCATTTTAGTCGAAGCAAAGACATTCACGGAATACACACTTCGAAATGGAAACCTCCATCATTTATCCCGCAGCAATCTGCTAGCTCCACAGTTTTTCTTTCTCGTGCCGCCAGCATCCTAATTTGAGCATCAACTTAAGAATCGCCAGCTCAAACTTTGGTGTTGACTCAGGTTGGCCAGCAACAGTCAGATGTTGTTAACCGACCAACCTCCACACAGACGTCCGAGACAAATCATATTGATCACTAGTGCCAAAGTTTTACACTTTTGTCTATTCATTGGTGTCTATGATAGTCTCCAGTACTGAGTATGACTGACCACACGGCAATACAGATTCTCTAGCCCATCAGCCGAAACTCCCTGCTCGAAATGCACATCCAAACTCAAAATTCAGTCGATTTTTCCACCGATGGAGACCCAGTTAGCTTTGTTGATGTCATAAGCCGCAGCATATGTCAAAATGTCAAGTGGTATCTCGTCCTTTGTGAATCTGTACTGCCTAATAGTCTTAGATCCCTCCAGAAACAATATAGGACATTCGACCGGCTGTTGTGTAATCTGCCAAACTTGGTACGAGAATCGTCGATTGAAGAAGTATACACAAGCATTGAGGATTCGAAGGCGCTCTTCACCGATGCAGTCTGTATAAAGAGGGTGAAGTTGTATGCACCGAAGCACATAATGGAGGACGGGAAGCAGAAAGGTGCCGACTGCTGTCAAGGCCGACTTGAACTATTACCATGATCAGAAATTGCACCAAAATTAAGCAAGAGTAACAGCTTACATCAACAGGCTTTCCATTGGCGACCTTGTAATCAACTTCATCGAGAAGGTGATTGCGAACACGACCGGGAAACTGCTTGGCATACTTCAAATTTGTCTCCAAGGTTGGATATTCCTCCGTAATGTAGACATTCAACATCAGATCGTCGGGACGCTCGCGACGCAGAATCTCCAGAGCAATAACAACAGCCGATTGTGGAAACATGAAGGGACCGATTTCATCCTTCCCGTTGTTGTCTTTCTTCTCCGGCAAGTGGCGTAGTCGCATTTGCTCATTAAAGGTCTGCTTTCGGAGGTGCGCGCGCTCGATGTCTGCAGACATTCTGCGTTTGATCATGTCCTCACGGACTGCGTATTCACGATCATCTCTGCTACCGTACTCCTGCTCGTAGATGTCCTTCAAGTACTGTAGCCGTCAGCGCTGTTTGTGTCATGGGAATAGCAGACTTTACATCCTGATGAACCTGCAGATCCTCAACCTGCTTGCGCAAGGCTTGGAGCTCAGCTTGAACATCGACTGGCTCACTAGCAGCACGTGTGATGGTAGTATACTTCGGAGTCCTAACCTCGATGCTTGTGTTGAGACCAGGGATCAACAAGCCTCGTGGTTTGCGTTTCTGGCGACGCGTCAGAATCAGTGAGATAGAAGACATGCATCTCAGAATCACCTTTGGAATACTGAATTCGATGGAAGCTTTCTTGGTCTCATCCATCTTGTTGGCAGCAGTACTCTTCGTGGGCAACTTCTCCTCCTCAGCAGCCTCCACAGCCATTGTTGCCAGCGGTTCGGGAGACGTTGTGTTGTTTTCGAAAGCAGAAAAGTATCGTGTCGAGCTCGCACTAGTGCAGAAGATCAGGCTAGTAAATTGCAGCAATATCAATGAGTCAATGGTGTATTCACCGCGCACAAGTCTCGTTAAAAGTTGATCTCAGCCTTGGGCATCGGAAAGTGTTTTGACTCCACGAGATACTCGCAGATACCCGTGAGCAATGTCTTCAATCTGCTAGCATATTTCTGAGATGCCAGCACGGTTACAATTCTGTACGGAGCCAGTCAAGTTCCCAGCCTCGTGTTTGGCCAATTGGGTTAAACAACAACAATAAGCGAAAATAAACACCACGTGATATCTTTCAAATTCTTCACATTTGGGTCAAGGGAAACATAATCAGGGACACTTCCTTCTCGGGTCATTATATACAAGCGCTATGGCTTATGATAATTGTAATTGAGGGCTAGCAGTCTGTGATGGCTTGGCTTCGGGACAAGCTCATTCTCTATGGTTAAAGAAGCTACACTAGAATGTCACCCTGTGAACAAGTGCGAAACATCCCGAATTCTTGACGCATAGTGTTCGCCAGTCCTTACTTCAAGCATTTGATTGATTTGAGAAACGCCAGCGTGGAGAAAACTGGAGTCTTTGTGGTACAACATTTAGATCTGTCAAAATGAGCTGTGGACGTGCCGCAAAGGTCGGTAATCATTACTCATCTATCACTAAAATTAAAATCTCATTAAGGCAGATATGAACTTGCAAAGAACGAGTCAAGGTTATTAATCCTCAGGGTGTCAGGAGACCTACATAGGAGGATAGCTATAGCTGTCATCACCCAAGTGTGGTACATTTTTTGCTTCTTTGTCTAGTCAAATAAGCATATTCTTGGCGATTCTCCTTGCAAAAGACTTCGCTAACAAGTGAGCAGATGACCTAACCGTAAAAGTCCTTTCAGAAACTAACAGCTGGATTTCACTAGACGCATAATGCTTGAAGATACCCCAGAGGTGAGGGGATTGATTGGACAGCATCGATCTGCATTCAAGTTCTTGCATTGCGAATAGCTTTGAAAAAAGGTCTTTCAAGGAGGATAGAAATTAGGCTGAAGGATTTCTGAGGGTTGGTCGGTCGGCTCACTTTTTGCCCTTTTTTGGGGCCCCGGCTGATCAAAAACTTGCGCACAGCAATATTTCCTAACTCGTCTAACGTTGTGTGATTCTTATTCATCTCTAATTCACTGTTTGAAATACTTTTGAGCCACTATCTATTACATCGAAGCTAATTGCCACGTGCTTGTTAGATAGCACGAAAGCCATTAAACAGGTGAATTTGATCTAATAAAGCTCGGAAGTCAGCGACATGCCTCCTTCGACTCTTGATCACTTGATCAAGAAACATAAAGGCGTAAGAAGTGACGATTCTTTAAAGCTGTCAAAGCACATCTTTCAGAGGCCTTCATCAAGCACCCTTTTTTTCATTTGTATAGCTTATCTGTTCAATTTCAGCTGCGTTGGAAAGTCCACTGTGCACCGCCTTCCCAATATTTGCCAAATTTGACTCCACAAATTTTCTATTCTTTTATCGCTAGAGTTCTTGGAGGCTCACAACTAATAGACACCACTGTCTCATATTACTTTTCGCAGGACCACTTGAATCCGCAGGCCTTGCAACAGACTCATTTTGTAGGCGCAAGCCCACAACCACTAGGGTTTGTCCAGCTATGCTCATGATGAAGTCCGGTCGTTGGTCGAAGAGTGTTTTTATGAATAGGTCGCCTTTTCTTCTTTATTAGTGCCTACCAGGGGGTTGGGTCGTCTGAAATGTGAGTACCTGGATCAGGGCAGCAATTGGCTTCGAGCGACTTGAAGAGACCTTAAGCTACGAGCGACATAAGGTCATTCAATTCGGACGGTGTGAAGCTAAGGCATAACGACTAAAATTCTTGCATCATACAGCAAGTCAATGGCTTCCACAGAGCTAGGAAGCATGCCAGACCTCTATTTTCAGAAGAGAACGGGGACTATATTGTACTTCACCTTAGTTGTTCGAGATACTAAAACACACATACAGATTAGGAAAATGTCGATTCACAATACAAGCAGCAGCGCTTATAAGAACGAATGAAGAACTTTGCTTTAGTGTGTCCAAGACCGGCGCCCAAATTGCCACGACGCTGTTATGAAGTACACCCAAAGACCAGCATATTTACTTTACGAAATACATATCGGACATTACACATATCTCATAACACATTGATCCATCAACATAGCAAACCCAACCTCAAATTTCAACCATAAAACCATGTTCTCAAGACCCCGAGAACCCAATTCCGATGTGTGCCCAACTTGATCATATCATCATTTGAACACCTTCTTCACCGACGAGAAGAGCGATGTAAGAGGCCCCTTAGGCTTCTCCTTCTCGCGCTCCTTCTCTTTCTCACGTCTGTGGCGATGACGGTGTACCCTCTCCTTACTTCGAACAGTTTCGCCTTCTCGCGGCCTCTCCACATCCTTGCCCTTATGAGCACTACCCTCCGAAGCCTTTCCACCACTGACTTCAGAAGTCTTCTCTAAAGCCTCCATCTCAGCTCTCCTCAATCGTCGCTCCTCACGCCTAAGTCTGCGCTCTTCATCTTCTTTCTCCTGAAGCTTCCTGTTATCCTCAGCGACTTGTGCCCGAGCAGCAGCCATGGCCTTCTCAGACTCTTTCCGAGATTTCCTGGCCTTTCTCTCTTCCTCCGCTCGGTCACTTTCCTCTTTCTCTCTGCGATGAGATCTTGTGTGATGGCTGGTTGTCTCTCTTCGCGAGAGTTTGGGCCGCTCGTGATCCATTGAGAAGCGAGGCCTGTCGATGATAGGGGCCTTGACCTTCTCTACCACTTCTTTGATATGCGATTTATCGGTTGCGACGAAGGGGCTCTTGACGACGGATACGCCCTTCATACCCAAGATGTTCGGCTTCTTGTCACCATCCGCTGTGCTACCATGAGAAGTCGCAGATTTACCACTACTGTATCTTCGAGACGATGACATACGTCTGGGGATAGCTGGTATTGGGTCGTGCTCTTCGATTATGGCACTTTCGGACGGAGCAGCTTTCAACAGTTCTTCTGCTTCTCTGAGCTTAGCGCGCTTCTCCTCTTTTCGTTTGTCATGAGCGGCTTGTTCCTCGGGAGTTCGGTCCTTGCGATGTCTATGTGAGCCGGTACTTCCAGTACTTACCCCACTGTCATGACGGGTTGGCCTTGTAGATCTCGGAGAAGTCTTTGGAGAGGACGAGGATTTGGGCGAAGGTTCGGTCTCGCGACGTTTGTGGTGTGGTCGTTCCTCACGAGGTACATCTTTGCTGGAACTGCTGTGATGGCTTGACCGCGAGTGTCTCGAAGATCGATGTTTACGCTTGTCTTTGTCGGATTTGGGAGAGGACGGCGCTTCTCCGGACCCCGGCTCCTCTTCCACGCCAGCAAGTTGTTCAGGCTCTTCAACAATGGCCTTGTCGGTTACCGGCTTGCCATCAGAGAGTACTTCAGCAGCTATGGCTCCAACTGCAATGGCAGCTGCCGCTCCAGCCACTACGGGCAAGGCGTCATCCAAACCAGAGTTGTCTTTAGGTATCTCGCTTGCTTTATCAACGATATCTTTGCTAACTTCGTCCTGTGGTGGGATCGGACTATCGTTCTCGAGTTCGGCCTGCCATTGTCAGTAGCTGATGCTTAAAAATGATAGAGATCCCATACGATTTTGACTTGCTCAATTGTTGGTTGTTGCTCGGGTTCCTTTATCTCATCGGTAGGTGGGTCCTGTTCGACGATCGGCTCATCCTACGAACGGTCAGTAATCATACGTTGAAGGTAAGAGTATATTTTTTGGGCTTCATACTGGTTTCGGCGCGTCTTCCACGATTTCTGAGGTGCTCTCCACCACTTGATCCGCGTCCGGCTCTTTGGTCTCATCAGGACTTGACTCAGGCTATCAAGCATTAGCATGAGCTAGGAGACCAACATCTAAGACTCGACACATACTTCCTTGGCGTCTCCGACAACGTCAGGAGCGCTAACAGCTTCGGCCTCAAGCTCTGGGCCATTGGCGTCTTCTAGTTGTGCCTGTGACGCGTTATCACTCGTGTTCGAAATACGCAAATGCAATCGGCTTACCACTTCAACTGTCTCAGGGCTTTCCACTTCAGCTTCTGCCTCTTTGGCTTCTTCTGAGGCGAATGCGACAAGTGGCTCCTATTCGACCGTCAATTTCTCCTGTTTCAAATCAAAGCGAAGGCATGTCTCCTCGGGTCGGCGGAGGATATATAAAACGCCACTAGGATTATTCGTACCTCTTTTGCCTCTTCAACGACTTCGACTTCTGGGGACTTGTCTAAGACAGCTTCAGATTCCAAGTCATCACTGGCTGGTTCCGCAACGATTGCCTGGTCCTCCTTCATGAAGTTAGTTGTCGATCTTGTTTCTGCTCATCAACAGATCACCATGTAACGTACCTCTGTTGCTACTTCAGTGACTTCAGGAGAGCTTTCCGTCACGGTTTCAGGGTCTTTCAACTCTCCGCCGGGCTCAGCAACGGGCTCTTGTTCCTCCTGAGAGATATTAGTCTGCGGAATACAATGTTTCTTGGGCGACCTTCACGTACTTCTTTCGTGTTCTCAACGACATCTGGAACACTTTGAATAGCCTCATCGATGTCTTTGGTGTCTTCAACAACGCCAAGTGAGCCTTCAACTTCTTTCGGCTCATTCGGGCCGTCCACTTCGTTGGAAGGTGAAGGTTCACTTGAGGCACCTTCGTCGAGGTGTGCAACTTCTGATTCAGCCTGAAGAGGTCAGTAGAATTCAGGGAATAAGTACGTTAATGAGTTCAATTGATTATGGGGAGTTTAGTTTCATAGACATACCTCTTTGGTCTCTTCAAGGACTGGCTCGGCCTAGGAAAATGTCAGTTGATTTTCAAAATCATAACACATCATAGCAACCACAAGTACTCCAGCGATTGTGAGCTCAGGCAGCATACCTCTTTGATCTCTTCAGGAGCTGTCTCAATAACTTCTGGCTCCAGCTGCAAGAAAGATGTCAGTCGTAAACTCGAAACATTGCAGCAGATGCACCGTAACTGTGCCGCCCAGATCAGGGGATGAGCGTCTTACCTCTTTGGCCTCATCGACAGCTGACTCAATTGCTGGCTCGACTGCTTCTGGTTCAGGCTTTAAATAAAGGTCAGCTAAGCTCGGGAGTTTTCGGCCCACCGTATCGCGGCGATCTATCATATGGGGATATAAGGAGAGCTGCCTCACCTCCTTGGCCTCTTCGACAGCAGATTCCTCTTTCACCTCTTCCAAAGCAGCTGAATCAGGACCTTCCTCTGGCTTGCTATCGCCCTCTTTCAAGTCGTCGGCAACTGAGGCGCTATCAACATTCTCACTGAGGACTGGATCGTCTTTGATCTCCTCAACAATCGACTCGGAGGGCTCGGAAGCTCCTTCCTCTTTGGTCTCCTCGACGATAAGTTCGGAAGGTTCGGGAGTAGCTTCCTCTTTTGGCTCATCTGCTGGAGTCTCCAAAGAATCGGGGATCAAGTCCTCTTTGGTATCGCCATCCCCAGAGCCTTCTTCACTTGGGCTCGGGAATTCAGCAGCCTCCAAAGTCGCAGAAGGTTCTTGAACATCCTTAGACTCTTCCTCCGGGGTGGCAGTAGCATCGCTTGGTTCTTCTACAGAGGAAGTTGGCGTGTCGCCAGTGGTTGCTGCGTCATCTCTGGCGTCATCAATAGGTGTCGAAGATTCGTCAGAAGCAGGATCATCTTCCTTCACATCGTCTAAGACTGGCTCAGGTGCTTGCTCCTCACTTTGGATCTCTTCAGTAGAAGTTTCAGCCAATGTAGATTCGCTTTCCACCACAGCGACGTTGGTAGTCGAGTCCGCAACTGTCTCAGGTCCTGGGCTACTTTCTAGCTCAATTACTGGCTCATAACCAGAAGACTCATCTTTCTTCTCTGTCGCAGGGTTGGAGGTAGAATCATCTGTAAGTGTGCTGTCCGCCAAGATTTCCTTGCTCTCCACCTCGGCAGACTTCGAGGTATCAACATCTTCCTGGTCAGGAGAGCTTTCGATTACTGGCACCACTATCTCTTGACTGGACTCAGATGTCTCAACCTCAGCTGAGGAATCAGGTTCTAGTTCGGATTCTACGGAACTGGGGGTCTGGTCTGGCTGGTCAGTTGATACGGCTTCACTCTCCTCCTTGGAATCTTCAGCGCCATCGGTAGAATCCACTGCTTGAGTTACTTCGGTGAGGTCGTCTGTAGCACCTTCTCCATCTTCTTTTATATCATTGGGGGCCGATACGGGATCGTCATCCACTGCTGACTGCGAGGAGTCGGCTGGACAAGCGTCGTCTTCTTTGGCTTCCTCAACCTGCATCCGATGAGCATGGGCCTGTCTTACCGAATACACACATGACTTACCGTGGCTGCAACTTCGTCTGAAGCTGTTTCCGGGGTCAATTGGGCTTCATCCTCTTTCGTTTCGGCATCAGATGAGCTGCAAGGAGCCTGTTCTTCTTTATCTGGCTCATTGGCCTGTGTTCATGTTAGCTTCTCATATCTTCAGAGAACCGTGAAACATATATCTTACCTGCACCTCGGGATCAGCAACATCAAGTATGACTTCCTTCTCTTCAGAGCTTAAATCTCCAGGTTCTGCAGTCAAAGGCGGATCTTCATCTGGTGCGGCAAACTGGTGTTCCTCAATCTGTGGTCAGGTTAGTCCGTAATGTCCTGACGGTTTAGGCGACTTCGCAAGCATTTCAAGAATTGACTCAAGAAGAGCTCTCATGTGATCGTAGGGTCAGGATATGCTACACCACCCACAAGCTTGCCAAAATATTTTGGTACTTACCACTTCATTTGTAGTCGAAACCACGTTCTCTTCAGGACTTGAGCTGAGTTCTTCGTCATTTAGATCATTAGAAGCGATCGTTGCCTCTTCTTCTGGCTTCGCCTCCTCACCCTGGGAATGTCAGCTGCCAGTGTCATGAGAGATTCGTAGAAGATATACTTACAGCAGGGTCTGAGGACACTCCACTGTCCAGTGGGGTTATTGTCGCCTCATCAATAGCGGCAGACTCTTCTTGACCAGCAGACTCAGGAGCCTCGGGCTCACTTGGCTGAGGCAAAGTCGCGTCGTCCTCCTTCACAGACTCCGCTTCTTTGTTATCACTTGACGAAGAAGACTCGGCCTCCTCAACAGCTACTTCAGGGACTGTTGTTGCATCATCCGAGTTTTTGGTTTCCTCAGTAGACTCCATAGCTGGCCCTGAGTCTTTTGAGGTCTCGTCTAACGCATCAATCGAAGGCTGTTCGCCGTCGGTCGAAGGTGTATCAACATCTATCGCGGCCGGCTCTTCTTTCGAGTCTTCAACCTGAACAAATATTAGTTTGCAAGACAGATAACTAGGAACATGCAACAACTAAGCATTCAGATGTGTCATGTAGCAGCAAGTTGTTAATGCTGATGCGGGGCGGGACAGTGTTACAGAGATTGCTCGTCAAGCGAAGTCGGGCACAAGGGCGTAAACACGCTGGATCAAATGTATACTTACTATTGGAGCTGGGCTATCTTCTTCTGCTGAGGGCGTAGGTATTGACTGGTCTTCGGAGTTGGGCGACACGTGAACCTTGAAAAGTCAGTTTCAGATTTCGAACAATATCTTGCGCCAAGAATGGCGGTACGCAGGGAATTTCGATAACTACTTACCACTGGCTCTTCTTCCACAGGCTTGGAGCTCTCATCTGCCTAAGATTTCGTACATGTCAGTGCCAGTCGAGTCACAGGGGGTCTGCAGGAGGCTGGAAAGTCTGAAGATAGGCGTGTATGTGGGCACAGCAACTTACCACTTCTTCCGTGGACTCAGCAGCAGCTGTAGGTTCATCTTCAGACTATTTGAGTTAGCCATAAAGCTCGAGAGGGTAGAAATATATGATAGGTTCAAGAGAGTCAAGTGCAGATGCATTGAGATTCAATTCTTGAGATTGCACCAGCATGGAGCAAGATATACAAGGAATCCTTCGTCAACTTACAGGAGCCGGTATTTCTTCGACAACAGACTGCGGTGCATCGTTGACCTGTCTTTTTGTGAGCGAGAGAAACCCCAAGGAAGTCAGTCCCGCAACAGAAATGCATCTGATGAGAATCAAGTGACGCAAGAATGACTTACAGGTTCTGAGACGGCTTCTTCTTCTGCAGGGTTAGCAACAGGCTCGATCGGGGCGTCTGTAGTATCAGCTGTCTATGAAGTTCGTCAGGCATGTGCTCCAGAGATGAAAGATGGTTGGATCAGTTGCCCAAGGAATAAGCCGCTACATACTGATTCCGACTCCGTGGGCAAAGCAGGGGCGTCTTCGGAAGCTGGCGGGGAGGATTCGTCTTCCTTCTGACCATTCTCAGCTAAGTATAGAAGGGTATACAGCTACACCGGGCTCTTGACGTACCACAAGCTCTGTATCCGGCACAGACGTTTCCTCAACAGCAGGAGCTGGACTATCGCCATCCTATAACGAGTTAGTTAGAACACATCAATAAACATGGGGCCGTTGTCGTATGTTAGTCTTCGAGCAGAGTCGCTAGCTTGACGGCAAGAATCTCTACCACCGAGGATAGGAGTAGAGGTGAAACGCTTACAGGTGGACTAGAATCATCTTCTTTGTTGATCTCTTCAACTGAAGCCGGTGACTCTTCAACCTGGATTGATGATGGTCAGTATGATATGCATATCAGGCGCGTGGGAAAATCCATGTCATTTTGGAAATGACAGTCTGTCACATGATACAACTCACCACAGGGTCTGAGCTAGGCTCCTCAGTTGCTGATTCAGAGGCGATTACGCTCTCCTCCTATGTGAACGTCAGTGGTCTAATTTGGTAAAGATCTAGACGAGTTTCTCTTCGAGGGTACGACCTACTGCAGGTACCGGATTATCTTCAGTAGCGGGTATATATTCAGTCTTCATCAAGTCAGCCAGAATTCCAATAGTTGGTTGTACAATGCAGTATCGACAGTACACAACTCACCACTGGTGCAGCGGCTGACGACTCTTCTGCTGTTGGAGCTGGTGTGTCTACTTCCTATATCCTCTTTAGCATCTGGAACTTTAAGAGGTTGGTTTTGATCATCGTTAGACCTACCTCTTGAATGGAATTGGACTCCTCGGCGGCAGCTTCAGCGACAACTTCAGCCTGCAAATCGTTAGCAGGGCCTTTACCGCTAAGTCGGATCTGAAACAAAATCGAAAGAGACTTGCCACAGCGGCCGGGGCCTGCTCTTCTTCCACTGCAGTGGGAGAATCCTCTACCTAGTTAAAGTTAGTACAAGAAGTTAATTGAAGATAAGGATGATGGAGACTTGCCGCAGGCTCAGGGGAAGGGGTAGTCTCTTCATCTACTTGGGCGGGCATATCTTCGACCTACAGACAGTCAGTGGTCTGCATGTGCGATAAAATAAATACATGGAGGTAGGACATTGCTGAGGACCTACCACAGGTGTTGGCTCATCAATTGGGGCCACCGTTTCCACAGCCTATATTGTTTAGCAAACAAAAGTAGTGACAATCGGACATCAACCTACGGCAGGACTTTCATCAATGGTTGCGTCCGACGTCTCGTCGACCTATATCAAGTTAGCAACGTTAGTGTCTTGAAACTAAGAAAGGTCATGGCGAGCATTGAT
The DNA here is from genome assembly GCA_026120085.1 of Cadophora luteo-olivacea. Lineage (NCBI taxonomy): Eukaryota > Fungi > Ascomycota > Leotiomycetes > Helotiales > Ploettnerulaceae > Cadophora > Cadophora luteo-olivacea. Next base: position 84,230 of record JALRMC010000043.1, on the reverse strand, counting down.
TTAAGACTTACCGAAGGCGCTGGCGTCTCTTCAATAACTGGAGCAGGAGTCTCCTCTACCTGTAAGAACATCAGTACTGTACCAGTGAGCCATGAGTGACCGCATGGAAGCTTACCACAGGCTCTGGACCGGTTTGGTCCTCAACAGCAGCGGGAACCTCTTCAACCTAGAAGGTTGTTAGCCGAACACGATCCCCAATTTCGAGCTCATATAAAGATAGTTGATAGCTAAAATCACGACTTCCACGTACCACTTTTTCGGGAACTAAGTCTTCCACAACTAGAGCTGGGGTGCCATCAGCCTGGCATCTTGTCAGTACATCTGATTGTCATTTGTCTGCTTTGAGACATTAACTGACCACTGGTTCTGTGTTAGACGCCTCAACAGGTGTTGCCTCTTCCTTCAAGACGTTAGATATCTGAGACATATTGGAGCCAGAGAAACTCACCACAGGCGCCTCGCTAGCAGGCTCGTCTGCAATAGGTAAGAGGTCCGATGGTGCTGAGTCGCCTTCAGTAGGACCATCTTTCGTCTCCTCCAAAGCTGGGGTCGCTTCCACACTCTGCTCACCATCCGCAGATGGGGAAGGATCCGAAGAAGGTGAACTCTCATCGACGGGACTAGATTCACTCTCACCAAGGCTATCCGAAGGCGACCCATCTGTTGGCGGAGGTGTCATCTCACTGGCAACAGCAGCAGCTGCACCGACCACAGCTACACCAGCCAAAGCTTTGCCTGCTTTCTCTTTCCCCTTTCCACCCTTCTTATCCTTCTTCCCTTTGCCACCCTTCTCTTGTTTGATTTCCTTTACTTCTTTCTCGACTATGGGTTCGGGCTCCCAAGACTTATCTGCTTTCTTGCCCTTCTTTCCCTTCTTGCCTTTGGGTGCCGCCTCGTCTTCAACTTTGTCGGCCTCAATTGACTTCTCAGGCTCGGCGTCTTTGTCGGCTTGTTTCGACTTTTTGTCTTGCTTCTTATCTTTCTTAGATTCCTTTCCTTTCTTTGAAGATTTGGGTAGATCCTCTTCAACTTTCGCAACTTCAATGATTTCTGGCTCAAGTTCTTTCTCGAGTTGTTTGGCCTTCTTATCCTGCTTCTTATCCTTCTTGGCTTCCTTTTTCGTTTGTTTGTTGTTCTTCCCTTTAGGTTTGAACTCAGGAGCAGGTGGAGCCGTATCGTCAGCGAAATGAACGCTGCTGCGACTAGTTGGTCGTGATGTATCGGTTGGACCGGAAACCTCCTTGGTCTCCAAACTTTGTTCCTGAACATCATCATCCCGGGTAGGTGGATCAGGGGCAGCTGGCGGCACTCTGGAAACGTCTTCAGGTCCGTTCCCATTGATCTCCGGTGTGACAGGTTGGGATATGCTGGCTTCCCCATCAATCGGGGTTCCGCCACCTTCGTCATGTTTTGATTGTCCCCCACCATCCATATTGCTCTGCCCCTTGTTGTCGCCGTCAAGCTCAGCAGGCGAGTCGGAACCAGGGCTATCGTCGTAGGGTTCGGCTTGTTCTATTGAGTCATCGTCTGAATCGTCTGAGCAACCAAAATTAGCTTTTTCTTTTTGGCTGTTCATGTCCGTTTGAGAACATTAGATCCTTGCTCAATGCTTCAATGCATGTGGATATAAATATTTCCCGAGAGCATGGATCACCCAGAACACAACTAGAAGGGACAATCGACGCATAATTTACCTTCTACTTGATATGCAAACGGGCTACCCTCCTGGCACTTCGCGAGCAATTCAAGGTCTTTCTCTGTTCCGGTAAAAACTTGAGTCTCTCCATATCTCGCCTGCTGGACCTCAAATCTTTGAGGGGCTTGGATCTCATACTTCTGCGTTTGGAGTTCAAATTTCTGCGTCTGTACTTCGTATTGTTCCGTCTGAATGGACGACGGGTCATGGACTTGTGTCCTGTAAGGACATACTGTGATGGGTGGTGATTCTGCCATACTAGAGAGTATACCTCTTCAACAGAGGACCAAAAGGGTTCACACAGAACGTATTGAGTGTCCCTCTTATTCTTCTCTCCCCATGTCAAAAGAATGCTCGGCAATATGCGGGTACCCAATACCGGGGATTATAAGGTCGAATTATATTATGCATACACTACGTCTGCCTAAGCAATGTGAAATGTGAGGTTGGGTTGCAATAGAATAGAAATAACCTGAGAATTGAGAAGTGATTGTCGAGAATCTGAACAGACAATGAAATGCCTATGATGTAGAATAGCAGGAACAGAGGAACAGAGAAAGTGTTACTATTGGCACTCGGCAGAAACAGTGAGAGAGAGAGAACTCGACATAATCCGACCCACGTTCGACGCGCGGGGACATCCCACGAGTCAATTACTCGACGAGCCGAATGATCAATATCGTGCTCGATATCAATTGGAGCAGAGAAAGGGACTGGCGCCACGTCGCATGCTCTTACACTGATCGGATGCTGCAGCTGTCGACGATATCGCAACACATCTAATGCGGCCCAACGAAGCCGCCAACACATTGGGTTACCCGGACAGGGAGAAAAGCTCTCGACTTGCTGGAATTGATAGCCAGCATGCAAGCCTGACTTGCGGGAGCGGGAGTCAAGGACTTCCCTTACAGAGCCAGGAACCCAGCGAACCAGTAGGAAACTTATCGAGAAATATCCACCCAACAACTGCTTAGCACGATGCAGAGGCATGGTTGTCATGTCCCTCCCTCGCAGCGGGTTGATGCGGTGCGCCGTGCAACGTGTTCGCCTTGTATGCCTCACTGATAGAAGCCAACGATGCCCGATCGCTCCATTTTGATTCGCTGGATGAAAGGCAGACCGTGGGTTGCATCGACAGAAGTATTCTTCTAATATTAAGCATCGGTGTGGGGATAGTTGATGACACGGATTAAGTCGAAGTCCTAGTGCTGTGTTGTCCCGCGGATTTTTCTTCGTGGCACCAGCATGCTTCAGGGGTTTACGTTCGTTAGTTACCTAGCGAGCTCGTGACGACGCCAGAAAAACACAACCTTTTGAGCCGAACTTCTGGCGAGCTTCTTTCTGTGATTCTTGCAATCGTTAATTATGTAAGATAGTTATGTGCCTTTGAGAGACGAAGTCATAGAAATATCACGTTTTATCTGTAAAGGAATCGGAGGGCTTGTCGCACTTGCTAGTACCTGACCAAAGTCAACATCCTCAGTTTCACTGAACGAGACGGCCCCCGCGAGCAGAGAGTTCGCCCTGAATTCCAGTGTAATGGGAAAGCTTTACCTTTCCTCTCTGATACGAGTTCGATTGAACAGCTCTTCCATAACGACAATCTTCTTCTGTTAACACTAGACGAGTCAGGATGCCAGCCAGAATATGTTTCAACAATAATGGAGCATGCTCAAGTTCCAATCCGCAAGGCTCTGACGAGAAGTACTCCATGTCAGCCTCACTCCGAAAGATCTACCTACCCGCTTTGTCTAGGCAGGTACATTAGTTCCCGGGTCTTGCAATTGGCGGTGTGTCTCACATGGCACAAAGGTCTGGACGCTGGACATATCAGATGACGTTGAGGGCACCTATGTGTCTTGTGGGTGTAAGTAGGTATTCTCGTATTGAAAGATGTACAGCAGCAAATCCTCAACGCCGGCTCCAAAGGTGGATCAAGAATCTGAAAAGAGGTAATTGTGGAATCCCAACGCAACCATAACCCCAACCCCTCAGCAGTATGCAGGTCCCGACACAACGCAGTCGTCGTACGGTGGACGAAAGAAAAGCGGTGACTACGGAGTCGTAAATCACATAGCCATCTCGGCTTGGAGCTTCCGAAGTTCTTCCTCTTCGTCTTCCTCTTCTGCATGCACTGGTGCTTTCCCTTTGACTAGAGCTGATGTGAGTAAGTGAAAGATAGATGTCGAAGGGGCATCTTACTTTCTCCATTCGCTGCTGCGGGTAATCTGTGTACCTCGTCTGACACAGGTACGGTTCCAGTCTTCAACATCTTATTATCAAGTTGTTCTTGCTCCAACTCAGCAAGCTCATCGTCCAACTCCGTCTCATCAATCGGTTCGCCAATAGGAGCGCTTGTGATAGCTTGAGCAATTTCCTCTCCCAAAGCATGCTGCTCTCTCAGTTTCTCCCTAGAATCGGAAGGTCAGCATTATTTGTTCCGGTTCCCGACGATTCTTTAATAACATACATTGTCTCGTCAACCTTATCAATATTGAGTTTGCCATGGATTTGTTGCATAGCCTCGCCCGCGCGTTCCATAGCCGCAAGAGTCTCTCTATTGATATTCGCCGCCTCGATCGAGTATATTTGCTGCTCCAGGGTCGCTACCTGGGCGGTTGTTTGTTCAAGAGTATGCTCATGTTGCTTCTTTCGTCGCAGGGCAGCCTTGGCCGCTATATAGAAGTATTAGCAACATTTCGGACTACTCCTCTGTGATCTCTAGGCCAGCTTCAGGTTTATCTTCAAATCTGCCCAGTGATTCCAGCAAAGGGCGGGGTGACTACGTACCGTTCTTGTTCGTGCTAACATTCTTCCTAGCAATAGCATCTTGTTCATCCATCTGGTTCTGCAGATGCCTCTCCCGCTTCTGCAGCATTTCCAACTGTGATCGTAGACCAAGGATGGCATTCTTGGGTGTATCCTTTCTCTTCTGGGCACTCTGCCCGCCAAACCAACCCCACACTCCAGACATCTTGTATTATGAGGTTTCGCTACCCTTATCAATCAATATCGACGGACCGCCCAGTCCCGAGAGACGCTCTTGATTCCTTCTGCTGATGCTCGAACTTGGTAAGGGTCGACAAGGGAGCAGGATAGCCCTCTCTGGTCCAGATTCGCTATCTTAAGGTTGGAGGTAGTGGGGCAGTCTGATCGTTGGACAAAGAGGCTTCACAGAGTATCGAAAGTAGTACGACTGCGAGGCTTCGTATATGAAGTATCAAAGGTTGAGTAGATTATCAGGTGGTTCGTGACGCGGATTTAGGTGCGATATCTTGTCTTGTTCTCGTTGCCTGTATCGTGAATGACCAGAGATTCGACGATGACGAGCTAGGCCGCCTTTCGCTGATTGAGGTCTAGCGCACTTCTTGGCACGTGTCGGTAGATCGTGACTTCATCCCGCTCCATCTTCAGTACTTTGTGTTCTTGAATAGCTTCACGTTGTCAAATTTGACAATGAGACGAAGGTAATAAATCTCGTTCCAAAATGGCTGGTGTTCACAACGGGCCAGTTCCGACAACATTGACCCTACTTTCTGCCCTAGGAAGACATTCTCCTGGTTCTAAAGTGCGCTTCTTGGGATGGTGAGCATTTCTTTGGTTATCAAAAGCTCTGTTGATTCTTATCCATTTTATATGGTGTCGACGGTGAGGTGGATAAGGAAGCCATGTCTCGGTGGCGTCATGACAATGAGGGACAGTCCGTCATCTCAACAACTCCACAAGTCTTGTTTGATATTACATTGTCTCTGTCATCCATGATTTCTCTGTACTTCCAGTATCTCAATATCGGTCTTATTCATGTTCGATTTTGTTAAGCTCATTTTTGAATAGTGTTACGAATTATTCTACAAAAACAGCAACGCTCACTCTGGAACACAACCACCCACCAGGAAATGCGTTCAAAGCCCAAGTCGACGTCAAGCTTCTCATTACTACCTTGAAGTCAAACGAGACTCATATTGGAGAATGGGTCAATGTGATGGGCTATATCACAGGTGGGCAAAAGGAGAAAGTAAATGGCGAAGAAAAGATCCAGATTAGTGTCCAGGCTTTGGTGTTATGGTCTACCGGGCCATTCAGCCTTGTAGGGTATGAAAAGAGTTTTGATGAGAAGGCGGCCGACGAGCAGACAACACTGAAGGGATCTTGAAAATGGCTGGAACGACGTCAAAACGCGGGATGTAACTATTCAAACAATGCCAGGAGACAACGAGGAAGTGGCACGGTCACAACCAACGACATCTTTCCTCTTCGATGGATCCGACCTGGCCACTCTCGGCTCCTCCGAATCTTGATTTCCTAAGTCCCTTGAGCTCTAGTACCCCGCTCCACATTTTCCAGCCTTCTCGTCTTTCACCAGAGAGATTGGCTCGCTGCAATTGACACCTTTCGCCGATCCCGCGCCTTTCCACCATATTTGATACCCATTGTAAGGGCCTTGCTTCACCATGTCTTCTGTCTGACAAGCCACAAATTTGTTCAGGCCATCAAAAGTCCACATGCCGTCCCCATCGAAGCCAAACCCGACCGCGCTGGCACCTTCCGGAACGTAATGCCCATGTGCGGTAGTGAATCGCACTGGTGCGGTTTTGTTTGGAAAGATGTATGGGTTTTGCCATCCCTGGACGATGAAAAGGTCAGCGTTCATTCCATTCGGGCCATTTCAAAGAACAATATGGACCTTTCTTTATGCACCGAAATTGCGAGGCGGTTCAGAAAAGAATAGGCATTCAGCACAAATGCTTACAGTGGGTGTTTGGTGCCATGATGTGAAGGACAGTTGGCTTCCGACTATGGGACAGAAAGGCTCTGAATCTTGCCTGTATTTGGTATACCCGATCCAGAGGGTTTCTGGTATGGTCAGTGCATATCACTACAATCTAAGGACGATCAAACCACTGACCATTGGCAAAAGAGACTTCAGACTCTAAGATGTTCAACAGCGAGGGATACGGCCAGACGTGGAATTGATATATGTCGAAAGCCTCGGTGATTACCCTCACTGTCATCAGAATGACGACACCGAAAAGTAAGAGATGCATCTTCATGTTGCTGGAACTTGCAGACCGGACGATTTCCTTTCTTTAGCCAGCGTTCACATCATGCTGTCCCGCCATATATAATCCAGGAGATCATAATTTTAAGCCCGTACCCTCGATGATAATCACAAGGACATTCGTGTTTGACGGGAAGCAACTTCCCTCCCGTGCACCGTATTGGCAAGATCTTGTGGAGCACTACTTAAAGCGCAAAACTGACCCGAAGTTGAGACGTAAGGAACGACTAGATAATCATTTCAAATATCTCGATCACTTCTATCTCTTTCCTAGCTGTCACTTTCTCTGCTCCCCTATCAATCAAGCTCAAAATCGTCCATAAGAAGATGCCTACCATGGAATGTGGTCATTGTAGGCCTTTTCCAGCATCTCATCATCCTACCTATATCAACCTGTCCGCCTTCTCACATCGCACCACCCGACTTCAACAGTTTCACGAAGGTGGCAAACATTTCTAACCTTTCGATTTCCTGTGTCTCGATCATGCGGAGTCGAAGCACAAGGCTTTCGGAAGTGGCGTTCGGGCAGCATTGATTCTGGTGCCTTTTTTTGCCACAGCCTTGCATGGTTAGGAGTTTTGCCTGACCGGCCTCATGCATCGTGAGTTTGCCTTGCCCAGAAGCGGAGCCTCGTCAACGACAGCCTCATACTGAGGAAAACATATCTCAGCCGCACTGCGTTGTCAAGACTCTGCTAGGCTTTGCGATTGCCCCTTCACAATCGATTCACAGCAGTCTTTGTTGAATGACACCGGGCTGTTTTGCCCTTCGTGAAATGTATAAGGTCTAGCAAGGTTTTGCACTTGACAGCTTCTTGACTACGGCATAGAAGTTGACAACTGACTTGGGATTTCTAGAAGTTATAAACAATGGGGGCTGAACATAAACTAATTAATGACCAGCAGCAGAATATCATATCCACGCTATGCACCAAATTCTCGCAGGCAGTCACAGCGACGAATTCCTCCCGTTCACTGTCCTTTCCCTCCCCATCGTGGCTGTCAATCTGACTCTGTTGTGACTTGCAACAGACGAGCGCAAACACGAAGTACGCCGAAGTCCAAACCTATCCCTGAACTCCATTATGTCTTCATGTAGGAAGAATCGTCTTCTCTCGTTCACAGTTCACCATCTGCCGTCGCGTCGATCATAGCTGTCATAGCTTCGCTCGTCTGACCGTCTTCGCCCTGACCCCGACCCCGAACCTTCTCCTCTGTCTCGTTCACCTGAGTGCCGACGACTTCGAGTCGAATCGGCGTGTCTAGATCCGCGTGATACAACAACGGGTTTATGTAGTGGTCGCTTGAGCTGCTTGTCTGATTCCTTCTTGGTTCGAGCTGCTGCTTGTTTATCCCAAACCTCCTTGGATTTGCGACAAATATCATCGATTTGCTCCTGGATCCAGTCAATGCCATCGTTTTTGGATGCAGTATAATGGACGCTTCATGCTCACATCGGTCAAGCATTCACCGGGAGTCGTGATGAGGAATCCGTCTTCACCCTAGTGTTCATGTTAGTCTCCCTCAAACAAACCAGAAGAGGATACTGGGATCAAATACATCTTGAGTATATGCTCGCACGCTCGACTCAGGGCCCAGATAGTACTGAATTTCTGCGGTGATCACTTTTTTGTTGATGTCCACATGGGGTATCCAATATCGATTCTTTTCCGAGGAAGACATGCCTCGCGCAATAAAGAAGAGATAGAGAAAGCTAATTCTACAAGATCATGGAATAAGTACACAACCGATTAGGAGTGCGAAGAGTGACAAACTTTTGAAGACTACCATTCCGACTGACACTCTCGAGGTCAGTTCTGAGATCTTTATAAGACGATATTCTACACATCTGGCAAGTATGGAGGCGTTAGGCGGAGAAGTCAGCCATGCTAACCTGCAACCATCGAAAGGCCTGGTTCCAAGCGCCCGCATGCTCCTTGAGATGAGACTCGGCTTGATCCACGTATGCAAATGCTCCCTGCATCAGAGTGCTTGTGATATCGTGGGTATTCGACCGCCCTGGCGAGGCGAACAAACGAGGGTATCTAATTCGTCCGTGCTGCATGAGGTCAATACCACTAACCATTGACATGCACCACTTCGAGACGTCAATATCGTAGCCCGCAGCCGCATTCCAGTCAACAGACAGTGCTCTATAAGAGCGGTGAAGTGCTGTCGCTGCAGTTGCAGGAATGTAGATGCAGTATAATTTGAGGAAGAAGTGTTGAATGAACGGCTCCTTAGAAACCGGGCAACTTTGTTAATGCGTTTGAGGGACAAGTCCCAACGGGGTCGAAAACCCCAGATTTCCATTTCGCGGAACTGACTTTCTATCAAGAACTAGACTGACGATCTCCCCGTCTGTTCGCCTCACTCAGTGAAAGCCTCTCAGTGGACAGATTCAGCTTTGTACTCTCTCATAGCGTGCTACAGATATATTCACAACACCCCAGCCCAAAAACAAGTTTGGATTTGTGATCGACATATAACTAGATGAAATCCTGTTCTTCTGACAAGATCTTCACAAAAGAACACAAAACAGTATTTCCAAGCGTGAATACAAGAACCCTCTTCCCAGCCGACCCCGCGCTGGAGTCTCCCACTGTCTTCTCATCCTACTACCATTCATTTCTGCTCGCCTTGACATAAAGTCTACCGGATACTTTCGAATAGCCGAATTTTAAGTCGGAAGCACAGAGTTATCAGGCCACGGTGGCCATGAATGATCCGGAACACGCGATCGACACCGGCTACTGGGACGATTTACCAAAGGGCAATCATCTTCGTAGAAGGCCTCACTTTCTATCTGCCATCAACGAAGGCCAACTATCAGATTCCACAAAAAGATCACCCGAGGGGAGACTTGGTCCATCAGCCCCGGTAATACGTTGGACATTAAACAAACTTCGAATGACCTTCCGATTACAGCAACAAATCGCTCACTTCGCCAGGGCTGAACTCATACCTGAGCAGTCATGTAAGGACTTTAGTATTGCCCTACAGTCCAAAGAACGAGCTCTTTTTGCTTATTCAGAACCGAAGTTCTCCTTCCGAGGCGCGGAGTGACAGGAAAAGTCCCTCCACCACCTGAGGACAGGATCTTCAACACTCACCTCCAGCTGTATCTTCAGCTTCTGGCTGTGACTCTGCTCTGAGGGCGTTTCCATGGTCCCCACTCCAAAGGGCAAAATTTCCTTGCTAGGCAAGATCCAGAATGAGAAACAAATTCTCGCGGCACATGGCCCACTGCCACTGTGGCGCAAGGCTGGGAGCGCCTCTTCCCACGCTTTCGGGACAACAACGATAATGACAAGATTGGTAACGACATTGCCTATTCCGAAAGAGCCGCTCAGTTACGAGCTCAGCCCTTCTACTGCTGTGCAGTCGGGCGTAGTTTCCGTTATCTCGGTTACGCCGGACATTAGTATCTTCTCCAATGCGAAGTAGCGCTGGGGGTATCGAATGTCAAATGGGACATTACCTTTGCTGAGACACGAGTCCCACAAATGCCCTGGGAGAAAGTATCTTTGGCGTCACACACGACGTGTTATCTCGAAAGCAGGGCGTCAATAATCATAGTTGAGTCGCTCTGTGTATCATCGGCGTTGGAGATTCGTACACGCGGAAACGGAAAACGATATTCTGAAAGTGCAAAGGGATATTTCCAACACACCGATCGGCGACCGAGAGCTTGAGGACATTGCTGATTTTGCCAAGAAGGTTCGGCGGCAAGGTCATCAATCCATACGCCCGAAAGAGGCGACAGAGGCGACGAAGCGAATTACTCACGCTTCTCGAAACTGAAGACGTCTAAGGCCCCAGGCTTTGCGCAAACAATGCTTACTTCACAGCCATGCTTAGTACTAGTCTCGCCCTTTCCATCGAAGAGTTCTGCATGTCATCAGCTCTTTCCGAGGAGGTTTAGACGGGTATGGAGATCTGACGAGGATTTTTAGCTCCGCAGAGCGCCTGGGAACATGACATCCACCGCTCAATTTCCTGGTACATTTCTGCACCTCGGATTTCGTAGCATATCAAAGCTTGCAAACTCCAGCCCCGTAGCCATCGGCCATAATCACCATTAGACCCGATTTCTTGGGCTGGTCATGGCAGCTCAGTGAAAAGACCGTTCTAGATTGTGTCAACTGTGTCTTCTATAAGACTGAAGGGGCGGAAACTGATAACAAGAAGTGCCCTCACACCAATGAGGTCCTCGTTCGACTGACTCTACATCTGCAAGCCCTGGCTGATTGTCGTCTTTCGCAGAGTCGCAGATACGGAAGGCATCACCAAGGAATGGGCGACCCTATGATACGTCAGAAGCCCTACACATTGACTCGCCACCGCCAAATCAATAAGAGGGGCAATAGGAAGGGCAATTATGTCCCCATACCACCATACACGTTGAGGAGAAAGGACAAAGAAAGGCAAGCAAGCGAACGGCACAACGAAAACAAGAGTCCAATCCGCGATTGACGCGAATCCCAACAACCCACAAAAGCTGATTTCAGGAACAGCGAGTGGTAACAAAGTTCCGATACTAGTAGAGGGGCATACTTGTCATGCTGCACAATCCCGGTTTCGGACCGCGCCGCCGTTCAATACAACGAACGTCTGCAGGCACACTTGCGCATGACTTTCCAGAAGTAGAGACTTGGCATGACCGAAACGATACACGGTGAACGCGAGGGAATGGGAGAGAACGAGAAGGAATGCTTTGGAGAACATGTATTCCTAGCGATACTGGCTAGTAAAATACTATGTGCATATCCATAATTACAGATTGGCGTGAACAACATCCTACCAGATAACAGATGTACCCCGCCCGCATAAGTCCGGCATAGCAATGCGCGCCACGGGATTGTAACGCCTTTTGATAAACAAATGCAACTGCCATCCTGGCCCATCCCATCTCCATTTTGACGCCAACCAAAAAGCCACCCTTGAATGCAAATATCCCTATGCCTATCCGTACCCGATCAATAACGCCATAATCATGATTTCGTGATTTCGTTCTTCGAAGCATGTCCCAACTTAGGAGTTCGTCTCTGCCGTCTGTGGTCTAGACGGTGATGGTCCAGCTACTGGCTCAGTCTTCACCTGCACCAATTCGTCTACAACCTCCTTCGGGCCCTCAATCTGACCTGACTCGTTTGAGCGCATCGGCGTGTTGGCTCCATTCGAGGAGGGCCCATTAGATGGTGCTTTTGTAGTTGGAGAGCCATTCGCGAGATTTGCAGGAGGTGCGGGTGAGCCAAGAGGAGTATGCTGCCGCAATGGTGCATTGGAACTATTCGAATTGGATCTTGCCATATTGTTCATTGGCGGTCTGGGCACATGAGGCCCACTGGAACGATTCTGGTTCTGTGTGAAAGTGGGCCGCATGATCGTAGGGTTCGGCTTTGCTAATCCAGTCGATCTGGCAGGCGGTTGGGGTTGAGCTGCGCTCTCTCGTGTTCCACTGTGATTCGCTTGTTCGAATGAGGACCTTTGGATTTGAGATGCGGGTGGAGGTGATCTCTGATCAGTCTGTGAACTAGAAGCATCAGTTCGTGGAAGAAGACCGATTTTCTTGAGCATTTCCCGCAAAACGTCTACAATTTTAGCCTCTTCCTTGAAACCAGGTACATCGTCTCTTTTGTGTCCAAGAACCTTGCTGACCGCACTGTCAAGTGTCTCCATGCCATTAGGCTTGTTAACCATTTCAGTGGCTAGAGCAGTCCTGAACCGCTCGACGGCCTTCAAGATCTTCTCATTGACCACAGGCGAGGGGGCGCTCGAGCTCGTCTGCTGTACATCTTGAGGCTGGGTTTGTGGAGGTGCTGGCTGCTGTGTCTGCGGCTGTGGCGGCGATTGGAACGACTGAGAGCTTGGCGGTACAGGCCTGTGCTGCGATTGAGATTGTTGTGGCTGCTGCGGAGGGAAAGATTGAACAAACTGCTGTGATTGGGCGTGATGAGGATACTGCGGCGGCTGTGAATACTGATAGCCAGCTTGAGGTGCTACTCCAGGTGAGCCTGGCCCTTGAGCATGTTGATTCGGTATGGGTTGAACGTTCAGTAGGCTTAACTGGTCAGCCGAGGGTGTTGCTTTACCTGAAGGAGCGGGTGGGGTTGTCGAAGGTCCTGCCTGCTTCGCTTCGCCGCCGGCTTGTGCTGTAGATGAATGAGTCGCTTGACTTGCTTGCGCATTCACTTGGCTTATTTGGGTGCCTGGTTGAGTCGTTTGGCCGTCCGTTTGAGTTGTCGAAGGACCAGGACCAGGCTGAACCGTGGAAGAAGGAGCCTGACCTGCGGGGACACCTGGTTGAGTTGTCGAAGGTGCACTCGAAGCGGCAGGTTTGGGACCGTACGGGGAGCTGTAAGAGGTGGGGGCTTGAGGGGCCAGTGCAGGGGGAATTGTCAATGTAGGTTGACTGATCATAGGAGGCTGAAGTCCTGGCTGGTAGAGCCCGTTCATGAGCGGCTGGTGCCCCATATGACCCATATAAGGTTGCGGCTGACCAGGCGGCCGGTAGCTTGGAGGAATTTGATGTTGCATGTGGTAGCCTTGAGGTGGCATCATCATTCCAGGAGGAGGATACCCTTGCATTGGATACCCATGAGGCAAGCCTGGATATATTGGTTGCATGTGTCCAGGTGGATATTGAGGTGGTGGAGAAGCTTTCTTCTTTTTCTCCTTCTCGAACGTAGCACCCTCCTTGATAGCCCATTTCCATCCTTTGCCATCACGCTCCACTTTCTCAAATCCCTCGTTCTGTCCCAAGTTGTGGCGAACACTACTCTGCCATCCGACCGTGGCTACCTTCAGGACGAAATATGGATACTTTCGTTGAATGGCCCTGTAAATCTGTGGTAGCGACATTTGCTTGTGCGTTGACTCTGAGAGTGCCTCGTAGATGAGTTGGACGTAGTTGCAAGATGGCTTGGCCAGCTGTTCTTCCGTGAGCTCCGCTTCGTTGTAGGTTGGTGTTGGCGATCGAGGAGACCTCGGTGGTTTCTGCTCCTTGGAATCTTTTTCACCATCACCACCCTCACCATCGGCTTTTGCTTCTCCATCTTTAGGTTCCTTGGGTTTTCTCTTGGTGTACTTGCGTTTCTCCCTTGGCTCTGGGGGCGTGTCTGGTCTCGGATGCTTGCGTGGACGGCCAACCTTCCGCTTCTCACCACCTTCAGGACCAGACTTATTGCTAGTTTCTGCATTCGGCTGGCTGCCAGGCTCCGTCTTGATTCCCTTCTTCGCTGATTTGACCTCCTTGCCCTCCCTGCTCTCCTTACCCTCTTTGATGTCCTTATTCTCCTTGTTCTCCTTACTGTCCCTGCCGTCCTTGCCACCTTGACTGCCTTTGCCACCTTTACCCCCTTTAATTTCTTTGATTTCTTTGGCGACTTTCTCCTCCTTCTTCGTGGTCTTCTTGGTCTCTTTCTCGATAGCCTCCTGTGCAAGTCGCGCTGCTTTTTCTTCTCTTTGCTGCCGCTTGGAAATTCCATTCTTTGGCGGTCTACCCACCCCTCGTTTCTTGGGCTCGGGAGTTTGTGGTAGGGATATGGGTTCGGGTTCAGGCCTCAAGTCATCGGGGTCATATCCCCTTTCGTCTTCTTGTTCGTCTTCCAGGTCCTGTTCTGCATCCAGCTGTTCATCTTCATCTGACTCATCATCGTCGCTGAGCAACCGCGGTTGACCAATTACCTCATCATTGTCATCGTCGTCTTCGCTGGCTTCACCATCTTGATCATGCCGTTCTTCGCCATACTCATCAGAGTCACTTTCATCGCCCATGTCCAGATTTTGCCGCTCGTTCTTGAATTCCAAGCTCATCTCCTTGCCAGCAATAACGTAACTTAGCCGTTCGTCATCAGCGAATTGACGCACGTCCGCCGCGGCCCCGATAGCTTCCTCGTCAGACATTTCAGCCTCCTCAGCACCTGTTTTACCAATCGGGATGTGCTCCGGGAGTCTGAACAACAGTTCTACCGCGCCAATTTGTAGATGACAGCCATTTGTGAGTTCAAAGGTCTCGTGTTGGTGTTTGAGATCATCTTCCACAAAACATCCGTTTCTCCCCATGACCCTACCCTCCCAAAGATTCTTGTCAAAATTGAATGCTATCAATAGGTGTTCTCGTGATATAGCTTTCCAATCTTGTTCTTTCGCTGGATAGGGAGGATGGATGTATAGCGTAACCATCTTGTGAGGAGATGGTTGATGATCCTCAATGTTAAGTTTGGCAGGACGTTCGAAGTCTGAGTATTGAGATATATCCACGGGGGGAGCCATAGAGGGTCTTCTGGATCGTGGATGTGAAGATGAGCCTGAAGATCCGGACTTCTTGATACGCTTGTTTGGCCCACTGGAACTTCGAGCTTTCCGTTTTCGCTTTCGGTCGTGCCCTTCCTCAAGCTCATCATCGTCGAAACCTCTGACGAACCCCCCCTTTTCCCTATAAGCCCCTGCTGACTTTGGCTCCTTTGTCGAGATTTGTACTGTATTTGCGTCCCTCTTCGACTGAACTTTCTGTAGGCGCAAATCTCTCCCAATCATGAGGACGTATGCGTTCAAATAGAAACTTCCGTCGTCGAAATCGATCCTTGCAAAGCCTTGGACTTTCTGTTCTGGCTCGACTTGTTCAACAAAAGGGGGGTTGAAATAAGGAGGATTGTGAAAGTTGTCCCCGAACCCCATCGGGGCTGGCATAGGCGCCATTGCGCCATAGACGCCTGGCAATTCCATGTTCATCTGTCCATTATGAGGAATACTAGCATGCGCTGCTAGTTGTAGGTCTTGCGAGGGGCCCGGTATCTGAGGCAAATTCATGAGCTCTGGCATGAAGCGCTGCTCCCCCCTCATGTGCTCCAAGGTTTCTGGATGAGATATCATGGCCGCAATGTTTTCAAGGGCAGGGTCATCCACGTCTGGATCGATCTCTGGGATTGCTGGTGTCGGGGCTTGTTCGAGGTCCGGAATAGCATTTTCCATTTGCGCTCCCTGCGGTCCATTTCCTTCTACCGCTGCCGTTGCCTCTGTCTCTACCGTTCCCCCCATAGTATTTGCAACGGCCTGCCCTTCCATCCCCTCCATTTGTATGTCGTCCTGCGGCGGCGTTTTCTCTCTTTCGGGCGAGACTTGTTGCGCACCTTCAGTTGCATCCTGGGATCGTGCCACAGCGGTGAGCTCGTTGGGGTTGGTGTTGCTTTCGTTGTCGTTGTCCTGCGGATCGTCGAAATTCGCAGTTGCGACCGGTTCAACATTGGGGGTGGCATTTGAAGTCATCATTGTCGTCCGCTGAGAAGGCGACAATTCATCCAAACGCAGGTGCACTACCACGGGAGTAGCGTGGTCAGGCAAGAATCCCTCGCGGACGAGTAAAGCGGGATCAATGTTGAACATGTACAATCTGCTGGTGTCGCTGAAGAAGTCTTGGAGTTGAGGGCCCCGGGTGGGATTGTTCACGTGACCATTTCTCGCCCCATCCAGCTGCAGAAGCCGGGGATCTAGACAAAAATGCCCGTGGCCGAAACTGGGACTCCAGTCTCGGTCCATGTCTTGTCGTCCAGCGTAGGCTTTCACTCAGGAAATGGAAATTGTTTGTTTCTTTGGATTGAAGTGATGCGAGCTGTTTTGTACGTGTGTGTGGACGAATCTAGGACATAGTATGGCACACAAAAGCCTTATGAAGGCCGTCTGTAAGGGCATATGTCATTCTGAAAGGTTTTCAGGCGATAGAAGTCTAAGACCCTCAGTGAAGCAGCTTCCCATGGATCAGAAACCCCCAAAAAGATGGTTTTGGGGCAATCTAGCCAATTAATCGAGACCCGCTGTCAGGCTAGCTTCGTATACTATGTCTGTTTATCTTCTTCCAGCATATTTGTTTCTCCTCAGCTATTTTCGTTTGTTTAGAAAAGTCAAAACAAACATATCTGCAGCGCCAGCAACATCCGAATGTTTTTCTCTCAAGCTATTCCCTTTGCGCAGAATGTCTTGGCAATATTGCAAGAGAATTTTGTACATCCGAGAGTTTTCACAAGTGCGATGCTATGTCTTTAGTTGCTTTATTAGCATCGGGTTTTACCATCTGGTGCTCCAGAAGTTCTACTTTACGTCACTCTTTTTGGTGCTCTATTGAAAGTAGTTCGGGCACGCATTCATGGTCGAGGGAGTCATATTCTCAAGTGGCTCCCAGTCTGTCTCTTCTGCTTTACGATGCTTCAATCGTCCGTTCCTTTCACTGCTATCTTGGAGTTTCCATAGCTCAGAATAGCCGGTGTTCCTCTTCCAATCCCGTGGGTCTACATACAATGCGGAACAAATTAAATCCCGTGTCACTGTAAAGTTGTAGGACCAACTCTTAGTTTCTTCACCGCAGTTGTGCTTGCTGTAAGTCACCAATAAGTATCACGTTTTCTCTATGTACCAAGAAGACTTATATTGTCCTCGGGCTGTATGCTGGCAAGTGTCACTATACTGTGGATGCTGTGCAAGTGAACGTGGGCAGAAGTAAGCCTGTCCCATCTTGACCATCACTCCATTTTAACATCCGACCTGAGAAACTCACTAACCTTGCTCTAGAATTCTTGGAGCACCGGTCGAGACTAGCGGGAAAGTCTCGAACTCTGTCCCCATCTGATGCGGTAGAAAGTGGAAAGTGATGACGGAAGGAGAAAATTCGTTCTTTCCGGCTGAGGACTCCTATGAGGCATCGGCCGCACGCCAACATAGCAATGTACAGGTAGTAGGCTTATTCGATGTATACCACTGCCATGAAACAGGATATCCAAAGACAATATACTGCATTGTACTTTCTCTCTCTTAAATGGACTAAGGAGCTGGATTATGTTTTTGTCACAAATAAGACATTGACAAGCCTGAGATCAGGCAGGAAAGAATAATACCTGCGACTTCTGCGAGCTTTGCATCCCTTAATCCCAAACATAATCGGCCTATCATGGACCTCCAAATTAGACTGTGAAAATGTGACTTTTACCCATTAACGAAACGGAACACGAGGTTCTCGAACGCATACCCAATCACGTGGTCGGCTACTTGTTTACCAACATAGTCGTAGAGAGGATAATGAAGGAGGGCTTAACAAACGAGAGAGATTAGCGTGAAATGCATATAATCAGGAGCAAAGGTATCTCTGAAGGGCTTGAATCGTGTTTGCCTGGCTACGACTGGGTCCAATCAAGGAATCACAGTCACCTTCAGAATCAACTTCATGGGCGGCATCATAAAATGCGATACGTAATATCACGGCTGTATTTTCTACTGGATACATGCGGCCAGCATGATAGCGGTCAGCGCAGTCGTCTTCCGTGTATACTCTCCTCCAAACAATAAACGCCAAGTCTATGCAGTCTATTGGTCTGTCGCAGTCACCATTCATTTATCCTTGAACTCCTGCGAAAATATCTTCTGCCAAACCTCTAACCACTTTTGCTGTTGTCCTGTGAGCTGCTTCCCAGGACTCTTGAACGATCTCGTCAAGATGTCTCGCAGCTTGGACCTCAGTGTCTTGATTGCGAGCATTGTCTTCCAATCAGACACGGCAAATCGTGCTCGGTTTCCATCGAGGATGAAAACTCCTGCATACATCTGACTTCAATTTAGTTACTTATCGCGTGGCTGGAGGCCTAAGCCAAGGACTTACATCACATCGAACGTCCCCACAAAGAAGAGTAATGGCAAATTCTTCTACTCCAGTTGTCTCGTGAGCGTTGTAGAATCTGAATCGAGTCAACAGAGTGTTCGGACGGGCAGCAAGATACACTTACTGCTTGTTTTGCATAATATGGTAATACGACAACCACTTCAACTCGTGATGACCCTTATTGACCGAGGATGGATGAAGACTAATAGACTGGTTATTCGCAACATTTCGGAAACCTTTTCCATCTCGGATGAGTAATTTCGGATAGAAACTCCACGCAATGACAGAGCTGGTCACAATGTCGTTATCGCTATTGACATTCGCTCGCTGGGGTATTTCGAAGAATTGCCGGCGTTTGCTAGAGTAGCGGGTTCTGGACTGTTAGTCAAGTTCCGTAGTCGAGACATTTTCAATTACCTATTCAGAGCCGCACGTTCCTCCCCAGTCAAGGGTAGAAAACCCGAGTCGACGAGGCAGACCACAAGTTGACCTTTGAGATCTTCAATATTCAACAATGTTTGTTGACTGAGAAAGTTCTTTCTGCAAAATTGGTAATCCGAATTCCCAGTTACACAAACTCGTTTCCAAGCCAGATAAGCATTGTAGACGGTGAGAAGATCCGAGTCGCCTCTCCGAAATGCAAGTCTCACAGTGTCTGCTTGAGCTCGTGCACCAAAGGGAGCCGAAAATGGAGACTTCGAGGACAAAATTGCTGCGATAGTGATGGACGCGTCCAAGCATTTGAAAATGCTGCCAAGAAGTACGAGCTTGCCGAGAAAGACGTCTAGTGGCAACCGTGCGAGCTGAATGCCGAGAGGAGTAAGATCTTCACCAGGTGTCAAGGCTCTGACATCTATGAGAGCATCGACTGCACGGCGGATATTCTTAGATGACGGAGCATCTAGGGCCTGACTCAATGTTTCCTCGATACCGCCAAGCTTGCAAATTTTGACACGAATAGCAAGATCCTGAAGCGAGAGGCGGAGAAGCTCGGGGGTTTGTTGATCCGACATCTTCACGAGGCTAGGTTAGCAGTGTACGCAGTACCATCGGAAGTTGTGTTGAGAAGCATGACTTACCAATTCATCGTGCCGGTGCTTAGTGAAAAGATGGAAGCACAAGCCTTCCTGAACTCTTCCAGCTCGACCTCTTCGTTGCTTGGCATTTGCCTTGCTGATGAAAGTCTCTAACAGTCTTGAAAGCTGCTTTCTTTCATCGAACCTATCATAATGTGAGTAAGCAAGATTGAGTTGACTTTCGAGAGGCTCAATTACCTCATCTCTCGGTGTTTGCCGGTATCGACAACACACGTAACATCGGGTATTGTGATACCAGTCTCAGCGATATTCGTGGCGAGAACAATCTTTCTTGTTCCTGGTGGGGGCACGAGGAAGGCAGCCTCTTGGTCTTCGCTGGCGATCGTCGAATGAAGTGGATAAACATACCAATTCGTAGAGAACACGGGATGTCCAGCCAACATATCATTAAGCTGGCGAATCTCACCGATTCCAGGAAGAAAGACTAGGATAGCTTTACTAAACATTTGCAGGTGATCGTCCACAGCAATCTTTGCAAGAAGCTGTGTGACTAGTTCGAAATCGATCTGGTACTCGTCCAGCTGGGCAATTGTGTTCTTGGTCCTACCACTATAACCACGAAGAGCCTTGGTATTCTCGATCTTGGTTGCTTCAGTGAGACCGGCCTCAGCAGGCTCGGTTTCATCATCATCGAGATCCTTGAACTTTTCTTGGTAGGTACTATCCAATGTGTAGCCAGTCAATTCCACAGCGTCTTCAAGATATTTGACTGTGACAGGAAAGGTGCGACCAGGAACAGTGAGCACTGGTGCGCCATCTAGATACTTGGAAAAGCGTTCAGCATCAACGGTGGCAGACATCAAAACAACCTTGAGATCCCTTCGGCGAGCCATAAGTTTTCTTAATACGATTAACAGGAAGTCACTGTCAATCGTTCGCTCGTGAACTTCATCAAGAACAATGTGTGTGATGTCCTTAAGATCGTTAGAACCTTCGAGCATCCTCATCACAATACCTGTTGTCGCATAGACAAGGCGTGTTTCCTTGGAAGTGTTTGACTCGAGGCGGATTGCGTAGCCAACCAGAGACCGTGAAGTGCCGAGATCGTTCTTACGCTCCCCAAGCTCTTCGCTGACACGCCGAGCTAGTGAGATAGCTGATATACGTCGAGGCTCCGTGCAGTAGATCTTACACGGCTTGCCTTGAGAAAGCTGGTGTTCAAGAATGAATGAGGGGACCTGTGTACTCTTACCGCATCCGGTTTCTCCGCAGACAATGACAACTTGATGTTGATCAATGGCTGAAAGGACTTCATTTTTGAACCCCCACATTGGAAGCTGCATGCGAGAATTCTAAATTCACGTTAGGAGAGTCAAACATTCAGATCAGATGGACTAACCAGCATCATTTGATAGCTCGGCGTATTAACCTTGTCGTACCAGATTCGTTGATAGGCCTGTGGATCAAGCAGGCCCTTGTTAACCTTGTCTGGGCTAGACTCATCACCGTTGTCGGGAGCTCGCGCAGGATTTCGATTTCTGAAAGCGCCCTGTATGAGGACGCCGTCCTCAAGTTCCTGGTCTCTCTTATCGCGGACCATATCCCGGAAGACACGGATACTTGCACGATCCGCTTCGTCAGCTTTCTCCTTCTTCGCCTCTGCGAATTCCGTCCATAGATCTCTCCACGCAGGAGGCAAACGTAGAAAGACCTTATCTTCTTTTGCTGATGAGCTGAATAATAAGAACAGTGCAACAGTAGCGATGTAAGCCTCTGACTGCTTAGAATCAGGGGTCGATACAGAAATCATGGTGAAGATCTGTGACTTTGGCGACGAGATGCAATCAATCTGCACTGGCGGCGTCAAGAATGGAAGTTCTTGTGCTTTCGACCAAACAATGCGCAGCGAGTGCCGGTTTGAGAAGCTTGAATCGGAAATAAGTGTGAAGCTCAGTTTGACGGACGAGTCTCTGCACATTCAGTCAGTATTTTAGACGGCGCCTGATATCATGCTCGCGTCAGCATATGTGGTTGAAGATTGACATACCGAGCACGGCAAGCTTCCTCGAGGACTCTAGTAGGGTTGATACCAGACCACTTTCCAAATTCCCGAATCGTAACCTTCACACCATTTGGGCCAGTAACGACAGTACTACTTTTGCCAGTTACGGGGTCAATCTCATTGACCGGTAAGCTCGCAAATAAGTCTGCCAAAGCACCGTCGTCATCGCTGCCATTTTCCTCGAGGAGCTCGGCACCGATTCTGGCAGCCTCCTTGCTAACCTCATCATCAGAATCAACCAATGTCTGAGATCCTTGCGAATTCGAATCACTGTTATCCTGGCTGATCTCCGCAGCTTTCCGCTGTGCTGCGGCATCTTTTTCCAACTGAATTCGCTTGATTTCCCACTGCTGATCAGCAATGTACTGGTCGAATAAGACATCATCCTGTATTCTCTTGATCTTTCGAAGCCATCTCGCCGATTCCGGATCTGTGCTAGCAGCGGCCGTCTTATTGTTTGCAGCCAGGTTTCGTACATTTCCTCGCGAGAGATCTTTCTTAGGCATGGACTGCTGTATAGTAAATAGGTTTGTCTTACATTCCAGATAGACGGGTAGAAGGTCATCAGGATCAATATCACTGTCATAGTCAAGGGCCACCGGTTTCTTAGCAGGTGTACGCTGTTTATCCAGCGTTGACAGATTAGTGTTTGATCCGATAGCCCCCATATGTCTTGTATCAGGTTCGATACGAGGAGTGGTAGCCCCAGATGGCAGCGGACTTTCGATTGGGGTGTCTGGTAATGTTTAGCATAATACGTGGAGTAAAGTGGATGAATACCAACCTGTTTGAGATTTTGACAGTATTGCAGCCTTGCGGTAGAGATTTTCATAATCTGGAAGCTCATCTCTCGTGCATTCCCTAGCAAGCCATTCCAAGGATTCTTCCATGCCCCAAATTGCGTCCTTGTTCCCCACCGCTTTCTTGTCCGAAATGTCCAAAACGTGCCTGATGGCTCGAATCGCCTTTTCCTCCACGAATCCTGCCCCCACAAGAGCTTGCTGCAGGGTCCAGAGACGGATCGTTAACTCCTCCTCAGACGCTTGTTTGATGCTGCTAGAGCTGTCGTTTGACTGCCCTGCAAAACGTCCTTCACCGCTGACCAAATCTAAAATCTCCTCCATCAATTCTGGAGGTAGCCATTTCCTCGTGCTGAGGCTTTCTGCCTGACTCCTCAAGACACGGCGATCTGTCTCCAGTCTCGTCTTCTGACGGAGCGCATCTCTCTTCGATTTCTGGGCATGTTTCTCAACCAGTATTTGTAGTTCCGAATCCTCTAACTGCTTCTCAAACTCCTCTGCAGTCAAAACTTTACTCGTTGCAATCGTGAGATCCGATTTTGTATCTGCGGATGCCGCCTGCTCTTTCTCTTCGGTTTTGAGATTGCCCTGCTGCTCGGATGACGCTGTTGATGGAGCCTCTTGTTCAGCAACTTCGATCTTTGGTTTGGATGCAATAGATGTAGTTGCAAATCCTCTGGCCGGATTCGCCGCTGGCTTCTTTTTCTTTTTGCCCCCAGCCATAGAAGCGGATTTACTGAGGTTGTTCTGTCAGGAAGCTCGAACTTCAGAATGCGGGGTGGTCGATGACTGCAGTCGGACTTTTTATTTATCTTTAAAAGTCGGGTAATCAATCCAACGACGGCCAGATAAAATTAGGCCACCCAACAGCACCGCACCCAACTCGAGTCAACCTCGGGTCATGACAAGGAATTCGAATCTACGAGATGACTGAGGTGGAGGTCAACGGTACGGGCGCGGTGGATCTGGATCTCAGTGCTACAAAGGTAGCACTGTCTTCCTCTTCCACCACGATTCGTTTGGGCAACCTACACACCCTCGAAGAGAGGCTTTCGAATAATGGTACCTTCCCGTACATAGGGTGAACAAGCTGAAGATCATATGCTAACACTATTCGTCTGCCAGAAATCAGCCACGACCTCTTCCCGGCTCTTCTACGACTTTTTTTCATCACGTACCCATACTACCACGACCGAAACTCACGGCGAGCCGTACAACGATGCATACGCGCCATATTCAGTTCCCAATGCGATCCAGGATATTTGGCAGAGTTTGTGAAGACCATTGACACGGAGACCGTGAAGCAAGGGCTTGCTCCCGGAAATGCTTTCGTCCTGGTTGAATGGTGTAGCATATTGCTGCAGGAAATCGCTGGTACAGCATACTGGGACAAATGGGGCCTTACTATCATTCGGAGCAACGCCCGCGTTCTCGAACTCTGTCTCGGCGAATCGACCAGGTCTAATATGAGGCAGACGGCGCTGGTCATCACAAGGCGTGGGCTGCGAAAAGTGTTCTCAAACAGCGACAAGAGGGACAAGGTGATTGGGGATGCAGTGCACACCCTCTCTTCGAAAGAGCCACAACCCTCCGCGAAGAATGCAGTCATGCTCGGTGTTATTGCTGGTGTTTGTGCAAGGAAACCCGAGGCAAAGGAGATGCTTTCACGCATCACATCTGAGTACTATGCCTTTTATATTCGAGATATTATTGGATCACGAACTCAGGTTCCAGACCACATATCCAAGGCATTGGAAGATTTCTTCGTTGCCTTTACAACGTCTGAAGACGTAGAGAAGGTGCTTGTTCCAGCACTCGAAAAGGCTCTTCTTCGAGCTCCTGAAATCGTGCTCAATGATTTGGTTACTCCGCTTTTCCATTCTTTCTCGGAAGAGATAGACCTCTCGAGTGTTCTACGGAATAATCTCTTAAAGCCTTTACTGGCTAACACCAAATCTACAAATGCTGTCGTGCGGCAGGGTGCTTTTGCAGCCTTCAAGGCTGCTATTCTTAAGAGTCACGACTCAGACTCAATTATTCAAATTGCTCAAGAGATTCTTGTCCCATTGAAAAGTGGAAAGGTACCGTCTGCGGAGCAGCGAGCTTATTATGCGGATATGCTCACAGTGCTCCCCCCTTCAAAGGCCGCGGTTACCCATGTGGCACCAGCAATGGCTGTCATTGCCGGCAAAGAGGCCAACGAAGCAGCTCTTCAGTCAGAAACGTCAACGGTCCTTCACTATGTCACCTGGGGTCTGCTCAATGACTCAGAGATCGATAAGCAGGTCATTGATGCGTTTGCCAAAGGCCTGTCTGATAAGAAGGTGCCTGTGAAGAAGCTGTGGGCTATTCGTCTGGGGGAGTTATTCATGGCCATTGACAGTGAAGAGCTTCTGAAGTCCAAAGTGTCTAAGCTTGCAGAGTCTGTTATGCCACCACTAATGGGAATATGGCAGGAGGTCCTTACAAATCCTCTGGCTGCTGCACAGTCGGGTCTGGTAACTTGTGCCTACATTCTCACGGCAATTGCTCGGCCTAAGCTCGCCTTATGTTCAAATGCAAAAGTGGACGCCGCACTCAAAAAGGCACAAGTTGATCTTCAAGCTCTCACCATGGAGCCGAAACCTTCATTCTTGCTGAATCAGCGCATATATGGCAAACTTTCCAGCGTGGATGATTACAAGTGGTTCATTCGTGCTCTGGCCTCTACATCTCAGGGACTCGCTACTATGGATTCGTCCTCAGCAGTCGCCACTGCTTGGTCTCAAGCCGTCATCTTCTGCATCTGCTCATCTAGCGTCAAGCCAGACGTTCGGAATTTTGGTGCAAGAACGCTTTCACAGCTCTACACCCGCGAGCCGGCACATATTTCATCAATCATAATCGCCGGGCTTTGGCGCTGGCACTACTGTGTCGAATCGGGGGACAAGGATAGTGCAGCGTTTACAGCTAAAACAGAAAACCAGAACCTCCACATGGTCGTCAAATCAATTTGTCTCTCTACGGCCGAGATGGTCAAGCTGAGGAGCGAGATTGATTCTGTAGTCCGGAGACAGCAGATGATCTCTTTGCTTGTCTTGTCAAGACCTGAGTTGATCCCCCGAGTCAACTGGATTGAATTATGCCTCCGAATTCAGGTTGACCCAGGAGAGTTGGCGAAAACTTCCGAAGATGCTTTGATACAGCAAATTCTTGACTCTACAAATTTCCACGAATCAGTACGTATCCTTTGATATTGTCTTTGTGTAATGTTGACTAACCCACTTTGCCTTTAGGAAACATCACAGAAATCCGAACGCGTCAAGAAAGCAGCGTTTGATGCTGCCGCCGAACTTGCTTTCGTATCACCGGACACAATGATCCCGCGTATTGTGAAGCTGATCGAAGCTGATCTTGACCCCTCTCAGCTTGCAAGTGTTGGTCCAACAGAAGCGGCTATCTTTCGTACTGAGGAGGGCACTGCCTTTGTGGATGTCCTCGCTTCAAAATCTCAGACTTACGTTCCAAACAAAAATACAAAGGACTACGATACCCTGAAATGGGAGGAGGAATTACGAGCACAACTTGCCCAGAAGAAGGGCCAGCAGAAGAAACTTACCCCTGAAGAAGGTGCTAAAGTCAAGGCTCAGCTGAAGAAGGAAGCTGGCATCCGTCTCGATATTCGATACCTTGAAGCAAGACTTCTGCGTGGCATCGGAATTATCAGGAGTCTTGCAACCGGTCCACCAACGGAGGCAAGCCTTTGGATGGGTTCCGCTGTGAAAGCTTTAGTGGATGTCATTAATGCTGGTGCTGGCTTGATAACTGCAAATTCGGCTCCAGAGGCATACATCTTGTGTGCAGAGATACTACCCAGTCGTATTGGTGTCCTTCGACCATTCATCGGAATTGCCACTTTGAGAGCTTTAGATGTTCCCCATCTGGCGGAAGAGCTGGTACAAGAACCACTAGGCGCTCTCATCACACGAGTTCTCTATCGGCTTCGGTTTTCTGGGGAACAGCGACCTTTTGACACCGTCTCTTTGACATACATACTCCCCCTTGTGTTTCTGGTGCTCCGAAAAGGTGGATTTGGTGACTCAGATGATGCAGAAGCACAGCTTGTCTTAGCTTTGGAGTTCCTAACCTTTCACACCGATGCATGCTCTGATGTTCTCGTACCACGCGAGGAAGTACTGTCAATATTGATATTCTCTATGCAGACTTACAATCAGCATTACAAGATCGTCAAGGATTGCTTGGCGGACCTTTGCCGATGCCTTGCTCCAAATATCACCAATCAAGAGATCGAAATTCTTGCCAAGGGTGCCATTGTTCCACAAGTATCAGTCCGAACGTCCGTTTTACAGTCTATCAGTGCCGACATCGATATGAGCGAATTCGACTTCTCAGAGGAGATTTGGCTGGCTTGTCATGACGATGTCATCGAAAATGTTGACATCGGAAAAGAGATATGGGAGGAAAGTGACTTCAAGATATCGGCCGACACGCCTTTCAGAATGCTGGCATATCTTGAAAGCTCCGACAAACAACTCAGAAGAGCAGCTGCGCGGTCACTGGCTGAGGCTGTTAAGATTCAACCATCGACATTTCACGATGCTTTATCAAGGCTGGAATCTACCTATCAAGAGCTGGCTAAGCCACGAGTCCCTCAGCTGGACGAGTATGGCATGCCGAAAAAGATGGATCTTTCGGACCCATGGGAGGCCAGAAATGGCATTGCTCTTGCCTTCAAAGAACTTGGTACAGTGTTCGAAGAAAGCATGCTAGATGACTTTCTCCATTTCCTCATCGAGCAAGGACCATTAGGCGATCGAGATCCTAACGTCCGAGAGCAGATGGTAGAAGCTGCGACTGCCATCATTGCCATTCATGGCAAGGACAAAGTGGAGGACCTGATGAAAACATTTGAGCAAACCCTCGAGGCGCCTGATAAAGGTTCCGAGTTTGCAGACCGAGTCAATGAAGCTGTCATCATCATGTACGGAGCTCTCGCTCGTCATTTGAAATCGGGAGATTCTCGTGTGCCAAAGGTTGTCCAGAGACTTCTTGATACTTTGAGCACACCTTCCGAGGCAGTTCAGTATGCAGTCGCCGAATGCTTACCACCCCTCGTGAGAGCATCACGCGAGAATACCCCCGAATATGTTCAGTATGTCCTCGATCGCCTGTTCAACTCCAAGAAGTACGCCGGGCGACGTGGAGCAGCTTATGGTCTTGCTGGTATTATTCACGGCAAAGGAATATCAGCACTAAGAGAATATCGCGTCATGTCAACACTGAAAAGCGGGATCGAGAACAAGAAAGATGTCAACCATCGCGAGGGTGCTTTACTTGCTTATGAGCTTTTGTCGACTATTCTTGGTCGTATTTTCGAGCCCTATGTCATTCAAATCGTGCCCCAGCTGCTTTCTAGCTTTGGTGATGCCAGTGCCGATGTGCGCGATGGCTGCTTGGCAGCTGCCAAAGCTTGCTTTGCCAGCCTGAGCTCCTACGGTGTCAAGCGAATCCTACCAACCTTGCTAGATGGTCTCGATGATCAGCAATGGAGAAGTAAGAAAGGCGCCTGCGATCTTCTCGGTGCTATGGCGTACCTCGACCCCCAACAGTTGGCGCAAAGTCTTCCCGAAATCATTCCACCTTTGACCGGTGTACTCAACGACAGCCACAAGGAAGTCCGACTTGCTGCCAACAGAAGTTTGAAACGCTTCGGTGAAGTTATCAATAATCCCGAGATCAAGGGGCTCGTCGATGTCCTTCTCAAGGCCTTGAGTGATCCTACCAAGTACACAGATGGTGCTTTGGATGCTCTGATCAAGGTCTCATTCATCCATTATCTGGACGCCCCATCTCTTGCTCTTGTAGCTCGTATCCTTGAGCGCGGCCTGGGAGATCGCTCGGCAACCAAGCGCAAATCTGCTCAAGTCATTGGTAGTTTGGCACATCTTACGGAGCGTAAAGATCTTGTTGCTCATCTGCCAATCTTAGTTGCAGGTCTTAAGATCGCTGTGGTCGATCCTGTTCCTACAACTCGTGCCACTGCTTCTAAGGCCTTGGGCTCTCTGATCGAGAAATTGGGCGAGGACGCACTTCCAGATCTTATCCCAGGCCTGATGCAAACCCTCAAATCAGACACTGGTGCTGGTGACCGCCTTGGTTCTGCTCAAGCTCTCTCAGAAGTCCTTGCAGGTCTCGGAACAAGTCGTTTGGAAGAGACGCTTCCTACTATCCTTCAAAATGTTGCTTCCGCCAAGTCATCTGTTCGGGAAGGATTCATGTCGCTCTTCATTTTCCTGCCTGTTTGCTTCGGAAACAGCTTTGCCAATTACCTCAGCAGGATCATTCCTCCAATCCTGTCTGGTCTTGCAGATGACGTGGAATCGATTCGTGACACTTCTCTTCGTGCAGGTCGACTGCTTGTCAAGAACTTTGCTACCAAATCCATTGACCTTCTGCTGCCAGAACTTGAGCGAGGTCTTGCCGATGACAGCTACAGAATTCGTCTCAGTTCCGTTGAATTGGTCGGCGACCTTCTCTTCAATCTCACGGGCATCAGTTCCACTACTGAAGCAGATGAGATTGAGGAAGGAGCACAAGAGGCCGGAGTATCACTCTTGGAGGTGCTCGGCGAAGAGAAGAGGAACAAGGTTCTATCGTCACTATACATTTGTCGCTGCGATACATCTGGTCTGGTTCGGACTGCTGCCGTGAACGTCTGGAAGGTCAGCATATTCCTCCCTTGCTTTACTGATTTATCGAAATTGGGATCATATCTTAGGATCATAATCTGATACGTTAGGAATTATTTGGAGCTAACACGCAGAACAGGCACTTGTCGCCAGTCCAAGAACGCTGAAGGAGCTCATCCCTACCCTATCTCAACTAATTATTCGACGACTCGGCAGCTCTAACATGGAGCAGAAGGTTATCGCAGGAAATGCTCTTGGAGAGTTGATTCGAAAGGCTGGGGATGGTGTCCTCTCAACTTTGTTGCCGACTCTTGAAGAGGGTCTCCAAACATCGACCGATACAGATGCCAAGCAAGGTATCTGTATTGCATTGCGCGAACTGATATCATCTGCGTCCCCGGATGCCTTGGAGGACCATGAGAAGACGCTCATATCCGTTGTTCGCACAGCTTTGACCGATTCCGATGAAGACGTCCGAGAAGCAGCAGCAGAAGCATTTGACTCCTTACAACAGATTCTCGGAAAGAGAGCCGTAGACCAGGTATTACCTTATCTCCTGAGTCTCTTACGAACCGAGGACGAAGCCGACAATGCGCTGTCTGCTCTCTTGACACTTCTGACTGAGACTACACGATCCAACATAATCTTGCCCAACTTGATACCCACTCTCACCACATCTCCGATATCGTCCTTCAACGCCAAAGCCCTGGCCTCTTTGTCCACTGTTGCTGGATCTGCGATGACACGACGACTTCCTTCTATCTTAAACTCCCTTATGGACAACATCATCGCCTGCAAGGATGACGACCTCCGCGCTGATCTTGATGCTTCTTTCGACACCGTTGTTCTCTCTATCGACGAATTCGATGGCTTGAACACCGCTATGAGTGTCTTGCTTGCGCTTGTCAAGCACGATGATCATAGAAGAAGAGCTGCCACTGATTATCATCTCGCAAAATTCTTCGCTTCGGCAACTGTCGACTATTCTCGGTACAACCAAGACATCATTCGGGCATTACTCATTTCCTTCGATGACAGCGATAAGGAAGTTGTCAAGGCTGCCTGGACTGCGCTTTCTGAGTTCACCAAACACCTGAAAAAAGAGGAAATGGAAGCCCTCGTTCAAAGTACTCGACAAATCCTACAACATGTAGGCGTCGCAGGCGCGAATCTTCCGGGCTTCGCACTACCAAAGGGTATTAACGCAATCCTGCCTATATTCTTGCAGGGTTTGATGAACGGCACGCCGGAACAGAGAACTCAATCTGCTTTGGCTATCTCGGATATCGTTGATCGAACAAGCGGCGATTCTTTGAAACCCTTCGTTACTCAGATTACTGGCCCGCTGATCAGAGTTGTCTCTGAACGTTCCGTGGATGTTAAAGCTGCAATTCTACTGACGCTGAACAATCTTCTTGAGAAGATTCCAACTTTCCTCAAGCCTTTCTTGCCCCAGCTCCAGCGAACATTTGCCAAATCCCTGGCCGATACATCGAGCGAGGTTCTGAGAACACGGGCAGCCAAAGCCTTAGGGACTCTTATTACATTGACTCCTCGTATCGATCCTTTGATCGCAGAGTTAGTCACTGGTTCAAAGACTTCAGATTCCGGGGTCAGGAATGCCATGTTGAAGGCATTGTATGAAGTCATCAGCAAGGCAGGAGCCAATATGAGCGAGGCATCAAGAGGAGCAGTTCTCAGCCTGATCGATACAGACTCCGAAGACAACGACGTCTCTATGGCCATTACCAATGCGAAATTGCTTGCTGCTCTTATCAAGAACGTACCAGCAGAGAGTGCAGCTGGCCTCATCAAAAATCGAGTTTTGCCAAATACCTTCAACCAATCATCCGTGCTGGCCCTAAATGCTGTCCTGCTGGAAGCACCAGCATCACTCACGGAGAGCGCCTTTGCAGGTGACCTGCCATCGGCCATCTGCCAAGGCATGACAAGCAAGAATGTAAGCATACAACAATCTTAAAGATCTTTCAAGACTAACTTCTGTAGAATTTCATCTCCGACAATTGTGTGCTAGCTGCAGGAAAGTACCTGCTTCTGGATAGCCGTAGCGGTGATTACGAAGTCATCAAACCACTCTTCGAAGCACTCGCCAATCTTATTCAACCTGGCAACTCTGTCGACACCCGTCGCTTGGCACTGGTAGTTATGCGCACAACATGTCGCCATCATATGGAGATCATTCGACCGCACCTGCCATTATTGGCACTTCCAGTCTTCGCAAGTGTTCGAGACCCTGTTATTCCTGTGAAGCTCGCCGCAGAGGCAGCTTTCATGGCGCTTTTCAACGTTGTGGATGATGAAAGCAAGGTCTTCGATAAGTACATTTCCACACAAGACCTACCTGCCAACCAGAAGAGAAGCATGCAAGATTATTTCAAGCGTGTCGCTTTGAGACTGGGAAACACTGCACGAGAGAGAAAGGAAGCTGAGGGAGGGCAGGGTGGACTGGGACTTTCCAATGATGAAGTTGACGATGAGCGAGAGATATGGAGTGTAGGCAAGGTGGATCTTGGAGAGGGAGCATTTGACGAGTGAAATGAGTTACGAGAAAAGCATGTATTTGGTAGAAAAAAGGGTTGGAGCATTGCGTGGGTCGAACGGTGGTAGATAATGCATTTGGCACATCAGTGTCTCCCTTATATCCTTCCAAAGTGTACGCTGTAGACTTGACTTTTATGCTGAGTCCCGATCAAGTTCCCTGATACGGCTGAGCGCTTGAAGGGTTCTTCTTGCCTGGATTGCCTGAAGAGAAGAAGAAGCCGTACCTGTGGCACTCACCTGCAATCGAACGATGTGTGTCACGTGTAATAGCGGGGCCCGATTTGAACTCGTTCCCGGCCCTCGAACTTTGCACATTCTGAGAAGGAAAAATTGAGACAGCGAACAGGACCTTTCAGGTTCCAGTGTCAATAGTTGCAACAGACATTCAATAATTCCTCCAGCGAACGTTGTGCTCAAGCTTAAAAGTACTTCACTGATAATAGTGTAATTGATTTGAGGGCTAGGCGAGGAGGAAGCCCTGCCGTGCACAAAGAATTTCGCGAATTAGTCAGCTAGACTCCTCAGACGAGACGCTAGCGTGAGAATCAACTCCTCATTTCAAGGTGCACCAGAAGTTCGCCCATCGACAACCACGACGACCATCCACCCGACGACACCAGCGACAACGTCAAGATGTAAGCCATTCTATTCCCTGCGACGGCATTGCGATTTGGGGCTTTTGAGCGCTCTCTACCGACTTTCTGGTCTGCGCACGATGCGTCATAGACTCTCAAGCAGATGCTGACCTCAATTCTCTCAATAGGGTCAATCTCACCACCCAAAAGCGCCTGGCGGCCTCCGTCGTAGGCTGCGGAAAGCGCAAGATCTGGCTCGATCCCAATGAGACCAGCGAGATCTCTAACGCCAACTCCCGTCAAACCATCCGCAAGCTCGTTGCAGATGGCCTCATCATCCAGAAGCCTGTCACCATGCACTCGAGATCCCGCGCCCGTGAGCTCACAGCCGCCCGAAGAATTGGTAGACACCGTGGTTTCGGTAAACGTAAGGGTACGGCCGATGCCCGTATGCCTAGGTATGCTACAATACATCACATGGGTGGATTGAGGGGCAAATCTGATAATTTCTTCACAGCCAAGTTGTATGGATGCGCCGTCTCCGTGTCCTCCGCCGTCTCCTAGTCAAGTACCGTGCCAGCGGCAAGATCGATAAGCACCTTTACCACGAGCTCTACCACTTGAGCAAGGGTAACACATTCAAGCACAAGAGAGCATTGGTTGAGCACGTAAGTCGTTATACTGTGGGAGGCGTTAGGTCCACAATCTTACAATATAACAGATCCACCGAGCCAAGGCTGAGAAGGCGCGTGAGAGAATCCTCAAGGAGGAGATGGATGGCAAGCGTGCGAAGGTTAAGGCTGCCCGTGAGCGAAAGCAGGAGAGAGTTGCGGCCAAGCAACGTGCACAGTTCGGAGATGACGAGGAGACTGAGACCAAGTAAAGGGAATTGCTTTTGTGACGGTAGCAAACGGAGTGTATCGGGCAGGGGCTTTCTTCAAGGCCGGTTGCTTTTACTAGTCTTTCTTGCATCTGCACGGAATGGAAACATAAACTTGGAACAATGTGGTATTTGGTACTTATCTACAAGTTATGTGGACTCACAGTGATTGTGTAACGTGTCAAAACGCATCTATCTAGAGCAGCTGGATCTGTACATTACATGGCAGAAATCTCAATATCCGGCAAATCACCATCACACAAGCCAGCGTAGGGCCGGGAATGAACCCGAATCGAGGTTCACATCGATGATGTTAGACCATTGGCACTGAATGTACGACGGTCAATTGCATATCGAAGGACTGTAAGATAGAGGAACGAGGAGGGGGGCAGGGGGGACAGAAGCAGGAGTAGGGGTATCAAAAGATAAGGCTGAGCTCCTCAAAGCTCGGATTTAAGTTCTGTTCGGAGACAGGTCCGCAGCACAGTGATGATAGCGAAGCACCATCATCACCATAATTGCAGCTCTGGCCAAGACGCAGAGACGCCTTTTCAAACACGCAAAAGCATCAACGACACAATGAAAGGCAAATCAATCAACTGGTGCAAGTGCAAAACCAATCAACGGCCATGGGCCACAAATGAATGGAGTCTGGAAACGATAGTTCAGAAGATAATTAAATCAACAGAAAGACGGATCAGATATGTTCACATTGTCCCTCGAAGAGTGGTGATTGTGAGCCCGAGACATGTCAACGTCGCCCGCCCGAAGGCCAGTGCTGTACCTGACGTAAAGGCATTTCATCATTTCCGCTTTAGTTGTGAGGAGAAAAGAAGAAGAAGGGAACCAGAGAGGGCGCGAGGCTGGAACATATATGTTGGCCGAAGGCGCCACAGACCGCAGAATACGCTAGTACCGTGGCGGGGAAGTGAAGCGGACGACTTGATATTCTGGAAGCTCGGTATTTTCTCTAGGACTCTTGACTCTGTGTTCGCACAAAAGAGGTGAGCTGCAATTGATACTCGACTTGTTGACTGTTCAATACTGACCATTTCAGATCATCATGTCTCTCTTTCAGGGCGCTTCGAGGTCTTTGTTTAGAGCTTCTGCGCGCAGAGTGGCGCCACTATGTACAGCTGGATCGAGGCGAGCTGCATCGTCCATGACTGCAGAGTCCCAGCAAAAGGTGGGAAGATCGCTGCTCCCTCCGTGTTCCAAATGCTAATGGAAATTCAAAAAGTTACTTTCTGCGAACCTCGAGCAGGCAGATCCTGCAATCTACGACATCCTCCAAAATGTACGAATGCCTATGCATGCCGGAGCTTGAAATAAGTGTTGACATGTAGGACAGGAAAAAAGAAGGCAGAAGCATTTCATCAACCTCATTCCCTCGGAAAACTTCACGTCGCAGGCTGTCCTCGATGCTCTAGGAAGTGTTATGCAAAGTAAGTTCTTGGATTGAAGTGGGGTGACTCTGTTCTGACCGCTGTGCAGACAAGTACTCCGAGGGTTACCCAGGAGCAAGATACTATGGCGGGAACGAATTTATTGATCAAGCAGAACGCTTATGTCAATCGCGTGCTCTACAAACCTTTGGAGTAAAGGATTCAGAATGGGGTGTCAATGTTCAGCGTACGTTCACCAGCTTCCGAAACCGACTCTCTCTCGACTAACAAGTGTAGCATTATCTGGATCTCCTGCGAATCTTATGGCCTACTCTGCGCTTCTCAACACACACGATCGGATAATGGGTCTGGACTTACCACATGGAGGACATCTTTCTCATGGATACCAAACACCTACCAAGAAGATTTCAGCCATCTCCAAATATTTCGAGACATTCCCATATCGCCTGGACGAATCTACCGGCCTTATTGACTATGCAAAGCTGGAGGAAATGGCTATGCTTTACAGACCCAAGCTCATTATTGCTGGTACATCTGCTTACAGCAGACTTATTGAGTACGATCGCATGCGAGCCATTGCAGACAAAGTTGGCGCATATCTCTTGGCAGATATGGCACATATCTCTGGTCTTGTAGCGGCCAAGGTCATTCCCTCTCCTTTCGATTACGCAGATGTCGTAACTACAACTACACACAAATCTCTCCGTGGTCCAAGGGGTGCCATGATCTTCTTCAGAAAAGGAGTAAGACGGACTAACCCCAAGACCAAGGAGCAAGAGATGTGGAACTTGGAGGACCCCATTAACGCCTCAGTATTTCCAGGACACCAAGGCGGCCCACACAATCACACAATCACAGCTCTAGCAGTTGCTCTCAAGCAAGCCCAAAGTCCCGAATTCAGAGCCTACCAAGAAGCCGTTCTCCTCAACGCCCAAGCATTCGCCAAACGTCTCGGTGACTCCAAGGACAAAGGCGGTCTAGGCTACACCATCGTCTCAGGCGGAACAGACAACCATCTCGTCCTCATCGACCTCAAGCCCCAAGGCGTTGATGGCGCCCGTGTAGAGCGTGTCCTCGAACTCGTGGGTGTCGCATCCAACAAGAACACTGTGCCCGGCGACAAATCCGCTCTCAAGCCCGGCGGTCTGCGCATGGGCACCCCAGCCATGACAACTAGAGGTTTTCAACCAGAAGACTTTGTCAGAGTAGCAGATGTGGTGAACAGAGCAGTGACCATCACGCAGCGGTTGTCGAAAACTGCGAAAGAGGCCGCGGAGGCGAAGGAGAGGAAGAACCCGGGTAGTGTGAAGGCTTTCTTGGAGTATCTTGGAGAGGGCGAGAATGAGCGTGAGATTGTCCAGTTGAGGAGTGAGGTTGAGAAGTGGGTGGGTACGTTTAGTTTACCTTGGGAGTCGAGTACATAGGTTTGGGAGGTAGTAATGAAAATCATGGTTTATGGCGCGACGGTTCTCTCTTCACTTCATCGAAGCGTGTGCTGGACTGGCTGGGTGGGTGGTACTTCTGAACGTTCAAGCTAGCGCTTGAGATAAACAGAGCAGCAGAGAGGCTCGCTAATCCGGACAAAGTAGCAAATCAAGGACGACTGAGGAGCCAATGGCACAAAACAGTTAAAAAGAATCGAGCCGTCAAACTCGCTGCTCAAAGGAAAGGAAGGAGGGATAAGCTTACCGGATTTTTTTTTCCGTGTTTGATTTTCAAGTTTTTTAGTGTTTTCATACTGAATTAGTTGAAATGCTTGCGGCTGGAATGTTGAAGCAGCTGCTTGTTCGCCGAGACGGCTGGGTATGGTTGTTGAGAACCGGGTGTGATTTGCGCTTCGAAAGCTGACCATCTCATGCAGATGCAATATCTTGGATGCATGGCAATTGTAGTCAGTTTTCAAAGGCCGAGGGCGATTGGGAATTGTGAGAATCTGGCGTGTCGTCCGACGATACGCTGTTGATGTGTTAGTTTTCACGTTTGCTTGATGCTGGTTAGCATTGAGTTTGACGGCACTGTTTTGGTTGCTATTTACTCATTTCGTTATGTGATGAGGTTTGTTTTGGTATAGGTTTTGTTGGTTTTGGCTTGCCGAACACCTAGCGAGGGGGCTGATGAGAAGTAAAGTGCGTACGACGAAGGCAAGTTTTTCAGTTGTTAGATTATCGATCGACGGAGATTGACAGAATATCGACGCTTAACAAGGGTATCAAATTGTGAAGTAAGAAAACTACGAGACATGGAGATGAGAAGTAAAAGAGGAATTGAGCCGTCAAACTCGCTAGACGTTCTGATGTGAAGAAGAGGATGTGAAGAAGAGGAGAGGATCTGCTCACCTTTGTTCTCGTATTTTGTCTTTTCAGTGATACTGGCTTAGGTTGAATGCTTGCGGCTGTGTGTGAGGCAGCTGCGCCCTGGACGGGCTGGTCAGGGTAGCAGATGTGAATCATCAAATTGTTTAAGAGACCAAAATCCCCCCTATGCTACTGGTACCTAGTCCTTGGGGACAAGGTGCTCGAGCATTTCCGCTCCGGAGCTTCGTGAATACCAATGGCCGCCGCCATTAACGAGTGTAAATGGGCTAGGCAGCATTGCATCTAGTCTCTTGTCTGTAGGCTGTAGATCTGAGCTGTAAGATGTTAGTTGCAAGTTTGTCTTTTTCATGCTTGAAGCTAGCGTTGACTTTGACGGCTCATGAGGTGCCATTCTAGTGGCTATGATGGCACAGAATCGCTTGTTTGGTTATATAACAGGTATTGATTTGGTCGGGCTTGTGTGGGTCTGGGGTCGATGAGGTCGATGAGGTCGATGAGGTCGATGAATGTTTTCCGTCTAGTGAATACGGATCTAAAATCAGTTTCGAAATTGCTGGTTCTTGGAATTTTCTGAATATGTCTTCTTACTCACTGTTTCAGTGTTTCAGAACAGGCTTGAAAGCGGCACAGAGTTCTGTTCGTAAAAGCACCGCTCGTTCCTCGAATTCTGCTGTGCTGGCTCGGAGCTTACCTCCCCTTCGAGAAATTTGGGCAGGAAAATTAAGCAGCTTAGATTCGGCAGCGGTCTAAGCTTCTGCTTTAGCTTTTAAATGAAGGGAACCCTTTGTCCTCACAACTTTGCTCCAAGTCGTTTCTGCGGTCAAGGTTTGTCGTCATCCCATATTCGCTTATGCTAGTCCGCAGCAAAGGATGTAAATATGAGGTAAGATCTTGGCAACAGAAGCAGAGGAGCGATGCCTTTCATCAAATTTATGGAAAGGAATTTATGCAAACAGTGGACTTGGGACACGGGTCCAGTGTAATCAATCAATCGCTGACCAAATATATCTGCCTTGGAAATTTCTCTCGATTTTACATACTTACATCCAGTAGTAGGCACGGCAGACAATATCGTGTTCGCTACAGCCCACCCTAGGTAAGCTTCGATGTTGTCAATATATCAGCAGACTTATCTCAGGTTATCTGAAAGCCTTTGTAGGTTGAATGTTGACAGACCTTGAAGCAATACGGAACTCGTTTTTTTGACCGGCGTTCTCATCAATGCCGAGCACCGAAAGAGTCATTTACCAAGCCCATCGATATGGGTAATAACTCAATTCCGGTCCCCGATACTGGTGCCTATCTAACTTCCTGCATTTAAGCATCATGAGTGGGGTGCTGTTCCCATTCCGGGTTCCAGTAATTTCATGAGCGTCGCACTGTGTTCAGTCAGCCTCCTTCCTCATTGGGTGGCCAGCGGGGAAGCCTAACCGAGCACCTTGACGACCTCAAAAGCTTGGTCTTTTCTATAAAAGCCTCAATCCTTCAACAATCAATCGGCAAAACAAGCAAAATGAAGTTGTCTGTTCTTATTCAGGCCGTCATTGCGTCAGGCTTTGTGTTTGCAGAGTCTCAAGTTCCAATTGTGGAACCGTCGTTCTTCTCCGGTGATTTTGCGGTCTATCAAAGTCAGGTGTCCCCCAGCCACTCAATACGCGTGAAGCGCCAGAACTCGACGCTTTGTAACACTCCAGTTGATCAATATACTGGATGGCTTGATGTTGGACATAAGCACCTTTTCTTCTGGTACTTCAAGAGCGAGAGTGCGAGCTCGAAAGCTGATGATGAACCATTGGGCTTGTGGTGAGTGCGCGTCGTGATTCCCACTTTCTGAGCCGTTCTTTTACCAATCAGACTTATACCAACATTCAAATATCTCCAAAATATGCTAATATATGGACAGGCTAACGGGTGGCCCTGGAGGCTCCTCGATGCTGGGTATGCTCCAAGAGCTCGGACCATGCCTTATCAACGAGCATGGAAATGGTACTACGTACAATCCTTATGGATGGAACAAGGAAACCGCATTTATTTTCGTGGATCAACCAGCAGGCGTTGGCTTTTCGTATGTTGATGAGGGTGAATTAATTCCAGGAGACTCTTTCACAAGTGCTGCAGACATGCACCTGTTTTTGCAGATGTTTGTGAGCCAAGTCTTTCCCGAGCATAAGAATGGTCCAGTAGTTATTACTGGAGAGAGCTATGCTGTAAGTAGGAGGGGTTTCATTGATCCTGGCCACTTCTTTCTTATGAAGGAATCCAGCTGACTCAAACTCAAGGGTCATTATCTCCCGGCACTTGGAGCCCAGATCGTTTCCCAAAATCTCCTGCACCCGAGACAACCACAAGTACACCTCAAATCTGTGGCGATTGGAAATGGCTATGTTTCACCCCTCGATACAGCCTATGGGTACTGGGAGACACTCTGTACGACCAATCCAGGCGTCAAGAAGCCAGTCTTCAATGAGACACGCTGCGAAATCATGGCTACCAACCTGCCCAGGTGCATGTCAGTCGCCAAAACTTGTTATGATCGCCCAGATCCTGCAATTTGTGCCGCTGCTTCCGAGGTTTGCTGGGACGGCGTAGTGAAGTGGTACGATGGAGAGTCTGGCGCAGGTGGGCGTAATAGATTCGACAGTAAGTGTTCCCGGCTATACAATCTAACCTGTGTGAGTATGATGTTAACAATCTAAGTTACACTTCCATGCGAAATTGATGATGTTTGCTATCCAAACACCCTCTGGATTCAAGATTACCTGAACCTTCCTTCCTCGTTTGCAGCTCTCGCCGTGCCCAAGGAAATCAAGAAGTTCGGAGTTCTCTCGCCCGCAGTAGCTGATGCATTCGAGTTGACGGACGATCTCTCCATTACCTTGGTTCCCGAAGTCCAATACCTTCTTGCTCACCAGATCGATATGCTCATCTACCAAGGAAACCTCGATCTGGCTTGCAACACTGCAGGAGCAAAGAGATGGACTGCCAACATGGCTTGGAAAGGACAAGCCGAGTTCAACTCATTGGATCTGAAACCATGGAAGAGCAGTAAGGATGGTAAAGAAGTCGTGGCCGGGACTTGGAAGGAGGTCAATATCAAGATGGTCGAGGGCGATGAGAAGAAGACGAGATTCGCTCTTGTTACAATTGATGGATCGGGACATATGGTACGTTGCCCGTTCACGGCGTATATTTGACGTTTGCTTATTACTGGATAGGTGCCTCAAGATCAGCCTGAGGTGGCTTTGGATATGCTCAGCAGATGGTTGAACGGAAAGTCGTTCGACTGAACATTGAAGCAGCAATGCTTTCCACTGCTGGCTTCATAGGTCTCGAGAAACCCCAGATACTATCAGTCCGCAGGTGGTCTGTTCGTGGAAGTGCACTTAGCACAACTGTAATGGATCTACAGCAATATTATTCGCAGAAACGGAATCATATGAAAGAATCTTTGGGGCTAAATTAGCTATCTAATGTCATTCTAGTTTGTGATCCGTGACCTCGTGAGCTCGAAGACCTTGCTACCTCTGATAACTAGCAGTATTTGGTCGGCCTGAACTTTCGCAGAGGGACTTCTGCTCGAGGTCGCAGAGTAGGACCTGATGTCCCCACTCTCTGGTCCCTGAAATTTCGTGGCCCTTTGGCATGTGGCGTAGTGTTGTGAGGTCCAGAGTTCTGGTGCTACTGGGCTGCCCGGAGCGAGGCTAGCATGTACTTGTTTTGCTTTCTTTTCACGACAAGATAGAACATCTCAGAAGCTTCGAAGTCGACTGGACATGAGTTAAAAGTGCAGAGCTCAAATAATCTTCCATGCCTGAAGAACGCCGACAATGGAGGAATAGCGAGATGAAAGAAGGAAAAAGGAAAAAAGCTGCCGTCATTCATGACCAGTATCTAGTCAGACGAGTACCTTCTCCAATAGTCTATCGAAAAAGTCGACAAAGTTTGGAGCCCAAAGAGTAAGAATCTAAGTGTACTCCGACTTTCTAGTCAGTTCCTCATACTTCCTTCGTTCAAATCAGTCCATACTTAAGTCAGCGCCGTCAGACCTTACTCCAGTGGATCATTACCCCTAGATCTACTCGACAGAAGCATCAGAGTGAGTACATACCCATGTCGAGTGCCGGTCAGACTCTAATGTTTCCAGAGACCATGAGCGAAACAGCTGAAATCAACACAAGTCCAGTACAGGACAGCCAGCAACCCATGATGAAAGTCGAAACCCACGAACCCCGCGAACTTCACGACTGGTACATAGCATCTGGCCACCTCCACTTCGCCAAAGACCGGTCGGTATTCATAACCTATCGCACCATTGAAGCAACAGCCGAAGGCAAGAACGTCATCGGCATCGCTGCGGTCAAACTTATGGTTCAGAAGGAAGCCAACAAGCCAGATGCAGCCAACGAGCCAGATACACGGGTGCTCACCCTTGGCCAAGTCCTACACATCCCTGAAATGAGATTTAATGGGTATGCTTCGAAGCCGGCAGAAGGAGTTGCCCCTGTGCGGACCAAAGATGGCGCCAGAAGTTATGTTGCTCTTGGCGAATTGAAGTGTAAGTGCCGGAACCCAAGATCTCGTATTTCTAAAACATCGATATTCTGCTCTCCAACGGAATTGTCCTTTGAGAGTAATTACTGACTACTTCCCTATCTAGGGCATGCTATCCCGTCACGTATGGTCGTAGAGCGCTTGATCCAGAAAGGCAAGCCTGAGGAGGATTCTTTGCCAGCTGGGCTCCCTCGTCTGTCTACCACGGGCTTGACTTTGACTCCAGACGAGAAAGATCGTCTTTTGGGAGACGGGGTGTGGTTGCATTCATCTTTGTAGGAGGGAAAAGATTCTCGAAGGTTGAAGTCGCTTGTAGGAAGGATTTCCAGCATACTCGAGTGCGTGGAATGGGGTTTGTTTACTTCGGAATATGCTTGACTTGCTTTAGGCGACTCTCATAAAATTGGCTGACGTGACCATACTCCTGTGTCACAGGCGCAATCGGAATGAAATACACAATCAAAGCTTTTGCGGGAACATGTGTTTTGATTTGACCGTCCTAAATTCTACTTTCTAAGCCGGCCAGAATTCCTGGCAAAAGCTGACTGGACTTAGCCTGGAGCACTCGTTGAACATTGGCGGTTCCCATCGAGTCCTTGGAGATATCAGCATCTCAGGCTTCAGTCCTGGGCAGCTCAACCGACGCTGCATCTCCTGCGTAGCTTTGAGGATTTTGGTGCGGGAAAGTGCATTTGGTGTGACTTCCTGGTACTGGTCTTGGCGGGAAGCCCAACCTCCTCGTTTGCCGGATGATGCCGCAGATTTTGATCAGGTGTGCCTTCCACATATGATGGGGCAGCTTTTAATCCATGGCTCGGGGTAGGCGTCGAGTGCGTCTATTCTTCGTACTAGATACAACCCCTAGAAACGCAACCAGACATATGACCGGTCGCTCCTTTGCTGACAATTCAGTCTTATCACTTTCACTCCGGTTTCGCTTGAATGCAACAGTAACTACTGCAGCTTCGCTGTAGATCGTGTCTTACGATGCCTAGCAGCGATTTCGAGCTAGACGCACACCGACGGTGAGCAGTGACGCGCTGTTCCTGGCTGGACTCGATGTTGTGCCACCTCAGTCGAGTTCATCCCGTTTCAAGACAGGAACCAATCACCTCGAGCCAATCGTCCTGCAGAGCCTCTACAATTGACTTGTGGTATTTCGCGGGACCGAGCCCGTTTCAGGATCAAGCCACTGATCAATCCAAAAGGAAACATGCGTAGACAACGAGCCAGGGCGTCGGTCTCTGGCATATCAGAGTTGAGGGCTGCCCAGGTACTGGAGAGTACCCCTGATTGCCAGCTCATGAATACGGGATGGCTGAAGGGCGAATACCGCTGAAACTGAGTAGTTTGCGCCCTCTAAATTCGCCCTACTCGAGAATCTGGAAATAGATGGCATTTTGGCGATACATAAGTCCGAACGATGGGGTCGTTGACAACCTTGGTATTGTTACTGTTTGACTGGATTTGCGTCCACACGCTCGTTTGAAGCTTTGTTTCTCTCCCACGACAATTACTTATTGCCGCGTAACACAATTTGGTAACTCATTCAGTACTTGCAGCAATTCTCACATAAGTGTCTGTACATGATCTCTCGAAATGGATCCTGAGCCGATCACTGAGGACCAAGAGTCGACACTTCGGAGGTGGGCATCTACCGTCAAGACACGTCCAAGAAAACGTGACAAAGCTTTCTTGCAGGCAGATAAAGGACTCAATAGTAAGCAAATTGATCACTGGTGGAAGAAGAATGATCAATCGATGGGATCAGGCAGTAGGTTACTATCGTCCTTTGCTAGAATTACACCTAGGTACTGACCCCTGACTCCAGGCTCAACTTCGTGGACGCCTGCGTCAATTGCAGAAGACAAAGCATCAGGCTACTTCCAAGACTTTGAGAATAGAAATGCCAAAATGATTGAGCAAGATTTCCAAAGTCAACCTCTATCGAATGACGTGATCGGCGACTTCAATGGAGATTTCTCTACCTTCTCTACATTCGCATCGCAAGGGACTCTCGAGTGGCCTCTGGACCCGACTCTAGAAGAGCCTTCGAGCTCATACCTCTCCCTGTCTTGTGACAACCAGCAACCTACTCCTTGCTCTCCAAACATGGGATTTCTGAGTAGCTTTCGTCGACCTGCAATATCTTCTATGACCGACACGGTCCCGTTGCTATCCCCGTCATCTCGGCACTTGAGTTTTGCGACTGATTCAGATCGCTCATCATACGGGTCAGCGCTGACATGGGGTACTTCTTCGACTCTCGCATCGATATGTGACCATTATGGCGATGATCACAAAGGTGTTGAGCAAGAGTTACCGACGTGCCCGGTAGATAAGCCCTCTAAACTCGTCAAGAGAGGCCGTTACACGTCGACTTTCAGCTCTTGCGACACGATTGCAGAGAATGATCCACCAGAAGTACTACTGCTGGCAAGCCGCACATATCGAAGAGTCAAGTCGATCAACAATACTCTACCAGAACTTCCCCGCGATTACGGACGAGAGCAAGGGAAATATCAATGCACTGCTTGCCATTGGAGTTTCGCTCGTAAGGGTGACTGGAAAAGACATGAAGAGTCGCATGACCCACAAACATTCTGGACCTGTATGCTCGGAGAGCCGGCGGTACTCTCGACAGCTGGATGGACTTGTGTATTTTGTGGCTTTCTGACGTCCGCGCGCCTGCGTAACGACATGGTCATGCATCTGATCGAGCAACACAACATCCGTACTTGCAAGACGAAGAAAATCGAGGACAGGACTTTTAATCGAAAAGACAAACTAAAACAGCACTTGCAGCAAGTCCATTCCCTTTCGGACGACTCAAATTTATGGGAAACATGGCACGAATCGCCCCGGAAGAAGTTCGCTTGGGGTTGTGGGTATTGTGGTTGTTGCTTGTATACATGGGAAGGTATGCCTCTTGTTATGTTTTAGTCCGTGATTCCTCATATGCTCCCCTATGTTCCACAATGACAGGTGACATCTGATATGGGAACTTCCATCAAAGTCCTTTTCGCTTCTAATAGCTGGGCTTGCAGGGTCCCATCTTTTGCAGTGCAGACTAGCATTCTGACCTGTGAGCAGGACGA
Organism: Cadophora luteo-olivacea; assembly: GCA_026120085.1. Classification (NCBI taxonomy): domain Eukaryota; kingdom Fungi; phylum Ascomycota; class Leotiomycetes; order Helotiales; family Ploettnerulaceae; genus Cadophora; species Cadophora luteo-olivacea. The sequence goes on along the minus strand of JALRMC010000043.1, from coordinate 39,854 downwards.
TTCATCCACATCGCCGAACACTACGAGAAGCAAATAGCTCCACTTCCACGATGGTCTATGTCGCTCGTAATCAAAGGTCTGCTCCGGCAGCAGAAACGAGATGACTTCAAGATCTTTGAGATCTGGAAGGAGCTTATGGGTGCCTCGCCGAACAGTGACCGTCTGATAGAGTGGTCGGAAGCTGCCTCTGCAAGCTTGAAGCGAAAGCTTGAGTTTAACGAGGGAAGCGCTAGAGATGTTGCTACAGAAGCCCAACGGATGGCACTTTTCCCAAATCCTAGTCTAGGGCAGGTCGCTTGGACATCAGATGATTCGAGAGTTCCAACGCTCGCCAATCCAATGATCTTCGAGATTGGAGTTGAGCCGTGGCAAGAGCATACGGAGGCTCAGGGCTCGCGCATGCTTGAGCCTGCCGAAGCATCTATGGTAGGATACTTCTAGTTCCCAATCACTTCAACTGCGCATCCATCGTGATGCGCCACTTCGGGCCAAACCTCCTCATGGAAAACACCACGCCAAATGCGCTTATCCAGCAGATGACACCTAGTCCGGTGAACAGCCAGCCGTTGCCGATGGCTTTGATCAAAGGTTCACCGACCACACCTCCAACGCAACTGAAGATGTTTCTGACGAAGTTGTTCACGGCCACGCCACTACTGCTTCGCTTGGGAAGGAACTCCGTGAGCATGGTCGTCGCCACCCCGAAGATGATCATACTGCCGACACCGAAGAAGAAATTTGCAATCATTGGTACTATCCATGTGATACCTTTCTCCGCCGTCCAGCCGTACCACACCATGGCTCCGGGAAACATGACAGCTGCGATCCAGGCATTTTCCCGCATGCGATCCTCAGGTCGGAAATCCAATCTTCCAGAAGCATCATAACGACCAGCTGCTCGAGCTTCTCGATGCATAATGTAATCAGTCCATCGTCCTCCGATCAGGGACGCTAGGATATAGCCAAGAGAATTTGGAATATATAGCAGGCCAATGATAATGACAGTGAAGTCGTATGGAGATTCGGAGAAGGTTTGCTGGATGGAGATGTTGAGAATGTATAATGAGCCGAAGGTCACGCTTGCGAGGTATACCGTGAGAGCGACTGCTGGGAAACGGAGATATGCCAACACGCTTAATGGGTCGATAATACAGCGCTTGAAGACCTTTGCTGCTTTCTTTGTCTTTAGGTGTACGGATTGTCGTGTTGATATCCGAGTCAGCTCAGGTCTGATTCCGGATTTCTCGTCCATCGGCGGGGACACCAGAGGATGTCGCTTCGCCAAGGTCTCAGGGAGACAGAACGTTAATAAAATAACTAATAATCCACCATATATCACTTGGAACCATTGTGTAGCTCTCCAACCCCACGCCTGTGACACAGCTCCTCCAATGATCGGTGCAAGCAAAGGGCCTAGTAGAGGTCCGAGGTAGAAGATTCCCATGGCCCGGCCTCGTTCTCTCACTTCCCAAATATCAGCAATAGTCCCAGCACCTACGGCCTGTACTGAGGCCGCCGCGCCACCTCCGAGGACCCGCATAACGATCAACATTCCCATTGATGTCGAGATTGCGGAGATGATATTCCACAGGGTAAAGAGTACGAAAGAGGTCAGGTAGATGGATCTTCTTCCAAGCGTTTCTGAGAATGAGGACCACCAGAGAGGAAAGATGGACATGCTTAACATGTACATGGCAACAGACAGGTTAGTAATCGTTGGCGTAGTGTTGAGATCTATCGCTAATTCTGGGAGTGCGGCTTGAATTTCGTTAGCGCTCTATTATATCTCCAACTTTGAGTGAGAAGATCGGGAGAGATTGGATGTTCAGACTTACGGAGTAAGATGGCACTTCCCATTGGGGCAGCTGCAGCTGCTATAGCGACCTGAAATGTGATGAACCATTTCGTGCTCCTCTTGTACTCGTACGGTCTCTCTACTTCGGGTATAACAGTCAACCTCGCTAGAAGGCCTCGTCTCTTTGCTCGAGGGACAATGGTCACTGCTCGTGATCTGACAGATGAGGATTTAGATTTCGTTTTTGACAGGGGTGGTTCGCCTGCTTCCTGGATGTCTTCATCTTGATCGGGGATGGGTGATATGCTGCCGATAGAGGAGTGCGTATGGGAGTGGATAGTAGAAGAATCCGAATCTTTGCCTTTATCCTGCTCCTTGTCCTGGTCCTTTTCTTGAAGAGTGGAGACACCTGGATGTGAGACTGGACCGTCGGTATCAAGACCTTGTGGCGAAGCTGAGTTCTCTGAGACCTGCTTCTCGGGGTCGTGAGAAGTCATCTTGGGAACTTCTTGGAGGACTTGTCTGATCGAGGACCTACGTGAGCGGTGTCGGGGAGGAAGTGGAAGTCATGGATGTAGACCAGACCGCCAGACTCTGATACAGTAGTGGGGTTCAGATTTCTCTCAGATATCAACTATATCCGAAGTAGAACAGCATTCAAAGGCAGATTGAACGAGACGTAAGCAGAGCAGAGATGACGACAAGTGAGGAAGGAGAGAAGGACGTTTAGAATGAGAGACTTAAGATGTCAGATCACCATTGCCAGACTACTTCTGGTAAAACGGAACGATACGATCTTGCAATCAAGCAATAGACTAAAGAGAAAGATGCTCCCCGGACTCCGATAGTACACTAAGTACGGAGTAGAGAGACGGCCAACGATCATTGATCGTGCATTGCCCTTGTCCTTCTCCCCATTCTTCCAACAAGCGGACGGCCATTGCTGGTTCTGTTGCGGGAATAATTGTAGTTGCCGTCCCTCGGTCCTGGGTATGGTCGGCAAATCGGCACAGATAGGTGGTGATAGGACGGAATTTCCGCGATGATGTGGATAAAGCGAAACTTGTTGTGATTGGTGAAAAAGTCGAAGGGGTTTTGACTTCGAAAATGAGAACGAGTTCGAGGGCGGGACGAGCCGAGGGTGGTGTTTGCTTGACGAGCAAACATTTGATGCAAAATAAACTGACGATTCAAGTTCCACGACATTGGGAAGACTGCTTCGACTGCTTCTAGCCTTGACACGACAGTAAAGAAAACAGCACATAGTGTTCAAATTCAACAGACATTCAGAATATCATCATCAGCAAAGGCTGCACTTCTGTTACCCTCCTTCCAATACCACCTGCCTCCATCCCTCGAGTACCCCGCCCCCACCACGATTTGCCCACAATGGAGACCTTCGAGGACATGCAAAGCCGGCATCGCGAAGAGCAAAAGGATTTGCAAGGCCGAATCACAAATAAGAAGAAGAATGCCACGAAGAAGACACGCAAGGGTGTGAATAGCGAATGTGAAGAGCTGGAGCGCCAGCTGAAGGAGAAGCAAGCCCAAGAACTCTCAGCTCTGAACGGCGAGCCCGCAGATGTCGCAGATGTACCAGATCTCGAGGAAGATGCTTCCGAGGAGCCTGCTACAAATGGAATGAACGGCATCACTGAAAAGTTGGATAAGACTGCCATCTCAGAACCTGAACCTTCGGAAGACGGACAGCCTCGAAAACGGAACAGACAGAAAGAGCGTCTAGCCCGTCGCGCGGCAGAACAAGAAGCTGCGATTGAGCAGGCGAAGAAAGAAGCAGCTAATCAGCCGGATCAAAAAGCTGTAGAGAGGAAAAAGATGCTAGATCAGTTTACTGCGAAGGGCTTGGTGGAGAAGAGCATAAGACCGGATGGGCATTGTCTGTTTTCTGCTGTGGCGGATCAGCTATCACAAGTTGGGGTATCCTTGGGTCCTGAGAGCGAGGGCGTGAAGGAGGGAGAAAGGTATAAGATTGTCAGAATGGCAGCCGCAGGTTATATTGAGGGACATCCCGACGACTTCGTTGCATGGCTGGATGAGCCACTCGAGCAATACGTGGAGAAAATTAGGGATACGGCGGAATGGGGTGGGCATTTGGAACTGCTGGCTTTGGCCAAGACCTACAACGTGGAGATATGTGTCTTGCAGGATGGAACTGCGCAGACTATTGAGCCTGGAGATGGAAAGAAGGATCCAGAGAGGATTTGGCTCGCATACTACCGACATGGATTCGGACTTGGAGAACATTACAACTCTTTACGCAAAGCTCCTTGAGCACAATAATTTTCAAGAAAGATATGGACGATTAGATTACTAGCTTGGATGTGCCCATACGGAAACCCAATCCGTCACCTTGCCTTCTCCATCATACCCAATTTGATGTGTCCTCTCAGGTTGGAAATGGGCAATCCTATTTAAGCCACTCATACTCGGCTCTCCCAGCTTCGTCTCCAAGAGTTCTCCATCTTCAGCATACGGCAGCTCCTCTCCCGGTCTTGTCAAATGAGCTAAATATACTTTAGGAGGCAATGCCCAAGGCGGGCCTCCAGTAGACGGCGGCTTGTATGTCGGGAACTCCACGCAAATGATTCTCCCTTTCGGAGCAAGGAGATCGACGAATCGTTTCGACCACGCTGGTCTCATAACGGGGGGTAGAGCAGATAAAAACTACACCTATTAGCATACAGCCGAAAGACAAATTGATTCGCTTAACAATGGACAATAAAGAGAGTGTAAATACCGTATAATCATAAATCAAATCGAACTTCTCCCCTCCCAATACACCACCATCTCCCTCCTCAAAGAGATCTCCTACGATCCAATGCACCTCCCCCTGCTCGAATCCCTCCTTAGCAGCATATATGTCCTTCCCACCCATCTCTGCCTCTACTTTTCTCGCTTCTTCCAAAGCTTTACTCGAGATCTCTAAACCATACGCATCATAACCAAAAGCACTTAACAACAACACGTCATATCCCTTTCCACAACCCGGGACAAGCGCTCTCTTCCTCTTGAAGGTTTGGCCATTGGCGTTTGAAGACGTTGAAGTAGGAAGAATGTCCTGACGTTGGGAAAGAAGATCAACAAGTGCTGGGTTGGGAAAGCCTTTGTCCCAGGGGAGAAATCCTTCTGTCCAGAGCTCGTCCCATTTCGTGCCGTGCTCGGTGGTGCCTTTTGCGGAATTGAAATGTGAGAGCAGGCGCGCGCGGGCGTCGGTTGGTTGGTCTACTGGCATTATGAATGGAGTTTGTGGGGAGGATGTGAGGTCTGAAAAATACTTAGAGAGGAAGAAGGTTGTTGTTGAAGCTTGGGAGGCATATTGATCGTATGGTGGGGCAATGAGGGGTACATTGATGGTGGATTAAAGGGTACCAATGTCAAGCAATTAGAAATGCAATTAGATTAACTACACAGCGGATCTTAGTAAATATATATAAGAATGACGGCAAGTTCATGGAATATAAGGTCAGTGTCGATTGATGAAGAACAAGCTTCCATCTCCTCTCGACAGCTTGTAATCAGCTTATACTGCTCGTATTGCATTTAATATTCGAGATTCCTTCACGGAGTCCTACAGATACGCTAGCTACTGCTCCCAGAATAGGCTTTCAAATATTCTTTTATATTTCCCCGACCCCGAACTCTAATTGTTGACTTCAAGATCTACCCCTCCTTAGATTCAGTAATCGCGAACAAAAGCTCTGCTTATCGAACCTCGGCATCCGATAAGCCTGGGCCCGAGCTAAAGCTACCCCGGATATCAACATCGCTCGAAGATCCTTCAACATTGCCATCTTCATCAGTTCAACCAATTCTCTGATAAGCAGTCAACATTGTTCAAAACTCTCGCATACTAACAATGGATTCATCTACTCTCTTTGACGTCAAGGTAAACCATTTCCATAGACGAGTGCCCAAGCTCTTGCTGATCTACTTAACACAGGGCAAAGTCGTTCTCATCACAGGCGGTGCTAAAGGCATAGGCCGTATGATCTCAGAGGGATTTGTCGCAAATGGAGCAACAGTATACATCTCGTCCAGAGACGCAAAAGCCTGCGAGCAGGCATGCAAAGAATTGAACGCTTTGGGTTCGTCTAACCCTCCCCTCGGTACCGAAACTCAATTCTACAAAGCATACTGACTCAAGACCAACAGGGAAAGGAAGCGCCGATTACATCCAAGCTGATCTCTACAAAGTAGAAGACTGCAAAAAAATAGCCGAGGAGTTGGGCAAACGCGAGACGAAGTTAGATGTTCTGGTCAACAACTCTGGATCAAACTGGGGGGCTCCGTACGATGAATTCCCCGAGTCTGCATGGACCAGAGTCCTTACCCTCAACCTCACTCGGGTCTTCACGCTCACCCAAGCCCTCACACCTCTCCTCGAGGCCGGCGCCTCGGAACTTTCCCCCTCCCGCATCATCAATATCGGATCTGTTGATGGTCTCCGCGTCCCATCCCTCGAAACGTTCTCATATTCCGCCTCCAAGGCAGGTCTCCATCAATTGTCCCGCGTATTGGCCAACCATCTTGGAAAGCGTAACATTACGTCTAATACGCTGGCCTGTGGGCCATTCCAGAGTAAGATGATGAAGCAGACCCTAGAAACGTTTGGGGAGGCGATCAAGAGTGGAATACCTTTGGGTAGAATTGGAGAAAAGGAGGATGTTGCTGGGGCCTGTCTATTTTTGAGTAGTAGAGCTGGGGCTTTCGTTAACGGGGCGACGATTGCGTTAGATGGTGGGAGTCTGGTGGGGAGTAAGTTGTAGATGTGGAAGACGTGGGTGTACGATATTCCGGACCACTTGGACAGATTGGGTATCTTGGGTAGGCTTGAAAAGAGGGAAGCTTGGAAGCGGTTTCAAGTTCGACAGTATGAAAAGCAGTATGGAAAGCCAGAGGTCTAACGAAGCCATACATGTCATGAAAGAAAATTGAGGATATTCCTTCGGAAGACTCGCCATTATGTGATCATGGTTTTGTACTTATTGAAATGTAAGACTGTCTTTCTTCGTTCCTGTTAGATTGTGCGAACAGTACGGCCTTTCATTTCCCTTTCTGGTTCAATATATAAGCATCGCTCACAGACCCGTTGATCGTCTAAATCCTATTTCCTGAACTGCGTAACCATTGGCTGAGACTAGTGTTTAATCGATCAACACTCTTCCACAAAGTCCACTCTGAATAGTACCTTACTGGGAGACTCTTATGACCGGTATGCTTGATGTGAATTCGTCTATCCCTCCATCTCCACCAGATCTAGTACTGCTGTCAAAGTATTTTCAACTGTCAACTCGAGGCTAAGGACGCTCGCTACCTAGAGTTGTTATTGGTAATTTTCGACGAGCCAACCACAAAAATAATGCCTAATTGACTTCATAAGAATGTCTCAGACCGCGGGTGCTACCTGTTTTGGTGGTGATTAAGTTGAGCATCGTAAGTTGTTTCATTCGCGCTATTCCTCATGATTTAACTTGACAGGTTTGTTCCAGGTGAAGATTGAGGATCGAGGGAGCGGTACATGGACATCTTATACTTGTCCTCCCCCCGCCTAAGTTGGATACGATCTTTCTGTACAGCTGTGGATCTCAGCCACTGCTTCGTCAAGCCTGGCTTGTATGTGACGTATAAGTGAGTCTTAACCCTGTTGACTTTCGCTAAACGTACCCTTCCACCCTCCACTTCCGGAAGTAAGGGCCAATCTATGATATAATAAGACCTACTCTTCAGTCTCGACGAATATATTTTAAAGGCTTTCGAACATGATGATAAACCTTGATAGTGGTAGCTTTGTAACTCTTTGTCTAATACAAGTCGGCTGCGTATTCTGTTGACTTTCTGTTTCAAGTTAAGCGATGCTTAAAGCTCTACAATGTTCAATGAGGACGTCATTTCAGTCAGATCCAAGACTTGGATTTGTTATTAAGGGTTTTTGGATTGTCAACATTCAGATAATGATCGTTCTCACAGGACTACTAATAATATGCAGGCTCCTGCAAAATCCGAGAAGTGGTGTCAAACTACAGTCATTTGGGACGGCAACTAATGGAGGTCAAATTTGGAAATCCACGTCTCAAAAATAAGCAATGATCCAGGGCTTTCCGTTGTTATTTGATCTTAGTGCTCTCAAAAACTCGGACCTTTCCCGGAACAGAGATTATCCCGTCTTTCCTGGATGACACAGCTGAGCAGCTTTGTGTTTGTCCATCGACACCACACCCAGGCAAGCATTCTTTCTGTTCGTACCACCCGATCGAAAACCAGAACCCCTGAAGAAACTCCGTTTCATATGTTAGAAGTGAAGGTTCAGGTCGAAGCTTGGTACTAAGTCTAAAGTCTGTAGCCCGACATGTAAAAGATTCTGATATTTCGTATCAGAAAGGTGCAAGCCTGATGCAAGACGCGTACATCATGACCCTTGAAGCAGTATTTAAATGTTCCATCTCCAACCTTCTATGACATTTATCCACCACTCATCAAAATCTTCAATTAGTATTCTTCGATCTTCTTTAGGCATGGCCTTAGATCCGTTTGAAGCTGGTATTATTAGATAAACACCTTTTCTCGCTTATTCACCCGTCGTGTTTCGTGACTTCCACTCCCATCTGTTCTATATATTCTCGATGCCAATTCAGTCCGATCACACCATCCCCTTGAGCAAAGTCTGCCTGATGTACCTTATCGGACAATCGGCTCACTGTGTCACAAGTCTTCATGTAGATCAAAGCGGACAATCGTTCCGCCTCCCCTGTTTACACAGTGTAAAATACAAGCACACAAGATGGGTTCAGAAAGTTCAACGCTTCTTTTTAGCTCCATTTGGTGTCATAATCCTCTCTGTTGTCAGCTTACGTGACTTGCTGTGCCGAGCAACAGCAAGAAGTAAAGCCCCTGTCGAAAATCTGGATATCAAGAAATCGGGTGCTCGGAGGGCTTTGGCAGAATGAGACAGCTGAAAGTGCGGTTTTTGAGAAAGGCCCAAACGGTCGATAGGAATTCGCCCCAGCATATTTCTCTTCGAATAGATATCGAGTGTTTCTTCTTCCCTTCGATGAAGCAGAGCTGGGCGTTTTATAGTCAAATTTCCCAGATCAACGCTGGATTCTGGAATGCTTGAGAGCGACCCAGCAAGGAAGTAGTAGGTGAGCGGCCTGAAAAGACTTTATAAATGCATTCTACGATGAACACAAATATCAAATGGGATGGAAGGAGAGATGCCAATGTTCATATGACAAGTTTGGCTGGCGTCGATTCAATTCACAATGAGCCATCAGCAGGATGACGTTTCAAGTGGTCTCTGGTCGCCTAGAAGTAGACATGCTTGAGAGTCGGAGGATAAGTACTAAGCTTCATTTGCCAAATAGCAATTTGAGCATTTGCTGTCATCGTGTTTGTCGCTGCCATTGCCCCCAGGCTTTGGTCCTTAGTTTGTACCGAGGTTCTGCTTGTAGTCTGCTGCCTTTCCCTTGAGGTAATAGCTGGTGTCTCAAGTACCCAAGTGAAGAAGAAGTATATCGAAAATCCCAGAGAAGACTTCTAGGAAGAAGATTTTCTTCTTCGAAATTACCTAAGCCACACTATAATGCAGATAAATTGTAAGATCATGTTCTACATTGCTGGATCCAGGCTTGTTGCTGCGCCTGATGTGCAGGAAGCTGATATCGAGATCCTGACGCGCGATCCTCGGAATAGGGTACAATATACGATTTGCCAAAGAATCATGGGCGATAAGTGCTAGCTGATTGAACTCGACTGGCGAAACTTGTGAGAAAGTGTTGTATTATTTCATATTTTCGTACTTTCATAATAGGGTTTTGTTCCTGTTTCATTTTCTACAAAAAAGATTATGCCTTGGAACCTAAGATATTGAAATGACTTTTGACTCGGACTTCAGTTCTGTGTATTCTTGGAATTCAAGCACATAATCGAGATTCTAAGGAAGAATACTTCAGCGATATGTCCCGATCTTGTACCTCAGGAAACTGATGTGCTACATCCAAACTTGTCGTCGCTCGATATGTCATTGTCAAGGTCTTTTCTTTCCAACAATCAAAGAAACAGCTTGACTGGAGAATGGAGTTGAGAAAGTAGAACTCCCCTTCAGCACATCTTAAACACGCTACCAGGGAATATTGCTCGTTACTGAATACCAACGCAAGCAGCAAAAAGATCTGGCCTTTGAAAGAACTTGATGAGCCTCGTTGCTCTGTTCCTCGTTACTCACTGGAACATCATTTCTCTCTGCTCAAAGTGTACAGCATAATTTGAAATGCAAAATAAGAAATTGACCCGCTAGAGAAATGGCATTGATGCGATGAAGGCAAAAATCCGAGAACAACTGTGGAAGAATACACGCACAAGCCATCAGCCTTCGTAGAGCGGTAAGTAAAGGAGAGGGGATAAGTCTGCAGACTGCAAGCAAGCCCCGGAAATTCTGGCGTACAAAGGCAAAAGATCTGATCAGAGATGTCCAAGCCCGATTTCAAGCCTCACGTGAAAGTCACGGGATGATCCTCCCAGGTCTTTTCTTACTCGCGGTCTTCCATTGCGGCTTTGCTCTGGGCTTTCGTGTAATAACACAAGCTACCAGTTCACATACCTTGGATCACCTGTAAACTGCGTCCATTTTTCATAGAAAGTCACAACTACCAAGTCTCTCAAGTCTTTCAACTCACCTGCAGCACTTCTATTCCCTTTCCTTCAACTTCCACCTCCCCAACTAATCTTCCACCCACCCAATCACACCACCCCCTCAACCATTCGCTTCCTCCTTCCCCATCCTCCCATCCTCCCATCCTCTCCAATCCCGTCGTTTTCCCGCTCTTATCTTCGGTCCAACATCCCCTACCCATCCATCCAGCCGCCTCTGATATCGATCCCATCAAATCACATCCCATCACACCACACCACCGACCACTCAAATCAGCCAACCAGCCCAGCCCCATCAGAAAATATTTAAAATTCAAAAGAAAAAAAGCTAAGCACTTGGCAGGGCAAGGCACCCCTGCATTAGCTTCCGCTCTCTTTTGCAGGGCAGCTTGCAGCTTGCAGCTTGCAGCTTGCAGCGTGCAGCCGATCCGACACCAGGTCGGTGTTTGGTCGGGGGTCGGGGGTTGCTGAGATTGGACGGAAAAGCTAATTTGGGTTTTTGGGGGGTGGAGGGTCTCCCCCCGGCGTCAACCTGCCTGCTCGCCGGCCCTCCTACTTTTTCCGCGAGGATGTTGCTTTGAGGGAGATCGCTGGCGATGAGTATGGGGAGGCGAGGATGTGGTTATTTCTGGGTGTTTATCTTTTGTACATTGTTTTTTTGTTGAGCTGTTGGTTGAAGTTTATATGCGCTGAGCTCAGCATGAAATTTTCTGTTTGTTTACGGACAGGTAGGCGCGGTGAGAAAGAAGATGAATTGAGGCCAGGTTCGCCAGGCGAGGCCAGTCGTTGATGCAACCGCCTCGCGCTCGCCGCCATATGGTTGTGGATGCGACAGCGTGAGGTCCTCCTCCTCGCGGTGCAGGTGCGATCAGATCTGAATCCTACCAGCCTGGATTGTTCCGTTTGCGAATTATACATTATAATTGCCATAAGATCATCAGCATCAGTGTCAGCCTCAAAATTACACATCATTCGAATATAACTCAGAATAGAATCTTTCACATGCATGATGCCTGATGCGTGATGTGCTGTTTGTTTCCTCCTGCCCTCCTGCCGTACCACTCACTCACACTCCCTCCCTTACGCAATCAACATGCGACGAACCTCTCCAGCAGCTTCGTGAACCCCAGAAACATTCAAGATTGAGACAATCCGAGTACCGAAGAAATGAAACATTGTGTTCACTGTTCACTCGACTTTCGTCGGGAAGGGAAGCAAGGGGGTGGGTTTGTTTGCGATAGACTGTCAGACACATGGTTGAGACTGAAGAGACAAGCTTCCTGCGTGTCTAAGACAGATGACTAGCTAGTTAGTGATGAAGAATTGCTTTTGATTGGTTTTATGAGACGTCAGTTCGATCATCGCGAGGTTTGCGACTGGTCGTTGAATTTCTGTGAGTTGTGGAAATTGCTGTTGTTCGGACATGGTGGTTCGTGCGTGAGGTTGATGTTGCTCGTCAGAACACGCACTGGAAAAGAGCATTGGTTGGGATCATCAGATAGAAGTGAAGTGAAGGGTGCCGGGCCAAAAACTTGGTCTCCAGACAGTGCCCGCCGTTTTTATGTTTGTCTAATATACACAACAGGCGCGAGCACCGTAGACTCATACATCGTTCACAACATTTCGGATCACGAAGATCTTAGTTGAAGTTTCTGACTCTGAATATATTGAAGAGACCAATAAACACTCCCAGCGTAACAGTCATTAAGGTATAAGGCATCTGACAAGAAGTCTATAACAAACAAAGTATCCCACAGAATCGAATGAGAAGGTTGACATGCAACAGCAGCAGGAAACAAAAATCAAAGGCCCAAAATGAGAAGCAAAGGTTTCCAGGTGGAGCAAGTTTGTTCAGTTGTATTTACCAAGCTCTGGATTGCCAAATCTCCCACTCTCTCGCGACAGTAATTGAAATGGCTTCAGAAAGCATTGAAAAACATTAATAGACAAGAACCAGAAAAACCATATCGCCTTCTAGACACCTGAAAGACCGCACACTTTGGGGGTATGTTTGATGGATCCTCGTGTTGATGAACAACACTCTCGACCACATAAGCAATTACAAGAAAGATGCCAACCTGCATTAGACGAAGGACTCCACCGAGCAATGCAAGAACACCATTATGACCAAAGACCACGCTTATCCATAACTTCTCGACCACCATCCAGGCGCCGTTTCCTCCGTCATGAAATTACCAATTATCGACAAGAGAATTCGTACGTTCGTGACTTTGAATCGGCGGAAGGATCAAACCGCTTACAAAAGGAAAGCAGCGAGGCCGAGGAGACCGGCAAGGGAGGCTCCGGAGAGAGCCATGGTCTTGCCAGCACCGTTGGCGGTGATTGGGGATGGGGATGGGGTAGCAGTGGCGGAGACTGTTGGTGCGGCAGTTCCAGCTGGGTAGGTGGTTGGGACTGGGGCAACGGTGGTGGCGTTGGCAGTTGGGTACACTGGGGTGTAGGTTGGGGCACTATTCAGAACGTTAGCTAAAGCTGCAAAACTGTGTTTGGAAACAGTATGGGGTACCAGGTGTTGCAGTACACAGCGCTTGAGGTGGTGACTGGCTTGACGACAGTGTAGGTGCCTGGGATGGTGACAGTCTCAGACTAGGAGATAGTTAGCTTCTGTTCGCATACTGATATCTGATCGAGGGAACGCGTTGCAATCTCGTTGGAGACTCGATCGCCAACCGCTCTCCCCAATCTTGGATGTAGTTCTCACCTCGCTGGCAGTGTAGGTGACAGAGCCGTAGGTCAAGGTAGTGGCAGCTGGGCAGTAGGTGACATAGTCGGTGACGATCTCAGTGGTGTATGAGACGGTCTCGTTCTTGTAGGTGGCAGAGGCAGTTGCTGCAAGAGCAAGGACGGCGACAGCGGAGTATTGCATTTTGACGGGTTGGTTGGTATTAAGTTACTTGAAAAGTAATTAGGTGGGAGAGTTGGAGTTGAGGTTTGAGGTTGAGGAGTTTCGTGCGTAGGTTGAACGAATGTAAGTGACTAAAAGTCAGGTATGTTGTTTGATGTACGAACGAGAGTGTGGGTGAAGAAAGAAAGCAGAAGTTGAGCTGGGTGGCAGAAGTGCTTTATACGGGGGGAGGACGAGCGAAGAGAGAGGGCGGCCGGGTGGGACCAGTTGGTGCAGGGCAGGACAGGGGGGTTCTGGACGTTTAGCTTGGCCTCCGTAGTTTAGCGTACGCTAAAGCAAAAGTTAGGATATTGCTGGGGTGACGGCGTCAGGGGCAGGTGGGTATTGGTGGAAACGTCAGGGGAAGATCCAGTAGATATGCCCGAAACAGTTTAGACTTTGAGTCTATTTATTGTTTACTTGATTTTATCCTCTCTTCCCTCCCAGTGATCCCGGCTTCTCAGAAATTGCTCGCAGGGGAGTCGTGCTCAGTCACCTTCGAACACTCCTGGGGTCTCAATCGTCCCAACCATTCAGCAGCCTCGCATCACTGGAGCTCTTCTCTCCAGCCTGGGATTGCACCTTCGTACCGCTGAGATGCCAATTCCAGGTGAGTTTCTCAGTGTGGAAATCAGGGGCAGAAAGCCTGCTCCTCGAGCACTGGTCCGTCTCCTATTGCGGGGGCACCAAAGGACTGGAGAGGGCCTGGGAGAGCATGATGGGTTGGTGAAGTCACTCCCAAGCGACTCACAGCTGAAGAGGAATCTCAGCTGTTGTTTGGAAAATGACTGCTGCTTACAGTGGTGTGCTGTGGCCGTAGGTTTGGTAAGGCAGAATGCTGAGGGTGGGCTGCACAATATATATAAAAATGTGCAAACATGCCATACGAAAGTATGCAGCTATACAACCCTTCCTTTCTGCAGGATGTGGTCAGCAATACAGTCCAGTAGTATGCACAGCTTATGCACCAAAATCTTCTGTTGTCTCCCATCATATCAAAGGTGCACAATATGCCATGACCCATTTCCCCATGCCACTAAGATATTCTCAATAGCCTCTACTCAATCCAATTTTCTTCATCCGACCTCGCACATCGTGATTCTCTTTGGCTCGCTTGTATCTGCAGGCTGGACCCTTCCCCTGACTTGCAATGCCAGCGAAAACTAAAAAAACAACCTCTGGGGGCGGACCTGTCCATTCATCCCCTTCACTGTGAACCGAAAACCATATCTCAGGCTTCTTAGGTTAAATTCAGCATCAAGAGCCCCATCAGATAGCCAGAACAATTTCGGGTTGCAGCCCTAGAGGAAATCAGCTGTTCTTCGGCTCAAGGGCACCGGGAAACCGTGCGGCTGTTTTGGAGATGAGGATGTTCACAAGCGACTGACTGACCACAGATGTTCCGGTTACACCCTGTCCTACTGGCTGCTTCTTGATTACTCACACACACATGAAATCTCCTGTGCAGTTGGCTCTCGTATGGAATGGATTCTTTAATATGAGGCTGCAACCACCAGCAGCAGATTCCGCCAGGGTGTTGGAGATTGCCATGCCGTCTTCGACGAATCATGGCTTTCTATTTACAAAACCTCGCAGGGCGAAGACTTCAAACGAGAGATTTTCCAGGGGCAGGTGTCCCCGGCGGTTGCATTGGCACATCGTCATTGATGCAATTCTTGAGTCTTGGATGCACAACAACAATATAAAGCAATACCCGATGAGGAAATCGCATCGAACGATTCGAGATTTGATGTTGTTCAAGGTGTCCAAAGTTGTCCAGACCCTCAGATATCTGTATCATGTTTAAGTTTCAAGAACCGGAATGGTGCGCCGAAGCCATCGTTCATCTGTGCAACCCGTCATTTCAAACTTGGTGGCTTGCCCGTCAAGAATTTGGAAACCCTTCTCTATCCATGCTGGTTTCCATCTCATGTTCATCCCAAAAACGGCAAGATCGCACCCGTTGTTGCACCAGCTGCAACCTTATCTCGCGGCTTGGGCTCGTTGTTGAGATTCGATATGAAGCATCTCGTGTTCCCTCAGATCATTTATGCCATGGGTAGGGCTGTTCCCACCCGTTTGACATCCCGTCGCCTTCCCCTTCTCGAAGCTTTGATATCCAATTTACAGGTGTCCAAGAGTCGAGTCCAGAGTTGTCCATTTCAACATCCACTTCCCACTTCCCACTCTTCATCCCACACGAACTCCGAACTCCAAGAGAGTCAAGACAACAAGTTCACGGCCGCCGGTCACGGTTTCAAGGCCCTTTCTCACACGGCATCTCCACTGATCTCCGAAAAGAACGTTCTCTCCTTCCTGAGCATCCCATCTCCGGGCCGCACAGAATCAACTTGAGAAACCTGTAGACTGCCGACCATAAATAGAAGCCATTATTAAAGAAATTGAGTACAACTAAGCAGAAATGGGGAAACAAATCAACTGGCGCCAGACAAGTTGCCTCTTCCGGCATCACACTTTGCACGGGTGGATCCCATCAAATCTCCCGACTGTCGAGGCGAGATTTGACTTTTGGCGAGCTGCCATCGGGTCGTGGCGATTCAGGTCAAGCGCAGACGGCGGGGACCAAGATGACAAGGTCCCATCAAAAGTTCTTCGGGCTTGTCCGCCGTCCGCTTGGTCTCGAATCTCTCGATTGACATTGACCCACGGCGCTTTTTCCGATATTCATGCCGGATGTCTTCCTTTGCTGGCCGTTCAATTGTTCTGGCTGGACCGTGGACGTTACCCAACAACTTGACCCAGAAGTCTATTCTTATCTTTCAATAGATCAAAATCAGTCAGTCCTTTTGTCTCTCCTTCATCTCAAAAAGTCGAATTACTTTCCTCGTGTTAAAGCAAGAGCATCACCGCCTTTTCATTCCACTTTCATGCTTCCTCCATGTCTCGTCCCTCTCCTCTTCCCTCTCCCCCTTTCCATTCAGACATGCAAGTATCCTTCCGTCTTTCAGAAGCAAAGATTAAAAATCTAGATCCCCAAGATCTTCACCTCGCTTATCCTATCGGTCTTGTTCCTGCGCAAGCTCCATGCGCCGTCCAAGGCACCACCGCCAACCAAAAATCTACGACGCAGGTGGCGGCCCGGCAGCGCGCGCTGCTGTGGAAGCTGTCAACTCCCAGCCTAGGCGGCGCAGGTACGCGCAATTTTGATCGGGAGCTGGCCTTGCGCTGACGGGCAAGCTGGCAGACTATCAGCTGCTCTCTGTGCTAGAATTGCTAGAGGGCTGAAAAGTTGGTGGCGAATTTGCGTTTACACGTCAGCTTGCTGTGTGCATACTGTTTTGGGATTTTGGTCGGCTTTCAGGGTTTTGCTGTCTCCATCTTCTGCAGACTGTTTTTGTCGAAGCCTGGCCAGTTCGCGAGGACAACTGGCTCCTGATGCGACAGGACGATTTGAAGCGCTCTTTCCTCCAATCCTCCTAATTCCCTGGAAGCTTTTGCTTTCTTCCATTTCTTCCTTTTTAACCTATCGAGGCGAAGTGTTGAGTCTGAAGTTACCGATTGCTTTTTCTTTCGTCGCATCCTATCTTGGAACTTGTCGCCGGCTACAGATACCTGAAGCATTATCCCTCACCCGGCAGCAAGACGAAATCTTTGATACGAAGGTGTTCCAGCTCGAGGGTCTGAAAGCGATCGATTCTGGAAATCTTGTTGCCTTCTGATTATGGAGCCTTTGTACAGAGTCAAGTCTGCCGGTTGAATGGCTGCTGGAGCAAAGGCCGTCGAGCTGTTATAGGCCACATCAAATGCTGAGACTCGGGTATGTTCGAGTCTGATTTGGAGTCCTCGTTTGGATCCTTGGATCTTTGGCTGGCACTTAGCTCTTTGAAGATGTTTTTCATTGATCGTTGAGATACTGCTTCAATGCCTGCCACTTGTGTTCAAAACACAGAAGCGAGCCCAGTTACCAGGCTGCAATTGCTACATCCGACAAAGACGCATAGAGTCATCATCACTATAGATGCAGCCCTATGTTGACAACTGGATCACGGGCCCGGGTCGCGGCCATGGGTGAGTGTAAAGGTAGGTGTGAGGCATCTCAATGAGTTGTGCACAGCTGCATAAGCCTGTGGCTGTGTCCTCTTCGAGATTTCCTGCTAAACCTTGATCGACTACAAATTAATGGGAGTTTCTCTCCTCGAACTCCTCTGACGCTGGGAACGCGATGCATTGCGTGACAGCTGCCGTCCGTTGAAGATCCCCCAGGTTAGCCTCGACTGAAAAGCGACGAGCGTTTCAATTTCGGACCTATTTAAGAATCACCGTATCTCTTTGTCGCCGGCGGTTCTTAAGCTGGTCCAATGCAGGACGACGTTCTTTCCCCAAGTATCCAAGGTGAGCAGGAACGCTTTCCGAGCTCAAGGAGATACCTTCGATCTGGTAGGAGCTCTTTGAAACATCTAAGTGCTGGCAAATATCCACATACACTTCACCTTGGCTTATCGAATAACAAAGCTAAGAACATTCTCATTCAATGCACATTGATAATGGCTTCTGGTCTTTCTGATTCTCCCCCACAATTCACCAGATACACCTAGAAGCTGTATGGGGAAAGCAGCCAATTCCTATTGTACTTCATATTGAATCTAAGATCTCAAGTAACGATATCAGCCTCCACATCCTCCCAGGAGCCCATTCGCACTTTGCCAACTGCTCGCTCATATCTGACCACAGTCTCTCAGACCTTGACTCTCGCAATTTCAATCAATAATACCTCGAGCAAGTCTTCATTCCATTGGTTGACATTCGCAGAGATCTACCTCTCGCCTTCGATCTCCAATATCATCGCCTTCAGCTTTGCCACACCATAGGTTCAGCATAACAGCCGTCAACATGAGTAAGCGCAACATCTCAGATCTCACCGAGCTTCTCAAGCAATGGGACGGTACCGATATCATGCAGGCCATCAAGGCACTTCCACCTGCCAAACGAGCAAAGGTTGTCGTACGTAGAAAATGTCTGCCCACGTCACTTCAGACCTAACACAAGTGTAGATCGAGGATCACCGCGCAGAAATCACTGTCAGAACCACAGAAGAGATCCAACGTGCATTCAGATTTGTCCTAGGAGAGAAGAGCGATTGTTTCAACTGTCCTGAAGGCATTGTGCTTGATGACAAGAAGTTCTGGCTTGCTTTCGTCGAATTCATCTCGATCGGCGCGGGACAATACGTTCGCTTTCTCTCCTCTGCAAAGCTTTTCGATGGTCTTGTCTCTGCCATGGAAATCGTGTTCAAGCAGCTGGTCAATCAGATGCAATGGGAGTCTGGCACTGGTGTGGCCAATCCCAATAATGACATTGCCGCCCTTGAGTACAAGGACAGCACTTTGGAATATGGAGCATGGTTGGCTACCGAGGATGCGGACTTCATTAATCGGCATGCTGCTGAAGCAGAAAATATTCGAACGGTCCTTGCTCTGCACAGTCCCTACATGCCATCTGCTGCCTTCAAGCAAGAACCAATCTCTGGAGCATGGGTTGGAATATGAAGATAGCAGATTCTGCGCTATGTTGCTTGCTATATCCAGAATCACTCGCCTCATTATTCTCGTCTCTCTCTATGTCGTCTCGACAACATCTACATCCAATCTTCGATTTCTGCAAGAGCAGTGGCTTCCAGCCTTCGATTCCCGTCTTCTACCGATCAAGAAATACAACACGTTGAGGAACACAACTGCTAAGCTCTTTGATATCAACAATGAATACTCCCACCAACACCATATTAAGAAGAAGGATGCAGGACCTTCTTGCGAATTCGACGTAATGGTCGGGAATAATTCGGAGACATCAATCAGGATGAACAGATTGTAAGATTACTATCGCAGCGACGTCTCGTCATAAAGCTGCAGTTTAGGCATGCCAATAATTGGTAAACCCAACACTAGAGATAGCAATAGAAAGCGTTCTCTACAACGATGATTTCTGAATATTCTATGTGGTTCACACTGGTATGCTTAGGTACTGATTAAAAGCCTAATATCTTGGCAATCGGTCGAACGGCTGGGCCAGCCGAGCTTGAGTGGAGTCTGGGGAAGCGGGGAGCTTTCAATACTAACCTTCAACCAGCAAGAGTTGTGTTGATGCATTGCATCCTCAAAACCGGACCATAGCCGTGGCAATTAGTGAGCATGTATCGTCTCTCAATTCTATGATAAATGAGCCTTCTACCACGACGATTTCCTTTCTCAATTTCATTTCTTTCACAGTCAAGTTCACGTTCACCTCTATTACTCGTGCACAAGCACCTGCTTACACCTCCTCCACTGATCTGGAGCTCGTTCAAGCTTAAGCAAGTGCCACAGAGCTACCACCAAGGTACAGTTGACACATCTCCAAGCTTCAAGAATTATTCAAGTACAGCAAAGTAAGTCTCTCTCTCCCTGCTTGCCATTGCGCAGGTACAACTGCTTACCCCGCGCCAATCCAGGATGCCATCCCACCCCCAAGATGAAGTCCAACACCACTCTCTTAACGACCCCGAGTCCTTCTGGACCGAACAAGCCTCCCATCTCACCTGGCACAAGCAGCCCAGCTCCACACTCGTCAAGACGTCCAAGTCGTTGAAGTCCGGCACCAAGCACGATCACTGGGAATGGTTCCCAGACGGCGAGATCTCGACCTGCTACAATTGCGTGGACAGACATGTAGAGGCGGGCAACGGGGACCAGGTGGCGATCATCTGGGATAGTCCGGTGACGAATTCGAAGAGAAAGATTACGTATAAGGAGCTGTTGGAGGAGGTGGAGACTTTTGCGGGGGTTCTGAGGGAGGAGGGTGTGAAGAGGGGAGATGTGGTTCTACTCTATAGTAAGTCGCCAAATGAGGAAAAGACTGTACATGCCTGGCGTTCGACTTGCGTATGTCAGTGGCATTGGACTTTGCTAACCTTTTCAATAGTGCCCATGATTCCAGCTGCGCTCATTGGTATACTTGCTACGATACGAATTGGAGCTATCCACGCAGTGGTATTTGGAGGCTTCGCAGCAACATCTCTGGCTCAAAGGATTGAAGCTTCCAAGCCAGCAGCAATTCTCACAGCTTCTTGTGGAATTGACGGTGCCAAGCCTCCCCTCTCATACAAATCATTCATCAGAGAAGCCATCGAACAATCAGCACACAAGCCCAAGAAGACCATCATCTGGCAACGAGACCAGCTGAGGTGGGACCCAGTGGACAAGAATAATGGCGAGAGAAATTGGCAGCGATTGGTGAAGAGCGGAAGAGGCAGAGGTATCAAAGCTGA
Organism: Cadophora luteo-olivacea; assembly: GCA_026120085.1. NCBI lineage: Eukaryota > Fungi > Ascomycota > Leotiomycetes > Helotiales > Ploettnerulaceae > Cadophora > Cadophora luteo-olivacea. Next base: position 19,226 of record JALRMC010000043.1, on the reverse strand, counting down.
TTGTGTGCCTGTCAAATCCAGTGATGGCCTCTACATTATTTATACTTCTGGAACCACTGGGCTACCAAAAGGAGTCCTCAGAGATGCAGGCGGTCACGCAGTTGGTCTTCATCTGTCCATCAGCTATCTCTTCGGCATTCACGGCCCTGGAGATGTGATGTTCTGCGCATCAGATATCGGCTGGGTCGTTGGTCACGCCTATATACTTTACGCACCTCTTCTAACAGGAGCTACGACTATTCTCTACGAAGGCAAGCCAGTTGGCACACCCGATGCAGGTGCTTTCTGGCGGATTGTCGAAGAGTATAAAGTCAACTCCCTCTTCACTGCACCAATAGCACTCAGAGCCATCCGAAGAGATGATCCCGAGAACAAGAAGTTCAGAGAAGTCGGCAAGCGAGGTGGGTTCAAGAGTCTGAATGCACTTTTCCTAGCTGGAGAGAGATCGGAGCCGAGTATTATCACCATGTACCAGGGTCTTCTCAAGGAATATGCAGACGGAGCACCGGTAGTCGATCATTGGTGGTCTTCAGAATCTGGGTCACCAATGTCAGGTATCGCACTTGTCCCACACGCTGGGAAGGATCGAAAGACTACGAAGAGAGATGTGGCACCACTTGGCATCAAACCCGGAAGTGCAGGCAAAGCGATGCCAGGCTGGGACGTCCGCGTTGTCGATGATGAAGGAAAGGAGGTCAAGAAAGGAAAGATGGGTAATATCGTGCTCGGCATGCCACTTGCTCCAACTGGTTTCAGAACTCTCTGGCAAGATGAAGAGAGATTCTATAAAGGTTATTTGAAGAGATTCGAGGGCAAATGGGTAGACACAGGTGATGCTGGAATGATTGATGAGGATGGATACATTCATGTCATGTCTCGATCTGACGACATCATTAATGTGGCTGCTCATCGATTTTCTACTGGTAAGAACATCTTCCTAAGGTTAAATTTCATATGCTTATATGACACAACAGGCTCCATCGAACAAGCCATCTCCTCCCACCCAACAATCGCCGAATGCTGCGTAGTCGGCATCCCTGACGCTCTAAAAGGCCACCTCCCCTTTGCCTTCGTTACCCTATCTACAGCCGACCACCCAGCTTCCGCCGTCCCCTCCGACGAACTCTTCGGCGAGGTCCAGAAGCTCGTCCGTACCCAGATCGGCGCCATTGCCTCACTTGGCGGCATGATCCAAGGTAAAGGCATGATCCCCAAGACACGTTCTGGGAAGACGCTTAGGAGAGTATTGAGAGAGCTGGTAGAGAATGCGGTACATGAGGATTTTGATAAGGAGGTTCAGGTTCCGGCTACGGTGGAGGATGCGAGTGTTGTGGAGGTGGCGAGGGGGAAGATTAGGGAGTACTTTGAGGAGAAGGGTGGTGATTTGCATAAGGCGACGGAGGCGAGGGCGAAACTCTAGATGGGTAGAGGGTAGGCTGGGTGGGAGTTTGGAGACTTTGTCTGGGGTGCTTGGAGTATGGAGTGGCGAAATCATTGAAGTGATTTTCTAAATAGTACCAAAGCCAATGCTCATGCCATATACAAGAACGTTTCCCGTCCGTGTGTGCCTGGCACCAGACAGATTTGGATCATGAGAAATATATTAATTCTACCTCTGCTGCAAAAGGGGCTTGGTGCGAGCTGCGCTGTGCTGGAATCTTCTAACGTATAAGGACATTGATGAAGGGCCAGAAAGGCGGTATTTGGTCTAGACATATCATGATTACAGCCTTCAAGACGGAGACAGTAAGATATAGTTTTTAGTTGATGTATGCCAGCTGGACAACGTTTTCTGGTATTCCTCATATACTGCGACATGAATTAGTGACAATGGCAGCGGCAGGTTGAGCGGCGGCAAAAGTCCAGCAATAGTCAATCAGCTGGAAAGTAACCGATTGCTCTGTCTGTGTTCACCTGGTTGGAGCGAAGATCTTTCGACTTCAGAGTATGAGGTAGAAAGAAATGGCTGATATGTAGCTAGGATACCGATAGTCCTCTAACGACTATCAGAAAATATGAGAGCTTGCGGGATTCTTCGCCAGACTTCGCCGTCGACATCTCAGATCTGCTACGGCTTCTATATAATTCTCCAATCATATTATCTAACACAGCCAGGCTGCTCACCTAACATCTGGATGTGCTCGTAAGGTCAGCACACAGTGAGTTCATTGATCGAAGGACTTCCTGCGGTTTCTTCGTGTGGGGCGGATGGTTATATGAAATGATGTCACGCCGGATATCAGTGTGTTCGGAGTTGCAAACCCAGCACAGACCAAACAGCAACTTATTCGTAGCCATATGAGAGGTAGGCCGACTGAATAACAAGGTCTCTCTAGTACAGGATGTGTGTCTGGTTCTAGACAAGGACAAAATTATCAAGTTCACGTCAGCGGAAGGATACAGTCTTTCTGCTTGGAAGTGGACTGGGTAATTGATGACTTGACAGTAAAAATTGGAATGACAATATGAGATTGTTGTTGACTCGGCATGTAGCTCTCTCGACTCTTTTCAAATGTTCTACCGCAACAACTGAATCTTGCTTTGGGGTTCTATTGCTCATCTTCTAACAAATCGAACTGCACAAGCTCTGATTCTGATTCAACACCTGATAGAGACTTCGCTGTTTTTCGAAGTTAAATAGAAGACTTCTGGGCCTAGGTATGAATTTGTTGACTTTCAGCGCTCACTAACAGCTAGAATAGCCAAATGTGTACCCACGCAAGCTTTATTGTCTGATGGACTTGGAGTACAAGAACGTTTGGCTTTCCACGTAACGAGGCAGAAATTGACATAACTAGGATGAGTTCATCACAGTATTGAATAACATATTCTACCGCTGCTTGTTTCCAACCGACAAGACTCGCTCTCGGAGGGCTCTGAGGTGGGGTCGTCCAGCAGGCACTTGAGCTCAAAGGTCAAAGAGAAGTATCACTGCGAACATGCGTAACGAGCTTGACGGCAACAGTCAGTTTGATAGTGAATTGAGTCGCTTGTCGGAGCGTCATCCTTTTCAGCGATCTTGACAGATTCCGCCTCCGGCCTGACCGAACGGAATGTCACCGCCATTACCTTTTGTAATTGCACAGGAATGGCAGCCACGAACTGGCCCTATATGATCGAATCCTTCATGTTGGTTATCTGTGATCTCAAGCACTTGCAACTGGAATGAATCCCATATTTGTAAGACGCGTGCGTATATGAGTGGAGGGATGTTTCGTCGAATGCTTAAGCGAGAAAACATCTGTGTGAGTAGCCAGGGAGAAGACGGAGGAATGAATAGACGGGCTGTACCTGTATAAAAGACGACATGGGAGCACTGGGCTCGGTAGTAATGGACTGACCAAGAAAAGGACTTAATGTTTGGTGCAACAGTTGACACTTCTCATTGTTGAGGTTTGACTGCTGAGATACAGTGCACAACAGACAACGCCTTGAAACAGAATTCAAGAAAGCATACCTCAACTGATATTAGTCAACACTTTACAACCTTCAAGTGCATATGAAGTATTTAATTAAACGACAATGGCAAGTAAACCGACAATAATAGTGTGTTGTTTGCTTTCGCGATTGAGACAAAACGATCCCTTGCTACTAAAGTTCGGACTAGATGATGATCATTTTCAGCTGGCAGGACCAGACGCGATACATCCAGTCTTCTTATAGGGTATCTAGTATTGACTATACTATCTGAGCCCCTGAGCCCCGTGGTCGAATATGTCAGAAGGGAAATAGTGAGGAGAGCGAGTATCCACTTAAGTGAGCCGTCCTTTAGAAATCCACATTCATTTGCAAGTACACTTCATTCATTTAAAGGAAGCCTACAAGTCCGTCAGATCGGAAACTTTGTAACAATGTCAAACGTGTCGTCGAAAAATCTCAAAAAGTCTATTGCAGGCAGTTAAAATCCGGATTCGTATTCTTAAAACGTATTTATATCGTATATATTCACTATTACCAGATATAAAATCTTACGAACAAAAGGGACTAAAAAAAAGCAAAAAGAAAGCTCATGCGAGCTTCTCTTAGGGACTGGTTAACCCATTTGCAACTGTTCGCTCTTGTTGAAGGAGATCTATCAGAAACCGGGTGGACTTATATGCCATTGCCGTTTTCCAAAGGACCAACCCCCAAGCCTCACGTCCGGCTCCAGACCTCATCGGTAGGAGGGTTACGTGAAACTCAATTAATCAAGCTTTTTACGACTCGACCAACCGGGCTGTGTTGATGACGAGGAGTGTGTTATTTACATAGATGTGGATGCTAATCTCGCCTAATTTTTGGATTCACGTTTGCTTGAAATTCATCAACTCTTGGAAAACGAATCGAAGAAAATGTCCACAGTTCTCAAGATCTGAGACAACTCGGGTCGAGGCGAGCAGAGAAAGATAATTTCCGCATGTCTTTAACGTTTCTAAAAGTTGTTATCTTAGTACATTTTGTCAAGTTCAAGTGAAAACACATTTCTAGCCAGTACTTCCGGCTCGAAAGAATTGACAAGCGCCATCAGAATGACAGCAGATTGCTTCTGAAATGTTACTCACACGGTCCATACTCTCTTGAGTACTCAATCATATCATCGTAATGGTCCTTCTCGGTCATGTTTTCCCCTCGCTCGAGTTGCCCACGATTCACTTTAGCAATCAGTAGTTCTAGCGCCTTCTTGGTGTCAATCCTCTCTCGATCTCGATTTTATTCTATTTGCTGCACCTGCCTTAGCATTTTATTTAACATTTCCTCCGTCTTCTTCAACGTCGTTCGAACTTCGTGTTCCCGATAAGCAGACCCGGAAATCTTCGAGAGTAAAATCTAGGCTACTTGCTTTTGGTACTGATCAAGGCCTGTGAATTGTTCTCTGCTAATCAGAATCAATGACTATGATTATGTTTATGCAAAGGACACATCAAAGGCAAACTAAACGTCATACCAATTGAAGTGGCAGATAGCCACAAATCCTCTCAAACGCAGTGAGTAGTACAAAGATTCGGTGGAATCCTCTTTTGAAAGCTACTTATATCTAACTATCAACTTATCTGGAACGAAGCCTGCAAGAAAAACCACTGGACTTTCGTTGCACCATTAATCACTGGCATATAAGACGGCAATGCGAGGCCATGATGATTCTGTTTCCACACCAACCTACGGGCATGAGTAATCCTCCAGTCTTCATACCGGTCTACCCCAAGGCTCTTATGAAGTGCTGAACTTGATGATGAGCCAAAAGGTATTCCAAATACCATCCGCAGCCTGAAACAGTGACAATGAAGAAGAGATTGACAGCAAACATTATGTGCACGCAAGTAGCAAATCTCAACCAGACTTCAGTCGTGATATGATATATCGTTTCACATTAATTGCTCCTAGAATATCAGTCAATCAACATGAATATCAATATGCTTGACGGAGCTGCTCTAGAGCCCATCATCGTCGTAGTGGTGGCGGTGGTATTGCTGGTGTTGGTGGCGATGCCAATGTTCCCTTCTAGGTGGAATGACAGTCCTTTTATATAATCTCAGAGAATTTCTCCTAAGCCTGAAACTACATGCGATATTGATACTACCTTTGTGTATGGCTAGGTTCGTGGTGAATGTGCAGACATGCTAAACCTGGTCATCGATCCATCGCTGACACCCACCCCGAGTTAAGCGATGTTGACAAGCGATTATTAATGTAGAGGTCAAGAGGCAAAGATCCGGAAACGTCCCCATGAATGGAGACGGGCCTTGGCTATGGGATGAATACGAAAAAGTTGTGAAGTTCATAGGCTAAATGTCAATTGCTAAGATAGCCAGCAAAGAGATCACTCTCTAAGTGAAGTGGCTTTTTTTTTAGGTTCCAGTTGTGTACTGTTGCTATGCTTTGACCTTGTCCTCTGGAATCAAGAACCACTTTCCAATTTTCCTACAAAAGGAAATCAGAAACAGGTCTCTAACGTTTCTGGGTCCTGAAGCCTTCTAAGCATCGGAAACTGTAAGGTCCATGAAGGGATTGGCAATCAACACTTGCTTCGTTGCTCAAGGACAAGACAAACTTGGGGGCTCATGTTCTCCTGATTATGAATTCCAGGCATCAGCTTACGTGGCAGCCCCATGAGACAAATGAAACTGGACGCAGCATGTATATTTGAGGAGGAGATTTTCTTCGTTGAGGACTTCTGTGAAAAGAACCCGACGACCGATAGCCTCCAGTGGACTTGGACCACTCTGTAGTTCGGATGGAACAAGTTATGCTCCCCAATTCGGCACAAGCTAGGAGTTAAGCCCTTATTTCTGACATGTCTTACACTAAAGGACACTCGCCACTCGGAAGTGACCGCAAAGCCTAGGTCTTGGGCAAGCCATAGAGTCAATGCTCGACCCCAGCACGCAGAAACGCTATTCTTGCCAGCACGAACCCGCATCCTGGCCAGACCCCTAAGCCAAGATGTACCCCCAGCAAGAAAAACAGAGGCGATAGCGGATTCGGGGTTAATGAACTGTGGAGACGCTTATTGCTTGTTTTGAACTAGAAAACTGTTCCCTGCAGGTGTATCTCAAATCTTAGGGTTGAAGGTTGTTCCTGGTCGAGGTTTATAAGCAAAGCCGAGCTACCCCGCTGTCGTCATGCTAACCCCTCCACCCTCGAGCGGCCTCTTCAACTTTCTTTCCAAAATACATCCTGATCTTATTCACGACGTCAATTTACTTCTCAAATCTTTTCCAAGCACTTTTGTCCAGCCTCGCTTTGTATTCCAATCATCTACCCATAGATTGAAATCAAAGCACTTGGAGCTCAATCTACCCCGCGGCATTTCTTGAAGCTTGAAACAACCACAACACCACAGACAGAACGTAAAGATGGCCACAATGCGTGCAGTTGGTCAGTATTTCTTCTCTTTGCCCTTTGAATAACGAGTATCTTACATGCCCTAGACATCAAAAACAAGACCGGACCCGCCACATCCCTGTTCATCAACGACCAAATCTCAAAGCCAACAGTCTCCTCCGGTTATGCCGTAGTGAAAATCAAGGCCTTTGGACTCAATCGAATGGACCTCCTGCAACGAGAAGGCCACTACCCATTACCTCCTCAAGCTGGCCCAATTCTCGGTGTCGAATTCAGCGGTACAATTGAGGATCTTGGTGGAGGCGATGGAGGGAAGGAGAACTTCAAAAAGGGAGACGCGGTCTTTGGATTGGCGTATGGTGGAGCTTATGCAGAATACATCAAGGTGGATGTTAGGATGCTGTTGAAGAAGCCAAATCATCTGAGCTGGGAGGAAGCTGCTGGCATTCCGGAGGTAAGCCGTTCCCTCAATTTGAACTGGTTGAATCACCTATCCTGATCAATATAGACTTGGATCACAGCAACCCAAGCCATGTACCTCATCGGCGAATTCGGAAAGGGAAAAAGCATTCTCTGGCACGCCGGCGCATCATCCGTTTCCATCGCTGGTATACAACTGTCCAAACTCGCCAGCGCATCTGCTATCTATGCCACTGCCTCTTCACAGGAGAAACTCGATTTCTGCAAATCCATTGGCGCCACAGATGGTTTCAATTACAAGACTCAAGACTGGGCGAAGGAAATTCTCGCTGCCACAGACGGCAAGGGCGTTGACATCGTGATTGATTATGTTGGACAGAGCTATTTCCAGGGTAATTTGGACGTAGCTGCAAAGGATGGACGGATTGTCAACCTGGGTCTAATGAGCGGTGCGAAGTTGCCGGCGGGTGTGGATATCAGTGCGTTCGTGAGGAAGAGGTTGAGATTCGAGGGGAGCAGCTTGAGAAGTCGGGATGGAGAATATCAGGGGAAGCTGAGAGACAAGTTGGAAGAGTATGTTCCAGAAAATCCCTACTATTTGCATGTCTTGGTCGAAGCTGCTGACTTGTGAATGTAGATATCTCCCGCAATTCGAGGATGGTACGCTGAAAGTCTTCGTCGAGAAAGTGTTCCCTTGGGAACAGGTTGTCGAGGCGCACCAATTGATGGAAAAGAATGCGACAAAGGGTAAGATCATCTGTACCATCTCTTAACGGATGACCGATTTTGAGAGACACGGAAACATGGGACTGTACATACCGGAACATCATGAGACTTTCGCTTGCGAGGCGAAAACAAGGGGGCTGGCTGTAAGTAAGCATTGTGACTTGACTCGTCCCATGTCTGTGAGCCATCAACATTTCTCAACAAGCCAAACATCTCGACTCGCGATTGCCACGGAATTATAATGACCAGAGAGCGTAGTCCACGTTGATTCATTTGACTATCAGGACTGCCAACATATACAAAGTGGCTCTCAGGGCCCGACGTGTTGACGCCCCCAGAATTGAACCAATTCCACATAAAACACCAGCCCCAGCATTAATAAGAGCACTCATGATTCATAAGAACAAAAGAAACTCCCAACATCACTACATCCAGCACAGATCTCTCACTCTCCTCTCCCCTTGTAGCTGCCCATCTTTTCGATAGAGCTCATAATCCCGCTACGATATCCCATTCCACTGCCTGGACGGGCTCCACCATGAGCACTACCGCTTCTCTCACGACTGCTACCAGCTGGTGCCGGCGCACCGAATCCACCTCTGCCGATTCGGCTCTCGCCTGGCTTTGCGATACCCGTTGGTGCTCGGAGACCTGAGGCTCTTGAAATGCTTCCACGGAGGTTCTCGACATTGGCGTGTTTCTGGCTTGGAGTTGGCGGAGCTGGCGTCGTCTCTGGGAGGTTTGCTGGAACGGAGTCCATGTTGGCGAGCATGTCGTCGAAGGCTGCTACGAGAGGAATCATCTCGTCGACTGCTTGGACTAATTTGCTCTTCTCAACTCGCTCCTCGTCCAGGAGCTTGCGGAGGTCGTTATTGTCGTGCTTCACGCTCTTGATTTCCTGAGACAGACCTCCGAGCTCAGCCTCGAGTTCTTTGGTCTTTGCGTCTCGGGCTGCTGCTTTCTCCAGATCTTGGGTGACTTCTAGAGCGCTCTTTGGTTCGACTTTGGTCATGGTGGTGTCTCGTCCAAGTTTCAGCTCCTCATTCTCCTTGCTGAGATCCTCAACTTGGTTCTCAAGCTCCGTGATCTTCTTGTCCCAACGACGCTCATAGCTCTTCTTCAGTGCCGAAACCTTTGTCTCGTGCTTCTCCTTGTACAAGGTATGGAGCTCTCTGGAGACTTTCTCGACTGCAATTTCAACAGCTCGGCCTCCACATCCACATTCTCCAGACTTCGAGCCACCGTTTCCTGGACTTGCTGGTGTTTTCCCTGCCTTCATGGCTGCCATCTTGCTCTCGGCCTCCTGCGCCATGATCTCAGCAGCCTCCCTCCTCCTCTCACTCTCCTCCAAACGTCCTTCCAGCTCATCGCGCTCCCGCTCGCCATGTACAATTTCCTCTTTGACATTCCTCAGAACAGCTTCCATCTCTCTACCCCTCTTCTCCCAATCCTCCTTGTCGGCAGCTAGTTGCTCTTTGAGATTTCTCTCCTCTCTAACTTGCTCCATGCTTTCCCCTACACGTTTTTCGGCATCCCCAACAGCAGTCTTCAGAGACTGGACCTCGGCTTCCTTCCCACTCAAGGAAGCTTTCAAACTGCTTATTTCGGACAAGAAATTCGACTTGAGGCTTTCGAGCTCTCTTGGTGTGATTGAAGGCATGCTTCTTGGTGTCGGCGCAGGAGGGATATCAAAATCTAGAAGATTTGACATGGTGTGTCTGTTTACTGATGGGGTTGATGCCCAAGACATGTCTGGCATTGTGTTGCTCTTCAAAGGTGATTGTCTCGCTTGTCTTGTTGGAGATTGGCCTTGTGCGCGTCCTGCGAATCCATTGAATTGCTCGGTAAAGTCCAAAATAAGATTCGTGGTGTTTCCATCATCCTTACTCCTTCCAGACCGATGGCCACGAGGAGTGGGAGACGGAGATCGATCACGCGTTGCTGGTCTGCGAAGGGTTGCTGGAGTATTTATCTGAGGTCGTCTCGGAGTAGGACCTAATTCTGCGAATTTCGTAGGACTGTGTCCGATCTTTGCAAACATGGTCATATCTGGTACGGCAGAGAATTCGCTGAATGTGCTGACCATTGTGTCGTCCATGCTGGTTTCTTCATTATGTCCTTGGCCTCCTCCGATAGTCGTCAACATAGTGTCGTCCGAAGGTTGGTCGTCGTCGCTGTCCCCGTCCTCTAATATCTCAATTGCTTTTGTGAGGCCTTCATTATCTCTCAAAACATCTTCAATGCTGAGGGTTTGTTCCATGACTGCAGGGCGTTTCTCTGGAGAAGCGATTTTGACGGGCGACGGCGCTACTTTTATTGGCGATGAGGGCTTGACGGGGAATCGTTTTTCTGGTTGGGAGAGCTTTCGTGGACTCCTTGTAGGCGATTGGTCCTTGCGGGGAGATCGCGATGTTGAGGTAGGTGATGTGCGACTCTTTAGCAACTTCAGGGGCGAGGTGTGCTCTCTGTCGATGGGACTTTTTGCTGAGAGCCTGGATGTTTTGATGGGCGAGAGATTTTCGCGATCTTCCAATGAGTCTGACGAAACATTCGGAACGAAAGGCGATGAGGGTGGACTATCGCTTGTTGTGGACTCCATCGTAACCTCGTACTCCTGAAGACTCTGATTCTTCCTAGGACTCGCAGAATTGAGCGCGTTTTCTCTGGCGTCGGTCAACGGCGATGCCATTCCAATTGTAGATGATACCTGATTCCAGAGTCCGTTGATCATTATTCGCGGATGCGCTGAAGTTGGGAAGCGAAGGCCAATCTGCAATGGTTTTGGAGAAAATGCCGATGTTGATTTCAGTGTTGATGTTCGCGGTTCCCGCGTCGCTCACAAGTTCACTAGCCAACCAAGCAAATTACCAAGGACAACCCGGACAAGGGTCTTTACTTCTCAACCTCTGTACGTAGGGCAGAGCATGTTTAAAGCAATCGCCTGGCATCTTTGAGAGTATCTACTGCTACCCAGAAGAAATGTCAAATTCAAGGGTTTGTAACTTGAGAATTTAATGCCCTCTTGAGCGTTGAAATTGTAATCTCTCGAGTTAATCCTTTAATTTTAGCGGGTATCATCAACAAATGCTCCTCGCAAGCCTATCGTCCATGTTCGTCAAAGGGGGACAACACCACACCAGTTGCACAAATCATTTGGACGGATCTGAATGACCATAAATCATAACTTCGTATACTTGCTCAGACCGCATGCAATGCACCATCCCAATGCTCCCTTCCAGACCCATACCCATGCCCATACCCATGCCCATACCCATACCCATTCCATGCTTCCATGCTTCCATGCTTCCATGTTCCGATGCCAAAACCCCAGCCAGCCGCCAACCTGAACCCCAATGCAGACCAAAACGATGCTAACGACAATGTAAATATGGGACACGATGAGAAAGACGCCAAACGGGCTTCTCACACACAGTGGCAATACCGAAACATGCAGCCCTCCCGGCCGTCACCTTACACTGAACTTGAACAGTACTATGCATTTGTCTCAAGCATCGGAACCAGAATCTGCTACCGAACCTGTACTGTTGGTTTTCTGGAACATTCCATAAACACTCTTCTGCCCTTTGGGAGCAACTTTGAGGTTCGAAAATGGTGTTTCGGAAAGTCGTTTGCCAGCTTTGAGACTTTCGAGGACCCTGTGATGTAGCGTCAGCTTATATTCGAGCAATGCTCTTAAGACATGTGTGGGTCTAATTGCTGGGTAGGAAAAGATGTAGGAAAAGATGAGTAGTCTGAAGTTGAACTGGCTGAACTCTTTTGAGGTAGGAATTTGGAATACCATTCAACCCCAACATATTTGACTCCACAGCCTCCGACCCTACGGATTTCCTTCTCCATCTTGGTTCCAGACAGACCGCCCCCAGCTCCAACTCCCGAATTGCTGGAAGGTCTTCCCAAGATGACATGTGTGACTTGTCTTCTCCCAAGATGAAGTGACATTTTGGCTCCATTTTCAGCAAGGACGTGCTTAAGCTTATGATCTGATATCAACGGATACGTGCTTCCATTGACATAAATCACAAGTCCGTCAAAGACGCCCTTCTTGCGATTTGATTTCTCCTCTTCTTTCAAGTCATCCTCTCGTTTTCGTTGTGCCATAAGCTTTTCCTCGTTCGTCAAGACTGTATTTCCATACATTAGTATCTGGTCGTCTGCTTGTGACTGGTGTGCCATACCTTTTCCTTTGCCGATCGGGTCCTTTCCAGTTACCATATCTGCTACGCTGTGTCTTGCCCTTTCCCTGACTTCCTTGGGTATCAATGCTTTGGCCTTCTCATCCCAATGCTCAGAGCCCGCGCCAACTTGATCAGATATCCGTTTCCCACCACTCTCGCCGCTCTTAAATTGATGTGACAGTTTCATGTTTCTGGATTGCCTCCATCCCGTCGAGTGCCCTAATGTGTTCTCGGCCCTCTGATGTCCTGTCGACGACGAATTCCATGCATCGAAGTAGTCCGAATATTTTGGCTGCGCAGCAGGGGGTATGGTGGATTTTGGTGGCGGCATGTTGTCGGTCTGTTGTGCAACAACCAGATTTAGAGGCGCAACCTATCTGGCATGATCTATCGTGCTGAGGAACTGGAATAGATGCAATGCGATCATTGCATGTCGTTACAGCTATTGTTCGACGCGCTTGGTGGGGCAGAATGACATGCTTGAGAGTCGTTGGCAGGGCAAAGCTACCGCGTCGGCACGGGACCTCGCGAGAACTTCTTCGAGTTCGTAATACATCACACTCTTTCGATCTCAGGTTACTCAACTCTCCTAGTTGCCTAAACTCCAAGTGGAGGATGCATCCTTCACTATACAGTTTCATGAGTAGAGCACGGACATACATCCTCATCCCTTCCTTGTCGTCATTGAAAATCAAATATCTACCTGACAGGATCCATTTCTAGCCGAGCCCCCCAGCCCCCAATATCTAACACCATCCGATGTACGTACCCTCCTTGCTCAGCTCACAACGGTAGAAGTCTTCCTTCTCGGGACCGCTTCATGTTTCCGTTTCCTTCCAAGTAGTGAAGTGATGAAGTGGTTACGAAAGTACAGAGGTACAAGGGGCTAGCCTTCAAATTTCCATGGTGGGTGAGGGAATGCAAGCAGCCGCATTTGCAGGCACCGGCTTTCTGCACCATCGTTGTCAGATCTGCCTTGATCGAGGCAGTCGCAACGCAAGTATGTCGTGCGTGAGAGCTGCTGCATTCAAGCAGCCAGGACAGCCTTTTCTGCATGTACCGCGCATCTCTGTCATCTCACATTCATTTCCACCCACACAACCCCCCAAAACTCCTCCCACTCGCGGCTATGAAGGAAACAAGCAAGCAATCGAATATGCACCGATTTACCCTGGAAGAAGCCCAGCCTCTCAATTCAGTTTTGACATTGTTGTACATGACTTTTTCGAGACATCACCACCCATGCAAGTGTAATGTAAAACCGAGTTGGTTCTGCATCCTTTGGGACACGAGTGTTGCACGGTTTCGTTCATGGCTCTTCGTAAAGTTGGACAGCGTCCATGTGACAGTACGAGAACATCGACAGGCTCAAAATGCCTCCGAGGAAACGGGTAAAGCCGTTCAGATCATCCCTTCCTGGTTTTCTACGCCTCAAACCCACCTAACAAGGACCAGGTGGGGTCAGAATTTGATTCCTGTACGGGACAAGGCTGAGGAAGACGGGATTTTCTGAGGCTATAGCCGTCAACAGTGAGAGCTGCTATTGAGTTTCCAGACTGGGAATGGAGTATGTGGTCGAGAGCTATTGCTATTATTGCACTTTGTCTCGAGTGAAAGTATCTTACAGCTTCAAAAGACGGCTCGTTCTGTATTCTGGATTTGTTCTACTGTACTGTATGCATGCCACACAAAGATAAGGATTGTCACCCAGCCCTTGTCCAAGACAGGTGGAAGTTCCGGTCATCCTATCTCTCATCGGCCGTTGCATCATCCATGAGCGGGATTGCTCAAGCTACACCTAAATTACAATAATAATGAGCCACCAGTTTAACACTTACGAATGAGACCCATGACTCGGAGCCAGGGAAGATTAGATGGCCGTTATCTCACTATTATCTCACCATTATCCCACAAGACGCTGTCGTTCCGTGCTTCGTCCAGATTCCAGACCAGCAAGTACTCCGTACCTGCCGTCTGTGGATTCGATGGAAGAGCGGTGTGCACCACTCAGGAAGCCACAACCCACCAACAAACTCGCTTAAAACTCATCGAATCCATAACGACTCGGCTCGATGCTACGCCCGGAAACCCAGATCACAAGATGGCTAAGCACACGACTATGATTGCACTGTTGCTCTAATTGCGGTTTCGGTTGTGATTGTGGTTGCGGATGTCCTTGCTCAAGACTCGACCAGGGAAGCCGTGTTCTACTTGCTGTTGCACAACAGTGTCCAACCCGCTGGGCTATATCCTCCCGCGTACACAATTGCACCCCATCTCGAGGATGTCGTGCGTTGTGTGTTCTGCTTATGGCTATCAAGGCCTTGATTGGATCAGGACGCCACAGGCTATGGGAGTCTCAGCCAAGAGCTGCCATCCTTGCTGGATGTAGACGGACCGTTACCGCGCTTGCAAGTTGAGGTCGTTCGCTACGTAGAATTGTGGTCTGGATCTGCTCTGAATTTCTTTGCTGATCCGCCCTATGAGGATTTCTCCCTTTTGGCAGCCAGGTCCTGCATCAACTGGAAATGCACTCTGGTCCTGCTCTCCACCCACCGGATATCAGGGCTATACTCCCGCTTGCTATGGTTCGCTCGGCAGCTCCAAACCCCACCACTCTGCACCACTACTGCGAGGCTGCGAGCACTGCGAGCTTTTTCATCCCCTCCCCTCTTCTATGGTGGGGTTTGGTTTGGCGGGGCCGCTGCGCTGCGTTAAAATACACCTTGGCGCGGGCAGGCTAAAGCTCAACCCTAGACGCCAAAACGAGGGCCGATGGAGGGGGACGAGGACAAGGTGGCTCGACGTCGACGTGGTCCATGGTGATTGGGGTAACCTTACAACAACCACGGGATTACACTGATCGGCGCACCCATTGAGGGGTTTTGGTAAGGCTTTAGGATGGCTGACCAAGATGATCTGCCTACAACCTCAGACCTCTTCTGCGATTTGACATAAAGGTCTGAGGACGTTGCTTTGTGATGCTTGCTCGTTCGTCAAGTTTGCTGCTGACGAGGCCGGAATGAAAGCTTCCATTTGGCATTCTAACGCCTGAGGCACCTGTTGCTAAAAGCCCATGAAACAGGCTAAGGCTCCCCTGTCGACGCCCATCATCCTCTTGAGCCCGTTGCTGAGTATGATTGGCTATGTTTGAGCTGTGCGTAGCCGCTCTGCATATGCATGCAAGTCTGCTGGCGCACAGCAAGGGCCAGATGTCTCTGAAGGAGCTGCAGGGACCGCTGCCGGGAGTGGAAGAGAACGAGAGAAGAGAAGAATCGGAAGGCAGGGGTATCAAGAGCGGTGAAGTCGTTCGAATACGTGGGTCACGTATTGCCAATGATTTCTCAACAGGAGGAGTAAGACAACCTGAATCATGGCTAACATGTCTCGATTGAGGAGTAAAACCAGAAGGTGGTGTGCTTCTAATTTGAAGACGGATCAGAGGTCGAGAAGTTCCGAGTATAGGCTTCGACGAGCCTTCAACTTTCTTTTGGCTTTGTGAACCATGGTTTCGCGGGGAGCCGCATGGACGCAGTGACATGCTTGGAAGATCTCCACTGCTCCGCGTAGATCACGAGATTCACGAGATCGGAGCAGCAACTTCTAACGTCACGGACAATGTGGTGATGTAGCTGCCGTTCATGGCGACTACGTGTAGATGTTCCGGACTATAGACAAGACTCACCTTATTTGGATGGCCTTTGCGAAATCCTTCATATCCCAGACATAAGCTATGACTTTCAAAAGTCTAATCAAAGTTTGCTTCCTTTCCTTGATGACGCACCGGTTACCAGATTATTAGAGGTCAGATGAGACAAGAGGCTCATAAAAAATGACGCCTGGAAACCAATCATAAGGTACTAGGTACAAAGTCATTCAGCTTGCCTTGGATGCTTTTAGAGCATCTAACGGCGCGTGTAGTGTGCGAGTTTATCTATTTCTATGGCCGCCCTTGCGTCGTGGCGAGCGGAAGGCGTCGTCGAGGATCCATCTTGCATTCGAGACAAGGGATAGAAGTGTCACATATCGAGATGCTCCCGTGGCATAAAAAGAACTTGTGTAACAGTTTGGCTGAAAGGAAATTCATTGAAAGATTTCAGTTCTTGAAGCAATCGAACAGTCTGAATCAAGACGAATAAAGCGAGGGCGTTTATTGTTTGAGAAGGTTCCATTGCTAAAAGATGGCTGGTCTTTCGTCAGCCAGTCTTCTTCGACCACGAATATCAAGGGCTGGAAGACGCCAATCTATGGTTGTCACAAGCTCTCGAGATCCGATTTTTTTTTAGAGCAGCTGAGACGGGAAGAAAATCAAAGCAATCGTGTCCACGTCCTCCGTTGTATTATGGCGTTTACAATACAAGTGCTCATCTCGGGGGAAACGCAATATTGAGACAGTGTTCTCTTAAAAAGAGCTAATCATTAGGCTTCGGAGTAGGTTCGAAGACGAGCCTAGAGGCTGCCAAAACAAATACATGCTCAGAAAGATGCCGATCTAACGAGGAGCTCTCGCCCCAGTCTCATACCCCAGCCAGTACATCTCGGTACATGACCTCAAAGCAGCAAACAGCTGCGGGCCAGGAAGGATTCTGTGTGGTTCCCATGAGGCCATTTCGGCTTGGAGTTTGGAAACGGCTTTGTGTGGTTCTTTGCGCCATCGTCAAAACTTCTACCCGTGTTCTTTCTGCCCGCCACCTACTGCTACTGCTGTCCTGTCACGGTATCAGTCCGTGAGCATCAGCATGAGCGCCCATGCGTCGTTGCGTGCGCGAATCCGATGCGTCCCCAGAGAAAACGGTTGCGCTCGAACACCATGCTTTGGAGAGCGGAGCCCTGCGTTCAGCAGCCCCCACAGCAAGTGCCAGAGGCCTGCAAGAGCCTGAAGCCTGAAGCCTGTCTTGTCTTGTCTTGTCTGCAGTCTAGAAGCCAGGGCCTATACAATAGATGGCTCTGGGGTGCGGATAAGCCTGTTCCACCGCTATCTTGCAAATTAATAACCCCGTAGGCAGTAGGTCTTTCCAGGGATTACTCCGTAGGTAGGAATCGCAAGACCTACCCCTCCCAGTTGATACGCACGCCTTCCCTCGTGCTTCTCGTCGGCTGGGCCAACAACCTCAACATCCTTCCAGACTCGGCCCAGAGGGAGTCAAGATCCCGAGCTTCCCTGGCCGTTTTTGAGAGCTCCGCAGTTGGCAACTACAAATGCTTATCCTTGTAAGCATGTGGATGGCCGCGATATCAAAGGCATGCGTTCATTCCGCAGCTGAGCTATCTACAATATGAAGAATATGAGTGATTAGATCTCAAATCTAGCTGTTCGAGGACCTATCATCCGGCGGCAATCTAGATGTATTGTGCATATCATCCAGGACAGAGCCGTCGCCCCATATTCCCCTGTTTATTACATACATACACATGCTGCCAGCCCGCCTTAGCGATCAAGCAAATGCTGCATCATCTGCTGCGCATCATCTATACTTTCTGCCTCCTTTCTTCTCTGCTAATAAAGATATGAAAAAAGATTCTGTTTTTGGACAAATTGTGCATATCTATCTAAAGTCCGGGCTGTCCCTTTCGCCAACAAAAAAAGCTTCATCCAGCCAGGCCTCGTTACTCTAGGCGAACTCTACAATTGCTCCTATCATCATCCTACGGCTGCTCTAGTCTGCACAGGCAGGTGGCAAAAGTCAATCGGAGAATTTTCTGCCTTACAGTATTGTCCGCCGGGCTCTGTGCGTTCCCTTCAGGCTTGATCGCTGCTACTACTAGCTGCTGCACTGCGCTGCGCTGCTACTGCAAACTGCAACTGCACTGCGCCTGTGATGCACGCGGGATCTTCTTGCTTTGCGTCTGTTTGTTTACCATCCCTTCCTGATCGCCAATGATACAAGATATTTCTCAACCCTCAGACCACAAAACGGACCGTACCTGCTGCTGTTTACATGTGGTTCTGCACCCCGAAGATCTGATCTCGTGGAGAAAGCACAAAGTATATCTTTATCTAGCATCAACAAGGCGTGTGCCTGGCATTCCTGCACACGGCACGGGGAATCCTTTCCTGGGCAGAGCATGGCACCTTAGGTCGGATCCAAGCAAAACCTTCAGTATTGGTGGCGAGACAGCTGCAATTCCAGACGGCAACTCGCATGGCCTTAGTGAACCGTCACTTGAGCCCCAAGGAGTAGAGTATTCTGTAGTGGAAGGCAATTACATCATTGTTTCATGAGTACATATCGGACAAGAAAGGGTACACCGAAGCACGAAAACATAGACGTTTGATCGATATCAGTGTACCGACCAAGCTGCTTCTGGATCAGATCCGCGACGGCCAGATCCCGTTTTCTTGGATGCGGCTTGTGACATCCAAACGAAAACCGGTCGAGCATCAACTTTACACGAGGGCTTGCGTTCATGGTGCTTTGGCGCCGAAGCCATAAGCACCGCCTGCTTAATCCTCCTAGACGCGGGCGGTTCAGGATCGAATCAAGACCGGACAACATGCATGTGTACAAAACGAACAGCGCGGTTCAGCAGCTTTTCACACAACAGCGAAGCATGATGAAGATGGCCAGTCGAAAGCACCGTGGTAGTGCGGGGGTTTCCTGGTGTCAGAGATGCCCACGATCTCGGTGGCTTGGTGGCTTGCACTTTGATGAGAGAGCAACTCCGGGTGGGAAGGTGGTTGGTAACTAGATGATTAAGAGTTTACTAAGTTTCTAGTTTCTGTAGAAATTCTCCTTCACAGCAGTCGAACGGCGTTGCTTAGGCCGAGATCCGGAAAGACATTTCATGGTGATATCCACTGCTGAATCATGTCATATCTTCGGTTTCTGGGATTGAATGATTATTACTGCTGTTGTTATTTACTACTCGCGTAGCAGAACAAAATTGAAGTGAGGTTTGCGACAGACTACAGTGGAGGTCAGATTGATTGATCTGATCTGCTCGGCCCTAGACCCGGCTTTAGCGGGGGGGGGGGGGGGGGGGGGGGGGGGGGGGGGGGGGGGGGGGGGGGGGGGGGGGGGGGGGGGGGGGGGGGGGGGGGGGGGGGGGGGGGGGGGGGGG